>CM070034.1:54649030-54659290 GCA_036250615.1 Ptychadena robeensis | reverse complement strand
AGTATAGATCGAAAATGTTATGTGCGGCCCTTTAGTGGTGCTGAGGGCCGCACTTGTGGCACCACTGCTATAAGGGCTGAGTCAGCATGTGTGAACTCAGTGTGTTACTTACTATTGCGGTCGCTAGCTTATGGTTGGACCCAATATGTAAAACATATGATAGATCTACCATCCAACTAGCAACCTTGATGTTTTGAAGTGCAGGTGGAGATATTCATTCACTGTCCCCACGCAGTGTTGTAAAGGTCGCACTCTTAGAAAATACCTGTTTTTAGCAAATAAAGGACATTTTTTATCATCATTTGGGCGCCTCCAAGAAGCCTATTCTTTTTCTTGTGGTTTACCACTAACATAGCTATAAGGATCTCTTTAATTATACAAACTCACATGTAGGGGAGCTACACTGAAGTCATTAGAATTTACAAATACTGTACATTAACTGTATAATTAATGATATTAGTTTATCGTGTATTGAAGATAAATGTTTTCCCGAGATTCATTTAAATCTCAAATGACATCACCAAACAATTTCTTAACTTTTTCACAGATATCAATGTCTACCTGCCTAGCCCCTATAGTTGTAATGAATAGACAATTGCAGAAATGTTAACAATTGTGTTCTGTGTGGTCACTCCTTACTTTAAATCAGTAAAAAGTATTTGAAAAATTTAGGGCATGTTTAATGCATCATAAATCTTATGCAAAAAAGAAAGTGGTGTCTCTTTGAAAAAGGTGAGAAGCCAGCATCCCCCCAAAAATGTATAAAGACAAACTTGGGGTGTAATGAGAGCATTAACACCCCAAGCACAGATGTCCGCTGTGTTCACAGAGGCAGGGGGACTTTAAAGAGTAGTAGATAACAAAATCAAAAGTGTACCCATAAACATATGACTAGATAAAGTAAAAAATGATCATTATCAGGGACCGATTAAGTCACCCCGACGTACGTTTCGTCGAAACCTAAAAAGGCAGAGATGTTTCTGATTGAGGGAATATATTAGTTAAGGTGAGTATCTCTGAACACAGCGGACATCTGTGCTTGGGGTGTTAATGCTCTCATTACACCCCGAGTTTGTCTTTATCGCATCATAAATCTTAGTTGCCACTAAAGCTGGGCACACACAGGTCAATATTTGTTCAATCGACTACCATGAAAGTGCACAGTGATCCATGTGTGGAAGGCTTAAACGCTTCTTAGTTGGTCATGCACAATTTTTCTGTTCTGTGATTGCTTACGTGGAAGATAGGAAAGTAATATATTTACCGAATCAATCAAGTAAAAGTGATGAAAATTGAGTATCAAACGGAAAGAGCCGTGATTGGTGAGGTGGGAAAATTGCAGCCGAATGTACAGGTATCTGATCTGTTTTTTAGATGTTTTGACTGTATTTGTTTTGGGTCTTATTTTGGAGAATGTGCACACATTTTTATTACTGAAAAGAAATCTCTTCTGGATCAATGTGGTAGGACCATTAATGGATGAAATTAGAATTTTGGCTTCTCTTTTGTATGTTTGTGTTTTATTTAAAGAGTTATAAACACCTTACAAATTCGATAAAAGCCATATCACTTGTTTTGACTAGTCAGTTTTTGTTTTGAAATTTGCAACATAAAAAAAATAAAATATATATATATATATAAAACATATCATATAACACTATACCTTTGTAGAAAGTAGCTTTGTTAAATACAATTCTTTTACTTTAAACTTCTGTTTTCCTTTGTTTTCCATGTTTGGAAGGTCATCACTTTCTTCAGATTCTGCCATTTCCTGGAAACATAAGTGTCATTTCTCCATAACTACACAAAAAAGTGTTGCATCAGCCTCAACTGTGAACATTTCTTCCTTTATAGAAGTGAAAGCAGCAGTAGAATGCTGTGCCATGCTAATTCATCAATGTAATATCTTTTTTGGCCCACTGACGTTATTAAAGAAGCAAGATTTCAGAATGCTTTAGTTCCCTTCTTCAGGTAAAAACTTTTTCCTTTGATAACTTAAGTTTATCAATAAAGATAATATTTAAATTCCAAACGTTCAGCATTATAACAAAGATAAATAGGAATTTGTCATCAATGTCATGCAATTGTTATTAGATTAGACAGATAACCAAGCAAATTCACCAACATTGTTTTATTGTAAGAATAAAAACACTACCCATCATAACAAAACTAGGGAACAATTGATCAACAAAGGGTCGCTTTAATCAAAGATTGTACTTTATAGAACATCTAGTCAAATCCGACTTTTTCCCGAATGGCCGCGGGTGGTTGCGCATCCAGACCATAAGATGCAGGCATTCCACCCTCCCATTTCTGGGGTAGAAAAGTGCATCTTATGGTCTGAAAAATGTGGTAGCTATTCAATCAAATTCCAGTTTGGTAAGATTTGACTAGATGTTCTGTCAAGATAGCCGGGGAGGTGGCCTATGGCAGGATCTCCCATCTGTGCTGTATTGTTTTTATCATTTGAGCCCTGGTCATATAACTAATTAATATCAGAGAGAGATAGGTGAAAGAGTTGCCAACTATCTCTGCATGTGTATGAAAGCTGCTCTCATGCTGCAGCTTTCAAACCCACAGCCATAGAGAGGAGACATCTGAACGCAGCTTCCCAGCTTCTACCTCTGCCCCCCTCTTCCCTGATGTGAGAAAGAGGACTTGATGTGCCTTGAAGTGCTACTAGTGTCATCTTGTGGCTGGCATTTGGTATTGCATGAGGATTTTTCCCCCAATTGATTTGAACACATATTTTTTTCCTTGTTTTCCTGCTCTAAAAACTGGGTCAGTCTATTATTGATTTGTTGATGGTCAGCTTTAGGCTCCTTCAGTAGTTTCTTTTTTGCCAGCTACCCTGTTTCAGCAGTTATACATTTATATACTATATATATATTATATGTATTCAATGGGGTGATTCATTTTCACTGCTTCAAATAGGAAATATGAAGTATTGATAGAATACTGATGACATCAAACTGATGACTGGCCATGCTGAGGTACCAACAATAACACAAAGTTACAGTTACACCAATAACATCAAACATGGTCTATATATATATATATATATATATATATTAATTCTATTAAAAAAATGTATTTATTTTCTCTCACTGATAATAACTAAAGAATGAAATAAGGAGAATGAAAATCCACAAATTCAAAATATTGTACATATGAAGAGATAATTATTACTTACTAAATGCACGTAATCGTTGGAATAATCATTGGCTGAAAAAGAAAAATCAAAGTATAAACAAAGCCAGATGATGCCCAACTCCACCCCCCAAGTACCCATAAAGATCAGTAGGGTATCAGCATTTTAAGACAAAAGACAGAATTGCGACATACCTCTCTAAGGATGAGATAAAATTTCATGATAATCACTAAGCAAGTAACACTGTGACTAATACCTACATACTGCACCCAGGCCATCTCCTTGACTCACTGGTGCTGTGCATGCAGTAAAAAAGCAATTGTACCAAGCAAGTATTAAAAAAGTATAGCACGGAATTTTCATGATTATATTTTGTATCCAGAAATTTTATTTGAATGTTAATTTAATTAATTAGACAATGATTAAGCCCATGTAAAACGAAATAGAGTGTTTTTCCTTAGTAGTGAACTGCTCCACTAGTCATCATCACTTCTGCTAGGGCTAAACTGATGAGGACCAGTAAAATAAGTACATGTTTAATCGAAATGACTAGTAATGAGCAGCATAGACAATATTCAAATTTGTGATTAGAGATGGTCAAATTTTTTTTTTAAATTTGACCATTTCGACGATTTCGAGTAAAAATTTCTAAAATCAGAATTTTGACTTGGATTTTGAACTTAATTTATGCAAAAACTCTATGTGCTAGAGCAAAACTTTTTTTTACAAATGTTTCCACAACCCTTCTCTACATCTCCAGCAATTTTGGTGATGATACCATTTTCAGAGGCTTTGCAATCAGCTCACAAATTCAGCAAGTCGAAAAATTCGACAATCTCTATTTCACGAATAATTCTACTTATATTCGATATTCGTAAATTTGAATATTCGCGGTATGACCATGTATTGTGAAAATGATTTTCGCATTGCACAAATAATATTCACATTGCGGAAATCTTCTAAATAGATGATCACATGCTATGTTTATTTTTACAATGCGAATATGATTTTTGCAATACATGGCCATACCGCGAATATTCAAAATGGCAAATATCTGCCAGCAAATTCGAGATATTGACAATATTCGCTAAAAATATATTTGACATTCAAATATTTGAGCTCAACACTATACATGACCTAATTTAAGCAGCAAGGCATAGGGTAGCATAGGAAAATGAAGGCTCGAACCCTATTGGGTCCAGCAGTAGGAAATATGCTAATAATACATGGCCTATCCATCATTTACCTATACAACATGTCTATTGTATATTCTGATGATTCTACAAACATGCATATTTTAAACATTCATCTCATTTGCCATTTCTATATATGCATGTATTGTTAAAATGATAAAATTAAGTCACCTGGATCACAGTTCTTTCGGATAAATATTTTGATTGTTGTATCACTTTCTATCTGTAGAAAGCATTTTTTAGATTATTAAGCATTAAAGAAGCCAAAACATAGACATACGCAACACAATTTATCTTTATACAGTAAGTTTACCTTTGACAGTTACTCTTACATACTAATGTGGTATATATCTGTTTTCAAATACTGCAATTGTTATGGGAAATTTTTAATAAAACTTATAACAATTACTCACAATAAAAGACGAAATATTTTTACAGAGATATAAACATTTTCAAACAAACATTATTGACCAAGCATGACAAAAAGGAAAGCTAGGATCGGCTAATAGACATCTTGTTGCTACTCCTGCCTATCTCCTGTTCCAAGCCCCCTGCTCTCTGTAGCTAGTTTATCACCCTTTTAATCCAACTCTATCCTAATAGAAAAGCAATTAGATGAATGACACAAAACCGCAGCATGCACAAACCTTTACTAAAAAGTATGTCTGTGAAGGTTCTTGTTCATCCAAATCATTGTATATCTGTAGCATTTAATTCAAATCAGCAAGTCTAGTTGATTTGAATTAAACACACAGATTTACAAAAAAGTAGATTCTTAGCAAAATAAGAAATGGATCCTCCAAGAGTCCCAAGTTTTCCCAAACGTATCGAATGTGTCCTTTGCAATAGCTTCCATTTAGCATTTATTGTATTTGCGTTACTTTATTTGGAACTAGGGCTGTCCACAGCCTGCCAGACTTCCAAGCCTTTGCTGTCACTTGCTTGGCAGATGTTAATACATAGGTACATAGGTGGAATTGACTGGTTGATATTCCTTTCAGATGGGCAAGCAGCAGTGCCATGTACGGGTCTGGTGGTATACAAATTCCTGTAAATTTGAACAGGCATTGAAAATGTTTTGGTCCAATAGATCTGTGCTGTTGGGCACTGTCACATGTTATGCAAGTAAGTACCCCCAGGCCCACTCCCCCTTAGGTAGCCCGGTGGATTTCCCCAAAATTCAAGATTCTATTTGGCATGGTTTCCACTAGGTTTCCACTGCTGGTACAGTTATAGAAGCGCTTTGGGGCCTGTTCTAAAGTGGTATATTTCTTTTAAAATGTTATTTTTTCAAATATACCACCAAAACCTGCAACAGCAGATGGATAGTGTTGCAACATGAATTTCACTTTTGTTAATAACTTTGCTTATCTTTGTCTATTTTTACTAGAGGTCTAATTTTGCTTTTTTTTTATCATAACCAACCCTGCTGGAGATGTAGAGAAGGGTTAAGGTATAATACAAAAAAAGAAAGAAACAAACAAATAGTTTCTGCGTAAATTTTGTTAAAAATCAGGTTGGAATTTTCGACTTTAATTTTGAACTTTACTTATGTTAACTATGCTAGAGCAATATCTTTTTTTCAAATGTTTCCACAACCCTCTTCTACATCTTCAGCAATTTTGGTAAGGTAATGTAATAGCATGTTCAGGGGCTTTGCAATCACAAAGTCAATACATTTAACCACCTCTAGGTTTTACTAGTCTGTCTACTTCTACCTTGTGATATATAATTTTGTACCCAGAGTGGTTATGGACAACCTTTATGATCACATCAACCTTTATAATCACATCTAAGTGTGTGAAAGAGTTTTAGGCTTTCCTCATGCATGAAATGGTTCTCAGCTAACCATCAGCACTTCCTTTTTCAAGCGGCATACTGTGCTGTCTGGCCCACTACCATAGAAGGAAGTAACTTTGGCATTTTAGGGATGTAACAATGAAACCAGACACAACACGTTAATGACATGACACGTTAAATGAAATTTAAGATAAATATCCCCTTTACATCAGCATAAAATATTTAAGTAACTAAGAGGCATACAGATAATTGTTTTCAATGTGAAAAGCATATCACCCTAGACCAGTGGTTTCCAAACTTTTCTTGCAGGGCCCCCCTTTTTCTATTTAGGAACATTATCGAGCCCCCCCTCCCCATTCAAACACAGGTTCATAATGAGGGCTGGGGCCCCCCTGGAATACCTTCGCCCCCAGGGGGGCCTGCCCCCCATTTTGGGAACCACTGCCCTAGACTATTGTGCTGGGTGTAAAAAGACTCAGATAGGGAGATGTCATGTCTCACTTCTTGAGTCTCTCTGGCACCTGGCAGAGTTGAGATGCCTGCATTGCATCTTCAGGGGGGCGTGAGAGCACCATGAAACAATCAAGATTTATGTATTTCAGGATTTTTTTTTTTACATTTTCTTATGTGTAATCTTATGTCTTATGTATAATGTGGGCTTTGACTGCAAGGCACATAGTGTACAATAGGTGAGTATAACCTAGTAGAGTAGAGATACTGTGCATGTGTGCATGTTCATTATTTTAAGTATTATACCCTAAACTTCGACAAATCATTAACAAAGCTTTGGTTAGCTTAATAGACAGCATGATCCATCAAGGTGTTGATAGCTCTACTTAATTTATGAAAGTTCTAGACTTTTGTCTAATACTTCATAAGTTATCATCAGCCTCGCAGCCAAATAGATGGATTGTGCTGATGCTGCTATTCAAAGCAGTGGTGGCCAACTAAGTTGATATGGAGGGCCACAAGTGCGGCCACCAGCATCACTAAAGGGCCGCACATAACATTTTTAACATATACTGCTTATAAAGGTTATATGCCCCTATTCTCAGGTTATGTGCCGCAATATATATTATACAATCACCCCTGTTCATTTGTAAAATAGAGGGAGAATAGGCACTCACCAGTCAGCTGATGCCCCAACAACACTAGAGGAGAAGAGGAGAGGCAAGGGACTTCCTCAGGCACAATCTGGGTCGTTGATTGGCTTTTATGTACCCTATCACGTAAGTTTATCGCCTCTCCTCTTCCCATTCTAAGAAGTTCCCAGGCAAGGACCTGTCAGCCGGGGATAGGCGGACTGGTGAGTTCCTTTGGCCTATGCAATAACAGTAAGGTTTTGGGGGAGAACCAAGGGGGGCCACCAAAGAACACCCAAAGGGCAGCATGCGGCCCCCGGGTCACAGGTTGGGCACCTGGGATCTAAAGCTAGTTTATTTAACCCCCTCTAGCATGTGGTAACAAGAATCTTCCAATGTTGTACACTAGTTTATTTTGAATATGTCATAAAGAGATTGTTTTGTAATTCAGGCATGATTAATTGAAATCTATTACCTACCTTGTAATGTTTTACAGTGTTGAGTTTTTTAAAACCATTTTCCATCACAACAGAAGAAGCATCTATATCAAATAGTTCCTTATATGTCTGACCATAATGAAGCTCTAAACAATAAGGGAAGAAAACATATATTTATAAACAAATATTTTTAAATATCTATGTATATACAAAGAGAGAGAGAGAAAGAAACAGATCATGTTAACAATAAAGCTATATATTCAAATATACCAAAAAATATTTACTAGCTTGTTCAATTATTTTAGAAAAAGTGTTTTACCATAGTTGTTAATATCAGTTAACCAGATAAAATTATACCCCGTGCATTAATAATAACAACCTTTTTTTAGGACCCAATCCCAGGATGTGTTTCCATCTCTCCATCTCTCACTATAATTATACTGTGCACCATCTGGTGCACCATCTCGCCCAGCGCTGCTGCTCCTACTATAGCACTGGACGAGATGGTGCCGTCCAGTGAACATCGGGGCTCCGGCAGCGCATACTTACAGTTTTGAGCTGTCACGGTGTCCCCGATGTGACATGCTGGCTGGATCCTCCGGCATCTTCTTCCCCCCCCCCCCTCCGAGTGACGTGATGACGTCACATCGGGGAGACGGCGGGAAATTTGAAAGTACAGTGCATGAAATCAGTTTTCTTTGTAGAAAACTGATTTCAATATGCTTCTATGTACTAAAAATCGACAAAATAAAAAGTCTCTGGTGCCCCAGATGTGCCGTTTGCAGTAACAATCTCTTCCCTGGTGTGATTTTACCACCTCCATCACACCAGGTTAAGCCCCCCATACACGTTTCGATTTTTCATCCGATCGCGTCACCCGATTTCCACTTAAAATCTTATGGTCGGTTGGTCAGTCGGCTGGCACGAAAAATCGTAATACGAATTATCACTGATCGATTGGCCCGACTCTATTTATTAACAGCAGATCGACCAAAATTTACGGACAGGTCCGAAGCGCTCCCAACCGATTTGTCGGCCAATTTTGAGAAATCGGTCGAGTACATAATTCCGCATCCGATTATTCTCCCGATTGATTAATCTCCCGACCATGTTGGTCGGTTGGGCAAAATTCGTACGAAAAACCGGAAAGTGTATGGGGGACTTAAGAGAGGGTTAACTGCAAATGGGCACATCTGGGGCACCAGAGACTTTATGTGGGCGAGATTTAGTACATAGAACATAGCTTTGTGCCCTGATTTTTGTGTTTTCTCATTAAATTTATTTTAAAAAAAAATATTTTTATTTTACATAATTGTTTGTTTCAAACATTATTATAGTCAGGATGTCTATTAGACCCTTGTACAGACATATTCTGGGAAGTTACATGCCTACAACATAGGGAAAAATTTACCATTGAAGTCTATGGTGCACTTTTGGTACAGAAATCTGGACCTCAGCAGTGCGCTAGGGAAGTTAAAAACCAAAATCAGTGATAAAACTTCACAGGCAAAAAGGGAGCATTGGCTCCACGATGATAGCGAATAGTTTAGCCCAGAATATTATAATTGACATTAAAATTTAATTACCAGGATGTGTTTAGCATGTCAATGACAGGGCCACCTAATGAAGACTGAAGAGTATCTTGAGTATCAAGAGTGAAACTCTTATCTCAAAATAAACAAAAATGCCACACTGCGGAGCGACTCATATGTTACTGAGAGCAATGTATCAGGTTGGTGGCTCAAACCAAAGAACATTTTAAAGAGATGTTATTGTAAGTTTCACATGGGGTTTATTAGTTGAAATGTTGTGGTATTGTTCACAGGAAAAGTTACTTCAAAGTTCTGTTTTGTTCTTGCACATAAGCACGGTACATACTGTATATACAACATTGACTTGATTTTAAAATACCTACCTAAACAAATGTCAGTAAGAGGAAAGCTAAAAGCATATCCATTTTTTAACAGGAATGTTTGAAGGATTTTTTCTTTGACTTGCCCAATAGTATCACAATCCAGAACTGTTACTTTAATGCACTGACTGGTCTCATGAACAGCTTCCCCTTCTTGTGCTGGGTAATGGACATTGATGTCCTATATTGAGAAAAAGAGAAGTCAAATTGACTGAACAGGGAAGTCCATGTAATCCAGTTTAATCTGTACTGGTAACTTTCCATAATGTAATAATAATATAATGAAAAAAACATCATAAATGGGAAAATAATAAATAAAACAATACTTACAACATTATTAAAGTCAGTAATTTGCCATAACAGCCAGTCCTCATTCAAAGTGTATAATGCTTTACATGTTATTACATCTATTGGACCCTTATGTATCCTCTGATTCAAGGTACAAACAAGACCGTACAGAGGTTCTCCCACAGATTCCTAGAAAATAGTGGCATAACATAAGTTTTTTGTTAGGATTTACAATAGATAGCGACAAAAATAAACAAAGAAGGGAAGGGAGGGGGGGGGGTGCTTATGCATTATCCCGTTAAATTTTTTAGGCTCAAGGCCTACCGAGGTTTTGGTTATGAAACACAGGTGCAATTGTCACGAACCCCCCTAGTGGCCGGACCACGCAGAGGCCTCC
>CM070034.1:54621824-54648930 GCA_036250615.1 Ptychadena robeensis | reverse complement strand
GCGGGTTTTGAGATCCGGCCCCCATGGGCGTTATTATATTTTTGGAGGGAAACGACGTCCTAAAATATGACACAATCCATATTTTGGCCCATGGCTGTATTACACAGATGATAATGGCATATCCAAACTCCCCAGAAATTATCGGGCACATTAATACCAAACATTAATGAAATGGCATATACAGTCATGAAGAAAGGTTATAACTTTGAGCCAGTCCAAGGCAGAAGTACATATTCTATATCAGGGTATCCGGCTGGGTCAGACGAATACGCTGATATATGCTTCATAACTGTATCAGGTATGATGTCCACTGGACAGGCCAAAATTATAACAGACATTAAATAGTGTGGTCGGTGCCGGCTTATTGTACTTTTCTTTGTACGATCAAATGTAGGGATACACTTTAGAACCTTATCTGATCTACCTCCCAGACTATATGGCAACACCCCAGCGGGGGGTTGGAGTTAGGCCTTTGAAGCCCCACTGGGGGGTGAAATGACACCTCTATGACACTTCTACGAAACCTAATTGCAGCCTAGATGAAAGACCACACTCTATTTACAGATAAGAGGCCTTCAGGAAATATATCATATTCCTACAGATTCAATACCAATATGATGTATTAACACATGGAGGCTGGATGACCTCACGGTTCATCCGTGACAGCAATGGTTTTCTACCTTACACATATTTATTTTATTCTATTGCACTTTATTGAACATCCAAAGTGGTTATTTATTCATTAATTTTGTCAAACACTTTGTACATTTGTATTTGTTATACATTGTATTTGTTATATGTTTTACCAGAAAGTGACATCATCCTGGTATCCACACTGCTTGAGCAATGCACACACTGCAACTCCTATTCCAGTAGGAAATCACTCTTCCTTGCTAAGCCTGCACTGTACCTCCATTATGGTGTGTGCATTAATTTCAATCTTTCTTTAACTTTATCACCACATAAGGAACTTCATACCTCACCGGAACTTCATCATCCAACCCTAATACTGACCCGTTTACCCTGTTTCATGCACCATCTTTCTGGCCACTGACATTACTCCTATAGTATGATCACAGTTGATGCATGCCATCTAATACTTAAATTAAGGAAAAAAAATTCATTAGTTTACATTAACTGGCCTTATTTTTACAAATAAGGGAGAGTTCATTCCACAAACATGTCACAAAGATTTGTACACAGCTACACAACTGTATTTGCTTTACATAGTATACTATAATGACCTGATTGTCAATCTCTGAAGCCCCATTGCTGAAACCATGAAGAAAACCATTGAACGCCCCCAGTGGCCACCCACAATATTGTACCTGGACTTAACCCTCGGAAGCCTGGTGAATAAATATGTAATCACTCATACAATTCCACTGAACAGCATGTAAGTATATTATTTTAGGATCCTAGAGCCCTAAGCCATCATCATACCAGCTCAGAGGTAAGTCAAACTATAACTTTACAAATTAAATTTTTATATATTGCGTTTACATCCGCTTTAAGAGATGACAGCTTGCATTACTAAACATATAACAGTGTTTCAAACTCTTTAGTGAACTATAATGATGTATTACAATTATAAGGTAACATCTTAGTCTAAAATAGTGGAATGCAGAAATATATGCTGCTACATGCCAATTGCACACCGGCTTTGTGACACAACATACAATGTATAGATTGCTCCTCACCCTCAGGAAGCCATACAAGCAAGTGGCCATCCAATTTGTTAACATTTTTTCCACAACTGTCTCTGTTCTCCTGAGCATTAGTTTTGGATGTTTGTTGCTTGATTGTTCTATTAGGTCTTTAGTCAAGGTTTCTAGCAATCCAGTGAGATAGATCAAATTACTCTGGAAGACGATGGTCAAAAAGGATGCAAACAAACATCTGGGAAAAACAAAATATATAGATGTTGTAAAGGCATTCATATACATTCCATCCCACATTATTTTAGATGTTGTGCAGTACATTGCAACAGTTTTATTAAAATGGATCATGCACCTGTACCATGTATGCGCTTTATGAAATATGAAAAATAATGTGTATTGAAGCATAAGCTAAGTGCAATGGGTATGTCATCCTAGATCCCTTTCTCTTTCTGAATACAGCAGATTCAACTATTCCTTTGACCAGGAAGGATAATGACTGGACAACTTGGTGGTGAGACATATTGTATCTATAATGTCAAATAGACAGTACAATAATATGCATAAAATTAGCATGCAAACAAACTCTGTATTTGTTGAAATGGCTTAAGGCCCCCACACACGTTTAGATTGTGACCTGATTTTTCAGACGTCATCACGCACAATAAATTGGCCGGAGACTTGGTTCACAATCAGCCGGGCAGCCTTTGTGTGCCAGCACTTAGCCCTAGCTAGGGGGACCCACCGGACAGCATCTAGGGACCCTGGCTGATCGGCTTGGCAGCTCTGTGAGAGTGAGCTGGCAGCCTCCTCTATCACAGCACAATCCGCACGAAGGGAGTGGTGCTGTTTGCATCGCCAACCCCCCCCCCCCCCCCCCCCCCCCCCCCCCCCCCCCCCAACAACTTCAGCCGTCCAAACAAAATCGCAATGGATTTTTTGGAATTGGCCATTTTGGAGATCGGCTCATGTCCAAATTGACCACAAATCAGATTCCCAAGGTGGCATTCCCTCAATTCCAAAACGTTCAATCGCCGATGCCACGATCACGGGCAATGATCAGATCGGGAATCGATCGATGACAAATTGAGGCGTCTATACCTAAAGAATAATGGACATCTAAGTAATGGCTTAGGTCGATTTGGCAGCCAATTTCGGCCTTTTAAGCTTTAGATTTTCAGGCGATTTTTCGGCCGATTGACCGCTGTTAATAAGCATATATGGGGGGCTTTAGTCATTATCAGCCAGTACATTGCTATCTCCATAGCATTTACATTTTAATGTTTTATTTTATGCATCTCATTGGTAAACATAGAAGTTCGATCCAAAATTGGGTTTAAAATTTTTAACTACCGGTATAAATATTCAATCAATGGGATGAATTTTTATTGCCATTAAAGATATAGAAAATACGTTATTTTAGCTGCATAGAAAAATGACAGTAGTGGGGTATTTGTTTATTGGTGATGGACAAGGGAAAGCTTTTAGCATACGTGTTTGGGTAGCATTTGTCGCTTGTCAAATTAATTTCCTGATGATGAGGTGGAAGAGAGAAAGACACAGGATGGATCAATCTTTGTATGAAACATTCTGGCAGCCACACTGTACTGTCCTCTAGCCACAGACATGGTGACATCTGGTCGGTAAATTAGGTCCCATTGTTCTGGATGATCATTCATGTGAAAAAGCATTATATCAGTTGCATTGGTATGCTTTGTAAAAATGTAAATATTAAGTGGCTTTTTATAAGTATACTGCACATTTTACATTAAGTCCTTGCAATGTCTTCAAAAATCTGAATTTGAGAAGCCAAGTTTCCTGAACCATGCAATAGAAGCATTGCATAAGTAACACATCTGTCAAGGCTAAATGTATTTAAGGAAATCCTGAGTTAAGCATTCACACTCCGCGTGACCCTTGCTTATATCCTGCTAAGTTTAGAAAGGGTATAGAAATAAAATGCTGCAAATCCAGCAAACACCTAATACAAATAGTGTTTTCAATTTTGTGCACCATTAATAACTTAAGATAGAAGTCACAAGTGCTCATCTGATCATATAAATCAGAAGAGATGCTCTCAGAATACCCTTAACGATATTACATTTATATAAAATAAGCACTAATATAAGCACTGGAAGGGACAATTACACAGTGTGGACACGTCATACAGATTAAATTCAGTCTGGTTTAATAAAAACAACTATTATAGCTAGGCATTTGTAAAAAAAAAAAACAAATGCACATAATATACCGTATATGCCGGCGTATAAGACGACTGGGCGTAGAAGACGACCCCCCAACTTTTCCAGTAAAAATATAGAGTTTGTTATATACTCGCCGTATAAGACTACCCCCTCTTCCAACGCACACCAAATAAAAAAATGTTATGTCTACTCTGACTTTCAACCCACAGATCTCCAAGACCCTTAGAAGTCTGATCTTTTTTTGTATTAGTAAGGATGGGATAAGTGAAAGCATGTATGCAGCAGAGTAGTGCTTTATGCTAATAGGGAAGCAATATTTTATAGGGGGCTATTAGTAGGAAGGATTATGCTCAGGGACCTGAAAATTTGCATGGATATAGTTTTAGGGGTTAACTAGTAAACCACAATTTCAAGGTTCTACCATGCAAGGATTCAAAGATATATGTGTTCAATGTAGGCAAGTTAAATGTTGCATATAGGAGTATATCACTGGCCATGAAAAAGCATTGTCTGGTGGCTGGAATTTAGCTGAAATGTAACTTATAAGTATTATAGCTAGAGGGGTGAAACTCGGGGTGTAAGTAGTAGTAGGTGAGCATTACTGATCCTGAAAGTTTCATCATTATACTATAAATGGTTTTCCTGCTATGAATGTTCAAAGTTACACACGGTTTTATGTGTGTTCTCTGTGGAGAAGCATCCTGTAGCCATGGTAACACTGCTCTCTTGTTCGTTCGTTACAATGTATCTCAGCTACAATGTATCTCAGCTAGCAGCGTTCGCAGGACAGACAGCCCAGATATACGGTAGTTACCGGCTCCCCTAGATGGTCCCCTGCACCCCCTGCCTGCGGCACCCAGCGTATAAGACGACCCCCGACTTTGGGGAGGATTTAAAGGTACTGAAAAGTCGTCTTATACGCCGGCATATACGGTAGGTTCCTTAATCAGATTTGGTCCTTTATCCCCCACTTCTACAGCAGTATATTATTGCTCCTAATTTTATTAAATAAAGCCAGGTTATTAGCCTAGCGAACCTTTTAGAGATGAATACCCAAACTGAAACCCACTTTTTTACTGCAAAGTGCCAACATACTCATTTACCCTGACAGACACACATTGCATACAGGGAGGTTAATAAGTATTTGATCCCATGCTGATTTTGTATGATTGCCTTCTGACAAAGAAATCACCAGTCAATGGGAGGGTGAGGGTACTGTGTGCATTTAGAAGAGGGAGAAGAGAACAGACAGCCCAGGGAGCCAAAGGCAGCTGAGTTCTGCAGTTCTCTCCCTTATCTGCCTCTGAGCTGACTGACAGCTTGGGTTCCCACAGAGAAGGCTACCAGTGTCACCTCTTGCACGCATTCCATAGGTTCGCCATCATTGGCCTAGTTCTTGGAGCTGGCAAGGGTGAAACACAAGACAGAGCGAATGGAAAAAAAAGATGTATATGTTTTATCTTAGTAAACCAAACAACAGTGTTTTATAAATGCACAGTTTATCACCTGTCCTTGACAGAGAAGTCCCTTTGTTTTTCTAAGGTGTGGATCAGCAGGACCAGAAAGCCTTGATTTTGAAATAAGTTCTTCAAGCTAGCTACAGCATCATACTTATCTGTAGGATTTCTAGGATTTTTCTGGAAAGGCTGTTGAAGAAATCAACCACAGATTACATTCCGCACAACATTAAGCCATAGCAACTTCCATTTGTAGCTTGCTAACATAAGAGAAAAACATAGTACCAGAATGTGGTAGTACTTAGGTTTAGTTCAGACATACCGCTCATATAAGAAGTTGCCTTTGGAGTGCGAGCAGTCAATGGGCAGCTGTCAATCACCCCCGACCCCACTGATTGAGTTTAGGGGGGGGGGGGGGTAATGGCAATCAACCGTTTATTGGGTTTGCTCTATGAACAGTTATATATTTTCAAATACTTTGTTCTTATTTTATTTGCTATTTATAGGACTGGGTGTAACTTTGATGGATTTTGAATAACCTATGTGATCAGAAATGTGATAAGTAAAAAAAGGGATTGTAAATGAAGATGCACAAAACCACTTTTAGATTTAGGTATTATTAATTTTTCACTCCATCCACCATTTACATTTCTATGTTGAAAAAATACTCCTACAGTATCCATCATAAAACAAGCACCCTGGTAATCCAAATTAAACTATATGAAGAGCCGATTGGGCTTTTAAGCTACTACATGGAATATCAACTACATCTCTTGAATATTTAAAATTTATTTAAATAAATGTAAATTTATAACATCAAATACCAATAATTCAGACAATTCTACAAGTTTTCAAGTCTGTTATTTCTTTTACAATAAAGATTTTTGTGTCGTGTCCCAGCCCTGTTGGGGCTTCAAGGGATTTGAAGACAACATCTGACCCCAATGGAGTCTTAAATATTCTAACTAGTGGGGTTCATCACCCCTAAAAGAAGAAGATTCTGGAACATTCTAGGGGTGATGAACCCCACTAGTTACAATATTTAAGACTCCATTTGGGTCAGGTGGTGTCTCCAAATCCCTTGAAGAAGCCTCAACAGACAAATGCACCAGTGACACGCCAATAAAATCTTTATTGTAACAGATATAACAGACTTGAAAACTTGTAGAATTACCTGAATTATTGGTATTTAATGTTATAAAGTTACATTTATTTATTTGTTTGAATGGTCCATGATATGTCAATAAAGACCATTTCAATATTCAAGAGATGTAGTTGATATGCTATGTAGTGCTTTAAAATACTCCTACAGCTTTGCAAAAATGTACATGTCCATTTGGTATACCCATTAAAAACATTTAAAGATTTAAAAAATGATTTGTTGATCTCCCAGAACTCCAACTTGATCTCTAGCTGCATGTTGTATGGAGACATTCAAGGATCTTAAAGATCTGGAAAGTTGAATTTCTGGTAGCTGCTGTTTGTTTCCATTAAAGGACAGACAGACTGCTAACTTTTTCATAGAAGCCTCTAGTTACAGAGGTGATGTCTAAATGCATGTTCATTGTAAGACTATGGCTATGTTATGTGTATTGCGTGGTGGGAGGGCCCGACATAGCACATAGACTTACCTGGCTCGGTGGATGCTGTGTCTTCACTGCGCCGAGCCACTCCGCTGATGTAAGGCTCAACGTAGTCGAGTACGTTGAGCCTCTGCATCAGTAGATGTGTAAACACAGCATCTGCGGCAGGCAATGTCTATGTGCTACGTCGGGATCCCTGCCAAGCATTAATTGGAAACAAGCCCTAACTTTCAACATACAAAAAATACAAAGATAACAGAGCAACAAATCGGGCCAATATTCATACCAGCTGCTCAAATGCAGGCACATGTACATGTAGAAAAGGCAACATACCGGTGTTTATACAGTATTGTTTTATTACATTACAAAACCCTAAGGCCTCAACTTACTGAAGGAACTGTTTCACACAATGTTTCAGCCAAGTCCTGTCTGCTTCCATCAGACTACAAAAAAACACAATACAATTTAAAAAATATAAAATTAAACCAATATTTAATATAATATTTGGATTAAAAACCTGTTGAACATTTTACTGAATACTGTACTGTACTGGTTATAGAGGAATATATTTACTTGCTTCTTTTTACAAAAATATTGTGGCATGTACAGTAAATCATTAGTCATTAACAGAATTAAAATGAATGCAGTTAGCAATGAAACAATACTTAATGTTTTTTTCTACAGTATGAACAAATTTGGAGATGGTAATAAATGTATGTGCTAAATTTTACTTACTCTGAACAAATTATTTTGGGAGTTAACACTTTTTTTTTAAATACAGTATCGATAGTGTTTTGTTATTTTAGCTTTAGCTAACACTGGTGGGAAATCTGCATACAGACAAATAAAATATTTACCTCTGGAAAAAACGTCTTTAAAGCAAAATGTTTGTAGTCATAGAAGGGAATCGTAGCCAATGCTTCCACCATCACATCCTCTTTATCTATTTGAAATTCTGCGAAACCTGCAAATGTATAAAAAGGATACAGCAGTTCACAGATTTGTATAAATGTTAAGTATAGAACAGCATGCGGCTCTTAAAGTCCTTCTTGTGGTTACCTGGTGCCAGCAGGCCTTCTCCCTCTAACTAGTGCATACACATTGGAATGTAGAGCGCAGGCGTGAGGGAAGAGAGAGTGGGCCAACTGCCGAGATGGCTGTCTGCAGAAACAGCTGTGGCTCTTTTTTCATCTCCCCACCTGCACAATGCAGGAGCTGACAGGGACCGAAGGGGGGAGACCTGCTGTTACCTTCATCCCAACACACAGATGTTTGTGGAAGAGGAGAAGACAGGAGAGAAGGACCAGAGAGACAACACCTCAGCCACTGGACACCCTGGGATGTTGGTAAGCTAGCCAGCAGCAATGAGAGTAGTATTGTGTGTCCCTAGAGGACCCCCCTCTCAAACCATCCCTTACCAAATCCACAGGACACTTGGCTTGGAGAGAAGAAGCCTTGGCCATGCAGCAATTACCATGGAAGGAAATAAACAGGTCAGGGAGCAGGGAACACAAAATTAATTTGGAGAGGAGGACCATAGGGTAGTGTGAAAGAGCCCAAAAACAGCATATAACTCTGCATTGTTTACCAGCAACACATGTGTTAGCAGGTGTGGCACAGTACACACCACAGCATAAAAAATGTATTATGGGTTTACATTCTGCATTGCGCGGGAATCAATAAAGCAGTGTGCACAAGTGTAAATGTGTTATATTTTGTGGCTCCAGTGAAAAAGGGACCAAAAAGGCTCCTCTGATAAGTAAAGTTTGCTAGCCCCTGGTAGTAGTATATATAGAAACAGACACAGATCTGGAAAAGAAGAACCAGAAAACACTGGTATATATGTAACCACTAAACACCTGCTACATCGTTGAGTGTAACGATTTACGTTACATTTACAACTTTAGTGGTTTGGGCTCTGCATTCAGTGTAATGGTGTCATGTCGATATCTATCGGCTGTTCTATGTGTGTGTGCATTTTGATGTTAACAAGATCAAGGCAATAAATATTTGTCCTATATTATGGTATAAGTGATTTGCTGTTGGTTGTTTTGAGGTTATTTGACATTAATATGTGGTTTATGGTGGTAGAAATAAAAACTTGCCCTACTTATGGCCATCATTGCGCACAAAGAGAATTCAGGTGAGTTTGCACATACATATTTTTTCTTCAATCAACTGCCAATTAGATTTTTTAATCAATGTCATTGTCGAACATCGTTTATCGAATGTAACATTAGGTTTTTTGTTCGTCCATCCCAATATCGAATGAAACAGATAAAAATTTACCAAAATTTTTTATGACCTTTTGAACGAGGTCGAACAAATTGGCCATTCTATATTTTTGTTCAATCAACCAAAAAATCGTTAGTTCTTCGTTGGTTGAGCGAAAAAATCTACACGTGCAAACCCATCTTTATTTGCAGACCATTACAAGGTTTGCACTTATAAAAGTTGAACAGGGAATGTGCACTGTGTGTGCTGATGCCTGACTCTTTCACTTACATTGGGTGGGTTTTTGCTTAACCACCTAGCTGAAATAACAGAACTATCATGTTGTGAAATGAGCACATTGCCTAACACTTTACTTAGTATCCAGTATTTTATGCATACTCATATCCTGCTGAGTAGACTGTAGGTATCTGCTGGAGACAGGGACTTTTACTGATAAACATGTATTAATGGGAACTTTGCACTAAAGCCACAGCAAACACTCAACTAATAGCTGTCAATCTTACATTTTAATTTATATAAATTAACCATACCAGACATATACATGATGCTGATTAAATACTATCCTGTTGTTTTACTCTATTTGTTGTTTTACTCTATGTATTATAGCTTATACTGTCTTAAGCCCCCCATACACCACATACAATTACCATGCAACTTCTGTACAACCAACTTTTCTTCTACCAAAACCATGTAATATGAGGACCTTTCTACACCTTCCAATCACTATGTATTCTATCAGGGAGGTCACTATACTACATAGTTGTTGGTAGGTCTCATGAAAGTTATATGGAGGAATCTGAAGGTGTATGGTTGGCTTTAGAGAAAAAAGTCTGCCAGAGGAGTATATTATGTATTTTCTTTCCACTAACAGCTTTGTTTCGTTCTATTATATCATTACATTAGTAGAGTGTTGTACCATGTACCGCCATCAATGAAAACAGAAAGGTTGGAGTATAAGTGATACCCATTAATGGCTGACTGTTGTCATTAGAGAACCAAGCTTTCTGTCTCAGATCCTTTCTAAAGCCTCAAGAAGGGATCTGAAACATCCCGAAAGCTTGCACTCCAAACTTTTTGTATTATATTGTTACATAACGCTACCTGTTTTTATCATTATGTATTGTTTGCCAAAGAAATGCTGCTCATAGACCGGGTGATAAAATTTAGGAAACATTCCAGCTGTAATCACTTTACATTACTAGAACATTTTCTAATACAGGAGTCGGGAACCTATGGCTTGCGAGCCAGATGTGGCTCTTTTGCTGGCTGCATCTGGCTTGCATGATCCCTGGTCATGCGCGACCACCCCGTCGCCCTTTCCCAGCTAAATCAGCAGAGAACAAAATCCAGCATTTGGAACGTAGAAGAAACGCATTTCAAATACCAGGAGTGAAGTCACTTCCTGTGTCGGATGGCTCTCTCAGCAGAAAAGGTTCCCGACCCTGCTCCAACATGTTCACATACATTAGTACATGTAAGTAGAAAGGAGGTCATACTACAGTTGTCAACCAGGCATTTTATTCTCCTTTTTCTCTCCACATCCCTTAAGGTGGTCATAGATGGTTCAATTTGCAGCCAATTCCACCGCAGACCGACCGCCATGCACCCTTGCCTTATCTGCCATAAAATCGGCTGCAATCAAATGTGCCCACCTTAAACTGATCTCATTACTTTGGATGGGGACCAGTCCACCAGAGTAATGTCAGAGTAATGTCGGTACAAAGAGGGTGCACAGCCGATCCTCGTGCGTGATGACTAGTGATGAGCGGCATAGGCAATATTCGAATTAGCAATATATCGTGAATAACTCTAATATTCAATTCTATATTCGCAATTGTAATCGCCTCGCAATTGTAATCGCCTCGCAATTACCTTCAAAATGAATGGTCACATATGCTATGGCTCTATGGCCATAAGTATATCAATGCAGAAAATTGCAAAAATCGCGAATATTAGAAATTTTGAATATCCGTCGCCATATTCGCAAAATTTGCGAATTCTCGCATAGGTGATATTCGTCCAATATATTCGTAATTCGAATATTCTCGCTCAACACTAGTGATGACGTCATCGATCTGCTGGGAAATTTGCCATCATCGAGACGTCTATGGCCAGCTTTACATATACGTCTCACATATCTTCAGGTTGTTGTATTATTATTGCCCCAAAGATAATGATATGACACCTTCTCCCATATCTGACAAGTTGATTTTTCTATCAGACATTTTAGCCTATATTTTCCAGCAGCATCAAAACACATTCCTGCTACAGATCACTTACCATCGCGTATTTCTTGCCTAATTTCACATTCCAACTGTTCCAGCTGCTTGCTTAGTCTTTCACTTAGCTGTTTGGATTTGTACCTGGTCATTACACAGGCAACTAAATGTGATACAGAAAATAAACATTAACATACATCATAATATTAGAAATGAAAGAATGAAATGTAAAGTTTCTGTGGTATTTAATGGCAAAGATTTGTAGGTCTCTAACTATAGCCTATGAACAATTCTGCATTAGCTTGGGAAACTGAGCGGCTGGCTGGTATGCAAAGCAGCATCCTACATACAGAATTTTGGATTGATTGTCTGTGTCCGGTTGACTTAATTATGTTATTAACAGCAAGAAAATACTAAGGAATAAAGACTCCTATATTGAATTCTCCATGTGTTGGAAGCATGGTAACTCGGCAAGGTGCCTATATGTAAAAAGTGGATTAGTTATTTACTCCATGTTCCTTGTCACCTTTACAGTTACAGTAAAGCACCAACAGGCATACTCCTTAATAAAAGGTTGGGATATTACAGTGTCAATGTGTCCAATAGGTTTTTTTTAATAGATGTGGTGCTCCAGATGACTTATTTAAAGAAAACAAACTAAGTCATAAAAAGTTATGTTCTGGAGGGCAAGGATTTGGTAGAACTTTAGGTGGATAAAGCATGCATTCCTAGGTCCACATCTTACTTGCTAGTCAAACATCATTATTAGACCTTTCTATTTATAGGCATACTGGTGACCAGAGCTTGGTAAATATGTCTGCAGTGGGGGGGCAGGAGTGTCTTATCACCAAGGTCTCTATATTTTTACTGAAATATGGCAGTTAAGTAAATTTTTTTTTAAATACTTTCTTTTAACTTCCCTAGGTTTTTTTTGTTGAAAGCGTACAGGAAATGAAAAAAGTCCCTGCTGCACGCCCTCAGAATCATAAATAAAATGAGAAATCGATTTTGTCAAATTTAAGAACCCATTGTGGCCCACGAGTCAAAAAGCTTGCCCACCCCTGTGTAACTTTCTTCCTTAACTCATTTATGTAGAACATAAAAAGACTCAGCTTGTTCATATGAAGATTTTGAATTTATGAAGAATTCTACTTTCTGTTCCTAAGCTTCTCTGACCACAAGAAATGCTTTTTATTACCCTCGAGATTTTGGATTAGTAATTTGCATTACTGCAAATAGTGGCAACTTTATGCAAATTTATTAGGTTATTTATGGACAGCATTGGCAATAAGCCAATGTGAGGTTTAACCCAAAAAATTATTGATTTTCTCTCAAATAAATGACTGGCAGGTTACCTTAAAGATCTGATCAGATATTAGTAAATGTGTTATATGTGTGATGGATTTCAGAGAAATCAGACCTTACAAAACCCAATCTCATATGCTCCCTGACACACCTGTTGATTTATTTTGACACTTTAGAGGGAAACATTACGCTCCGGTTTAAAATGGACAAGGGGCCTGTCCATTATATAATCATGTGGCCAGCTCTTCCAGAACCAGAAAACAATTAATAAATAACACACCATTATGTTTAGCAGCCAATAAACAACTTATAAACTAAAATTCTTCTTTGCCATTATGTGTTACTTACCAATAACTACAATTAACAGAAGAGGGATAATGAAAAGTATGTACATGTAAAGGGAAGTTGTTTGTACATCTAGTTCTTTTGAATAGTTTCCCAAAACAACCTTTAAGATACAAAGATAAAATCGGTCATTACCTAAAAATAGAATATATATCACATATAATAATAAATATGGGACCTGCCAATTATATTGTATTACAGACCTCCTAACATACCTCATTTCGTTAGGTAGAAATAACTAGTTTGTACCTACAGTTGTGGGTCATGTCAATAGGTTTGTTTTAAGTTGTATTCATTAGGTCCATCAGGTTTACAGAAACCTAAAACGTGTACAGTGTATTTATTAGGAAGGAAGGATATGATGAGGATGGGCCTGAATCATGCCTCAAAAAAAAAATTAAATTGGCAAACCAAACTAGACAGACAGCAGAAAAGTGACCGGGTGGGGGCACTTAATGTCACATCTTCTGGCTGCAACGCTTTTCAGGTGTCCAGGCACTGGAAACTTGTTGTTTTCAGACGCCCAAGTAAATGGTCCCTTAAAGATATAGAATACAGTATTTTGTTTAACTGATGCTCTCTATATATTGAAATAAGGGCCTCCAACTTCCTAGTTATTTCATCTATATTTGCTTTCTCTATGGCTTGGTCTTTTATATTTCTTAATATAATATAATCAAATTTACATTTTGTTTTTCTTCTCTAGTTGTGGCTTATACTGGACTCCCAACACAAAAGATTTATTTTCTTCAAATGCAATATTTTGGATTTAGAAACAAGTGATTTATCTTTTTACAATGTTAGTATTACAATGACAACCTAATAACTATCCTTTATGTGTTAATTATTAATGATTTTTTACAGTAAAATAGGGACACCGGAATACAAATATACATTTGCCCACATTCTCATCAAAGGTTATACAAAGTAAGATAGGGAAACCTTAATCCAAATGGCAATTTGCTGAAATTCTTATCCAATCCTATTACTCACCGTAACTTTTATTTTATGCAAATCAATTTTCTGGGAGTTTTTAGCTTTACACAATATTGTATCCTCATCAGGCCACTCTGTTATATTTAGTTCTTCACAGGTTAAATTCGAATTGATAAAAACTTGAATCTCGTCAGCTCGGATATGCAATTCATCTTTTTGTTTCTGTTGAAATAGTTGGATTACTTAATTATTGTGGTAGGCTTTTGTATGAGTTGTTAAAGGGAAGTGGTTACATGAGTCAAAAGGCAGCATAGATGGCAGGAAAACCTGCTGCATTTTATATGAACAGTTTATACATTTATATACTTATGAAAACAAGTATCATGCCGTATGAATGAAAGAAATACCCATACAGAAAAGCAAAATAAGGTTTAGAGTTTTCTCTTTGACTATACATATACATATTATTAGGATATTGGCCATGTTCTACTGAAAAAGCCAATGCAAGGTCTAGAACTCTGAACTTTGAACATCTTGATTATATGGATCTATGCAAAACAGCTAAAACTATTGTTTATTATATAGTCTCTCAACACACAGTGACATGTTTTATATATGCATTGCTATTTACATTGAATGTACATATTAAGTTAGAGGTAATGCATTCATGTGAATGAGCAGGATTGACCCTCACTCATACTTCCTGCTTTACTGGTAACCCAATGATTTGTACTATCTCTGTCCTTGATCGTTTGCCCAAATTTTGATAAACAATAATAATTGTGTCACAAGCCTACTGATAAGTAATGGAAAGACAATTTCCTCATTTTGTTTCTGACATTATCAAACCTTAAACTATATCATTAAAGATAACAAAATGCAGTTACATCATGCACAACCGAGTAGATGATTATAGTACCAGATAGAGTCATGTTATTTAGTTTCATAATGTTGTAAGTGTGAAGGAAAATGAGTTCTTATAGAGAAAAAGTTTATTTTTTACATATTGTATATACAAAATTGGAAAAGTGATGTTTATATAAGAATATAGTAACTGCTAACATAGGACTTTCTACCATGTCTGATCTGTGACAGAGTGCACAAGGTGCATGGGAATGGTCAACAAGCTGAGTGTTGTGCTCCGTTCTGCTTTTTTTCTTCTTGACATCTCCAACATTTGCATTCTGTATAACAAAAATTTAGTTTGGAGCAGACAGGAAAGGCAGAACTAGCCCAGGTCCTATACACAGAGAGAAACTCAACTGCATCCCTGACCCCTACATATCTACCTTAGTTGTTTAGGTGAAGGATAATAGAATACTTGGGAAAAATAAACATAAAACACTCTATAATGAAGAAACTACTATAATGCATAATATCTAAGGGCCCTTTCACTGTTGTGGTTTCTGCCGATAAAGGTTGCGGTAGCGTTATTGGCAATACAATGCATTTGCAGTGCGCTGCTCTTGTGACTCTAATACAATTGTATGTAACAAGCGCAGGCTGCATGGCATTTTGGTAAGGTGTAGCATTGCACGTTACCCGAAACGCAAGCGCAGGTCTAGTGTGAAAGGTACTCAGGTTTCCTATAGAGGTAAAGGTTTCCTTCCTTATACTGCACTGCAGCTGCAACACAGCTAGTGTGAATGAGCCGTCACACATTTCTGGAATATTTCATTTTAGTTCTGTGTACTCGGTTATACGAATCTACACAGTTCTGCTTAAAAGTATAAAGCATTAGCATAATATCTACAACAACATTAATATTTTTTTTTATTAAAAAAAATTACATGAATGCTACCAAAGAGCAAATGTGGTAAATAAAAAACAGAATACTTGCCTTTATTCTCACTTCAATGGCATTACCTGCATCGACAGCAGTAAAGGACTTGAACTGAGGATCCGGCTTGTAATATACCATCCCACATGCTATTACATTTTCATTAATATTAATATTTATGTTGACAGTTTGGCTGGTTACACCTAGTGGCTCTGCTATTAGATAGCTGTGCGTATTGTTACGGAAAATTTCAATGCCCTGTAGAATGTAAAATACACACTTCTGAATACTGAATAAACAATGCAGAAAGGTTTATTTGATGTTTTTAATATTTTTATGTTTTAATACTGGGGAATTCTTTACGCTATTTACACATTTTGCAACCATGCGTGCATAAGCATTGCTAAATTATAAATTATTTTGCAGTAAACCTTTTATGATTACAAATGACCAAGCCAATTATTCTATGGTTTATTTTTCTTCATATTATGTTTACATTTACTTAATTTTTGGACAGCCTTTAACAAAATGGCCATAGCCATGATGCTAGGACTGATACAGGGCTTGTTCATGCGAATGGTTTTTCAGAGGATTCAGGGTAGCTGCACCACATACCTGCTCCATGCTTTTATTTACATATTCTTGAACAATATGTATAACAACAATGACTTGTACAAAGAAATCCTTATTAACAGACAAAACTAATTTTTTACTTAGTATTTCTCCTAACTGTGTTCATTTCATGCTAATTGTGGGTACTCCATGCTTTTCATCAACGGCTATGGACAACTGCCAACATGGTGTCCGCACTAAACCAGCTGTAGGACTGTCAATGTGAACAAGCTATCTGTGGGTTCCAGCACCATGGCTCTAGCCAATTTGTTAGCCACTTAAAAAGATTTCCAAGAAGTACATTTGCCAAGTACATACCTATGAATCCAGGTACATGGCATAACCATCACTATATACCATAACAATGATAAATGTATTTTCATTGTTGTTCACTCTATGCCTATGTCAGAGTCTATGTAATTAAGAGTTGTCTTTAAATTTCATTTGATTATCTTATCTTGTGCATGTGTGTTTGTCTCCCCCATTGTGCCCCCAGCTCCTTTAGTTGTTAACGTCATAGCGCTGCTGTAGGAAACCTCGAACGGCCATGTGTTCCCAGCCTAAATGTCAAATACATCCTGTACTGCCCCTCCTTTGAAATCAGAGGTCCAGATAGCCACACTGTAAACAGTACAGGGCCACCACAAAACATCAGACAGAATGTCTGCAAACTGATAAGCTTACTGATTACCCATAGCAGACAATGGCACCTCCAAATTTGTATATTTTTCCTGAGTGTCATGAAGGACATATAGTTTAGAGATGGGCGTCAGGTAAATCGAAATATCCTAAGCGTCCTTTTTAACCCAAGAATTTTTATCCTAAGAATCACGAAGCACGAGAAACAGCACCAGAAACTAGAGAGGAGAGGGCTAGATAGTGGTGGTTGTTTATTAAACAGGTAATGCAGGCTCTATTTGACTTATGCACTTGTGATGTTTGAGGGCTTGTTTGAGGGCTTGTTGTAACCGCACGGCTGAAACCACATGTGCGTCTGCGCGAGAACACATGGCATAGTTTTTGTGCGGTTTTGCGGCGCGATTTTTTTTCAAACGCTTCCAGAATACGCATCCGCTCTGCCATGCTTTCCTATGGATGCGTTTTTGGGATGCGGATGCGGTTGGGACGCGGATGCGTTTCAAAACACTGCAGGCAGCGTTCACAACCGCACCCTAAACCGCATCCGCATTCGAATGCGCACGAATGCACCAGTGGAAACTACATTGAAGTTTCCAATGGATGCGGTTGTTTGCACTTGCGGCCGCGCGGTTACAAACACGCAAAAACGCAAAAGTGGAAACAAGCCCTAAGGTACAAACAGTATTTGCCCTGTAGCTTTTAAATATGAAATTACTGTCAATACCTGAAATTAAATCCAAGTTATCTATCATTACAGCCAGGTTGGTCCTTATTTCACACTTATAGACAGGTTAGTGTATTTCTGGGTTTCCAGAATTTGGTGAACCACTCACATTTTAACTTTTCTTTTCTGAAGGTTAAAGTAATCAGAAGGGCAGAATATAACCCCCTTTGAATGAACATTTAGATATAAAATTGGATCAGATTATACATAGAAAAGAAGTGAGAGTTTGAAATGTGTATATCTTAAAAGCACATTTTCATGTACAAATGCGTAAAACCTACTTTTCGAACAAACGCGTTTCCTTTAAAATTAAACATATCCACAAGTTCAAGGCCTTTTCCAGATATTACGATTTTTCGGCCACCACTAAAGAGAAAATATGTAGAGTTAAAATACAAACTTTAGAACTTTTGCTTTGGACAGAAGAGAATACATTATTCTCTGGTAAATGCTTGAAAAAATATTAACCTGATCACATGATTTGAACTTGGCAGATTGCAAGGTTTGGTAACATTACTTAATAGCCTTGATATACAAAGCAACATACAAAGAATAAGTCAGAATACACATGCAAAAAAGCATGAAAATGGTGAAATGGTCGAGTAGATGGTAGAGTTAATGGTAGAGCCGGCGATCTAGTGCTTCACTTCACAGTAGCTTGCCAAAGCCGTGCAGTGGCCTAGCCCTTGATCTCATCCACTATGATGCAGGGCCACTAACTTCAAAATGTAAATGAGGCCTCCACAGCCCATAGTCAGTATTAATATACTACATATTTATCAGTACTCCAATCCCAATGCAAACATTTATACACATTTGTCTTCATTTGTACATTCCTAGGTAACTAATAGGGGTGGCAGCAGTGTTTGTGCGGCGGACAGTCTGCTGGCATGCAGGTATTTAACCCGCCCCCTTCAGGTGTAGGGATTCTTCTGCCGGCCGCGACAGTTTGCGAATGGCTGCGGCCGATGTTTGGCCATCACTAGTAACTAACACAAAGGGCTGATATTTCAATAAAGTTTACTCCTAAACTGGAAAAGGATCAGAATTTTAGTAAAGATCAAACAATATCTGAGCTAAGAATGAGCAATTCAAGCAAGTAACTTTACCTGAGCCACACAACATTTGGCAAGTTCACAGAGCATGTGGGAAATGATTCATAAAAGATGTTCAGGCCTTGTTGGCATCCCCCATTATAATGAACACATAATTGTTTAATTTCTTTCCCTGATTTAGGCAAAGAGATGAGAGCGTGGGTGCTGTTCCAGTGTTCTTCAATTTGAACTCTGACCAACAATAAGAAATAAATTAGTTTTTATTCACAGAACTACCTTTAGTCAGGTAAAAACTTAAGCAGACCACATACATTGTACATTTTAAATTTTTCAATCACTTAGGCTCAATTAGTGCAAGCCTCTGTTACGTTCCTGTGGTGTGTTCTGTACTGTAGGTGGGACACTGCTCCTCCTCCTCACTGATAACAATCACCCCCCCCCCCCCCCCCCCCCCCCGGCAGCAGGTCACAGTGATCGTGCTGCAATCGCCTAGACACAAGGTGTGGTACTGGTGAGGTGGAGAACTATACGGATATGCTGCTCCTTCCTCCTCCTCCTCACCAATACCACGGCATATACCACTCCTCTTGTGTTGGGGAGGGAGGGCACCAGGGACCAGCAGGGAGACCGTCAGGGCACTATGTTCATGCATATTGTGCATATCAATGACTAGAAGTGTGGGAGATTAAGTAACTGACTAATTCAGCAGGTATTCTCTCTGTATAGATATGGGTTTAATTTATAACAATAGACAATGTTATTTGGCAGCCTGCAACGACTAAATACATTTTGGGTTTACTGTAACTTTAGAGTATTGAAAGGGTTGCTTGGTACTAGGTTGAAAACCAATATAAAATAATTGTGATCTCTGAGCCCTCAAATGTAACAGTATGAAAATCAGATCTGTAATGAAAACAACTTCATTGGCTCAGGGCTTCACCAAAAACAAACTTGTAAGCTCAGTTTATCTACAAATGAAAGATAGACCTACAGCCAAGTCTCAGCTACTACACAGTCCTAACATTTTTGGAGATGTGGTTCTACGTAAACTATTCACATATTGCTATCTATATGGGCATCAGAACACTAAGATCATTTCTAACAATCTTAACTTCACAACATCCCTTATTTCTCAGTAAGTAACACAAAAGATCTAATCATGTGTGGCTAGTATTGCAGTTTCAAAAACACACTGTAATATGTGACCTGATTATTCTCTCTATGATAAAGTGTTTGGTAACCATAACTTACTCTTGTGGCTTGCAGCCGCTGGCACCTACTAAAAACATTCTTGAAAGATTCTGCAAATTCTCTCCGGTAATCAGAACATTCTTTTTTCCAGCAAAGATTACCATGTTAGGCTTTACGGAGTAAACTTTGACCTGGGATGAGAAAGAAAATACTATACGTTACAAACCTAGAACCCTGGCAGCAGGGTTTTCAGGCACGTCTAAGACGCAGAGAGGATACTTCCAATTCTGATGAATGGGAGAGTGCCCACTCTGCGTATTCTTAGCGGCATGTCCGCGGTTCTGTTTTGAAGCTGCGGGCTGTGGGTGTCTTTAAAGAAGTACTGCGTGGTGCCGCCGGAGACACCTCCATTGAAGATCAATGGAGGTGTCTCCAAGATGCTGGAAAACAGCGCCCGGAGCTTTTCCCTGTTGCATCAAAAAGGGTGTGCTCCCTAAGCCATGGCCAAACGGCCCTCAAGCACCTGGGAATCCGCATGGTAAATGTACAACCTTCATTCTGCAGCCCTTAAACTTTTAGATACAACTTCAACTGACTTCCAAAAGCTGCAAGAGGGTCTACTCTGGTGATTGGTGTTTTGGTTAAATGATTGACAACCACAAATCAGAAATGCCTTTGTGAGTGTTTGAACAGATTCCCCGTGTTCTCTGCATTAAAAACATTCAATCAGCAGTTTGTAGACTGTCAATTGGCAGCTACCATTTATGTGAACAAGCACTAATTGTTAAATTTTTTTAATGATCAATTCAAATTTACTGTAAACAATATAATGTCCACATAGCGTATGGTCACAACAATGGTAAATGTAAAGGAACTGATGGTGACCCTTTTGGGTATAAAACACAGTGCTTCTAACCAAGTCAGCATTTTCATTATTTAAAACCTACACCCCTTTATAATTTCTTCTAGAATAATATGAATTGCATAGGATAATGAGCAAGATCTATATAAGGGTACACAGTTTTTAAAACAATTAAATAATTATCTCATATTACACAGAGAATTGTTATACATTCCAAAAAATGCTAGTATGCACAAACAAGTCACAAAACCATAAAGGATACCACCTACCTAGGCATATCATTATCTCGGTATATTAATATCATTTTCAAACACAAAAATGTGCCATTACACATTTTTTTAACACTTATTTCACTTGACACGCAGTAGATACTAATAAGGAACTATACATTTCAAGAAGTACAAGAAAGATATGTGCTAATTCTGCCACACCATAGGACTTGCTAAATCTGTGGTGTGGGACGTGTATAGTTTACATTTCCTGCTTTAAAAACAAAAACCTTTCTTGACAGTGCTTTCACACTACTACCACGTACACCACTCTAACCGCATACACACCCATTGTAGATACAAAAAACCCTGTGTTATTGTTGCTACGCTAGGTCTCCCTACTGACACTCCAATGTCAAGTCTCCATTATTGACATGTGCGCTGCACTAGAAATATGTGTGCTGCATGGCATTTGTGTTAGCACAAGCCGACCCTAATATAAGCCGAGGTACCCAATTTTAGAAAAAAAAAATCTGGAAAAAACTGAATGACTCGAGTATAAGCCTAGGGAGGGAAATGCAGCAACTAAGGCACAGAAACACACAGCAAATGTACTTTTATTTTGAGGTGTAATTATTTAATTCAGCATATTTGTAAGTTAATTACAAAGCCCCTGAACATGATATCATCACTAGAAGTGCTGGATATGTAGAGAAGGGATGTGGAAACATTGTAAAGGAAAAAGTATTGTTCTAGCATATCAAGTTATAGCACAAAATGTAAAAATTTTACTTGACTTTAAACCTAATGTATGCAAAACTTACATATGCTAGAGCAATATATTTTTTTTCAAATGTTTCCACATCCCTTTTCTACATTCCTAGCAAATTTGGTAATGATAGCATGTTTGCAATTCACTCATAAAGTCCACCTACAAAATGCAGCGATTTTCATTTTTTGACCCGAATATAAGCCGAAATAAATTTTTTGAGCACATTTCAGGTACTGAAAATATTCCAGCTTATATTCCAGTATAAACGGCAACTTGAAATCTAGAGTTTCGGGTTGAATAAAACCTCCATTCACATTTTTTTTTTCCAGCAAAGATTACCATGTTAGGCTTTACGGAGTAAACTTTGACCTGGGATGAGAAAGAAAATACAATACGTTACAAACCTAGAACCCTGGCAGCAGGTTTTCAGGCACGTCTAAGACGCAGAGAGGATACTTCCCATTCTGATGAATGGGAGAGTGCCCACTCTGCGTATTCTTAGCGGCATGTCCGCGGTTCTGTTTTGAAGCTGCGGGCTGTGGGTGTCTTTAAAGAAGTACTGCGTGGTGCCGCCGGAGACACCTCCATTGAAGATCAATGGAGGTGTCTCCAAGATGCTGGAAAACAGCATCCCCTGCTGCATCAAAAAGGGTGTGCTCCCTAAGCCATGGCCAAACGGCCCTCAAGCACCTGGGAATCCGCATGGTAAATGTACGACCTTCATTCTGCAGCCCTTAAACTTTTAGATATATAAATAATATAAGCCGAAATAAATTTTTGGAGCACATTTCAGGTACTGAAAATATTTCAGCTTATATTCCAGTATAAACGGCAACTTGAAATCTAGAGTTTCGGGTTGAATAAAACCTCCATTCACATGTTATCAGACCACATCTATTAGTCTCTATGCTGTCCATAGGCCTTTTTCTAAGTGAATTTACTGTTGTTCTCTCTCTGCTAGAACCTGCTGCTGGGTCAAACTGCTGACAGAACAATGGATAAACTACCTAATTTTGGGAAACTCATTAGAAGCACCAAGATTAAGACTGATAGAGTTATTGGCTTAAATATGCACATTTTTCCTTACAATGGATTTCTGCCTTGAACTGCATTTGTTTAGAGCCTTGCTGAATGAAAAGACAATCCAGCTTGTAGTGTTCCTGGGTTTCGAGTGTTCTGCGATGGATTCCTGATTCGATCATTCCTGGTGATCGAGGAATAGAGATGGTCGAATTTTTTTTTCCAGAATTGCAAAGCCCCTGAATATGGTATCATCACCAGTCTGTGATGAACACAAATAGTTTTTGCACAAATTAAGTTCAAAGTCAAGTAAAAATCTTGAGAATCGGAATTTTGGCTTAGTTTTTTAACTTTATTCATACAAAAACTACATGTGCTAGAGCCATACTTTTTTTTTCAAATGTTCCCACAACCCTTCTCTACATCTCCAGAAATTTTGGTGACGATACAATTTTCAGGGGCTTTGCAATCAACTCACAAAGTTAGCAAGCCGAAAAATTCGACCATCTCTATAGACGAATCTACCATTGATTGTTTTACTATTGATGGCATACCACCTTGGGAATCGGGGTCGATTTTAACAGGAGCTGATCGCCAAAAAGGTAGATTCCTCAAAATCGATTGTTCAGAATGGCTGCAGCATAGGGAGTTATGGGTAAATCACACAAAAAGAATTGATTTTCTCCACCGTACTTCGAATGACAAACAATTAACCAACAAAAAACAACACATTGAATCAAGGTTCATCGCACACTGCACCATATCACATCATTGATTGCTAGCTGATTCATTCCCACGTTCAATTGATCACAGATCGCATGATGTCCAGCTTTTCTAATCGGAAATAATGTAATGTGGGTTGGACACCACAGAAAAGGGAAGTTCATGGATTGATCGCTGGCTCAAATAACATCACTCGGTTCCCGACAGTACTACAAAAAATCAGACGGGTCAGATTCGGTCGATTGATCACTTTATGCATGTATTGATTTTTGATCAATCAATCGTGGTGGTAATACACTACCGCTGGATAGCATTTTTTACTTTGGGCAAAGTGGTTAAGCGCGACCATCTTAACCGCCCTAGCGTTATGGACAGCAGCACCTCGTCCAGTGCTTCAACTGCTACTATCGCACTGGACGAGGTGCTGCCGTCCAGTACAATGCGGGGCTCTGGGAGAGCGCATAATCACGCTGTCCTGTGTCCCCGATGCGACATCCTCCTCGGCTGCTCGGCTGCTCGTGTCCTTCTCTCCCCCCCCCCGCTCCGAGTGACGTGATGACGTCACTCGGGGAGGCGGCGAGAGATTTGTACAGTAAATAGAATGAAAGCAGTTTTTTATGTAGAAAACTGCTTTCAAACTCCCCCTATGTACTAAATATCGCCAGAATAAAGTCCCTGATGCCCCAGATGTGCCCATTTGCAGTAACCCTTTCTTTCCTGGTGTGATTTTATCACACCAGGTTAGAGAGGGTTAAGTGCAAATGGGAACATCTGGGGCATCAGGGACTTTTTATTTTGGCAATATTTAGTACATAGCAGCATAGCTTTGTGTCCTAATTTTATTTATTTTTTCATTATTTTTATTAAAAAAAAATATTTTTTAATTTACATAATTGTTTGTTTCAAACATTATTATCGTCAGGATGTCTATTAGACCCTTGTACGGACATATTTTGGGAAGTTACAGGCCTACAACATTAAGAAAAATTTACCATTGAAGTCTATGGTGCACTTTTGGTACAGAAATCTGGACCTCAGCAGTGCGCTAGGGAGGTTGATAAACAAAGCACATAGGAATATACTTTGAGACTATGGTTATGACGTAGGGAGAAACAAATGATAAAATTCATTGGTTTCTTTAAAAGAAGTCAAATTCAGCCTTAAAGATTCTAAATGAATAAATGCTTTTCATTCTAAGTTGGGTTGACCAGAGGTGCAGAGTATTAAGGCTCATCAACTTGTGGATGGTGCACTGCTATACTTTCATGCCTGTAAGCTTGTTTAAGGCTCAGTTCATATAAGCTAGGCTCTTTCAATGGCAATAGAAATGAAAGGTGTTTATTGTCCTGTTATTTGTTTTCCATATTTCTGGAAAAAAAAGAAAAAAAAAAGAAATGCCTGCAACCTTTCCAGCACTGTATTGCATGTTGGTCATTTAAATTTCAGTGGTTCAGCTGAATTTTAGGCTTCATGTAGAACAAAGAACCATATAATCAGTAGTGATGGCCGAACTGTCTGCAAGGCGCAAGGCGGACAGTTGATGTTCGGTTTTCTACCCCTGGCGAACAGTACGGGTGTTAGACCCACCCTGTTCACCCATGGGAAGAAGTTAACTATTCTTCCGCTGGCTGGATCAGGAGCAGAAAGATCCAGCCAGTGGAAGAATTCTTTCACCAAAGACCGCAAAAAGAAGCCAGTCTCTAGTGAAAGAAAACCGGCTCAAACCGAAAGTGACGTCAGTGACGTCACATCAGGATATCAAAACTGGGAACTGTGCGTTCCAGGTACCGCGAACAGGTGGGGATTTGAATCTTTCCGCGAACTGGCGGACATCAGACTTTTTTAAAAGTCTGATCCGCCTGTTTGCGGACGGACCTAGCCAAAGTTCGGCCATCACCAGTAATTGGGTAACTGTATGCCAATCTCTTCAGTGCAGATAGTACTCAATTTTACATCAGATGTCTGACTGGAAACTTGTTACTTGTAACTTACACTGGTTGGTAGTCCAATGACTGCTGTACGAGATATCATTTTGCATTCGGCCTGGAGACAAAAAAACAATAATTAACAAACTTACAGATCCTTGCAAACGAATATACACTCCTTGACAATGTGTGGCTTTTCCTAAAACAGAGTGTATGATGCATATCCTGTAATCCTTTTTTTGTTGTATTAAATTCAATACATCCACCTTTGGAGAAACACTTCATCCAATCAGTTTAATCAGATGATGAGCTTGATCCTCTCTAGCATGATGGTCAGCATTCTTTCTGTATCCCAACACAGGATCAGCCAATGAGAGCATCACTAATGAATCAGCTGTGCTTTTCAATGAGCACATTATTTTATGGGCAGAACACCGTATGAACTTAATGAACACAAAGAATACATGGTGGAAAATTGACTGGTAAAATTAAAAGATTGTTTGCACTACATCTTCTTTGTATTTGTCAGCGAGTGTTTTCTTATTTAAATAAATAGGGTGTGTTAGCACCGGTAATGCACCCTAAACCGTAAGCAATTCTTTAGGTGCTCGATTCCCATCCAACCCTTTGGATGGGGACCAGGGTTTGATCCTGTTCGAAGACTGGTGGCTGCATTCAATGGCCACGAGCGCGCTCAGCATGATGTCAGCACTCGAAGTGTCCATAAGGGATAATCAAGTATTCTTCTATACTGAATGTACATATATTATGGAAATTTCCTTACATTTAGTTTGCTTTATTTCAGCCACAAAGTTTCTACTTATTGTGTTGCAATAGTAAGTCCTTTTTAAACTGGGCTAGGATAACCTTAATGCAGCCTAATTTTGCCCACCCAATTAGAATGTGGTGTAGATTAATCTCATACATTGATATCTATTGACACAACAACAATATTCACGATGTGTACATGAGTCCTTATATTTACCTCATTGGCTTTTACTGTGCAGGGATCCAGTGGAGACTTACATGCCGACTCCCTTGTGCAATATACACATCCATTTGATATACAGTCTAAGCAACTGCAAGATAAAAAAATATTACATTATAGTTTTAATGAGTGTGGGCATTTACCAACAAACGAACGCTTCACCTCCATTTTTCACCCGCCTTCTTTGGGGCTCTGGAACTCATTGAAGAAACAAACAGGGAGGCAATATAGAAATAGTGTTCATATTTCACCCTGGTCAACTGGTTACTTAAAGCTGAAATGCGAGTAGTATCATCTATACTATAGTATTTGTCTAGAATCTCATATAAACTTTTACATGTTAATGTAATGTTGAAAGGAATTATTATTTTATAATATTTAGTGATCCTGTCATGGGTCTCCATGTTCACCCATTTCATCTCAGAGAAAGATAACTCTAAAACCCAGTTTCCCATTGTTTTTTTTGTGTCACCCTGTCACGTGTTCTCCTGCTGATATTTAAGAAAACATACATTTGAACTTAATATGGGAAACAAAATCTAAATTTATTATGGGAAACAATGTGATGCAAATTTAAGTACATTCAATGATGGATTATGTAGGCAATATTGTAAAGTGGGTATACAAGGTTTAATTTCAATTCTTTTTTTTGGGGGGGGGGGGG
>CM070034.1:54558930-54591666 GCA_036250615.1 Ptychadena robeensis | reverse complement strand
TTGCACAAACAGTGACCATGTCTGGAGGGTTCACATACTTTCAAGCAGCACTGTATGATATGGGCCAGATAGATGTCCGTGAGCGTGCACGGCGCTCGAAGGGGCCATCGATCTGGCCCATATATACATGTGTGTACCTTGCTTAAGTTTTGGACAGCTGTAAATCAACATTTTCCCCACAATATTTTCGGTAACATACCTGTCATTCTGAATATTGTGATATTATAGAAAAGATCTGTAAAAGACTACATATGGAAGAGAACAAATATATGAGGTTAGATGGCTCTTTTCTTGGCATAAAAGACACGACATGATCTTAGTCAGAAAGGCCAATTACAAACTAATCTATTTGGATATGTTTGATTTATCTGGATTCCTGGAAAGCGATTTTGGACAGATTAGAAAACTGTACACAGAACACAGCTGCATTGCTCTATTGACTTTGGGATTAACATTTTAACTGTCATCTTTAGTAGCCAGTTTTTTCCTGAAGGTATCTTTCAACGTCATTATATTAAATAATAAAATGTTGGTAGAGATTGCGTTTCTCTTCACAATTGTAATAACAGAATCTAGCAGAAGGATGTACTCTAGCACCATATGTATTACTGAAATGACATATGACATATGGGCTACTGTTTGTTGTAATGTGTGCAATAATTAACCATCTCCTTCACCATACCCACCAATCATTGCAGTACACATTGCTATATTATCTACAATACTTTATGGCCGGATAGTGGTGACCCCCCTAATGCTTCTGCAAGCTGCAAATTCCCAGCACCATATATTCACATGTGCCTTACTCATGGGATTGCAATGTTTCAGCTTTTCTAGGTTAGGACAAAGTATATAATAAGTATTACCTAGGTTAAACACTTGCCACAATGCTATTTAGTGGTACCGTGTTTCCCCCGAAAATAATACAGTGTCTTTTATTAAGGTTTGCTCCCAAAGATGCCCTACGTCTTATTTTCGGGGGATGTCTTATTTTTCCATGACGAATAATACGGCACTGGGGTATCAGGGTGGGGGGACTCTAATGACACATGAGACACATGTGACACAGGAGACTCAGAGGGGGGAATTCTAAATGGCACAGGAGACTCAGGGAAGGGATTACCATTTTAGTAATCACTTCTGATCCTCCTGTGTCATTTTGATTCCCCCCTCTGATCCCCCCTGTCCTGAGTTACAGTACCGTCTTCGGGGGTGCCTTATTTTCAGGGGGATTCCTTATTATTCAGTGTGAGGCAAAAATGTAAGGGTGCCTTTTTTCGGGGGGATGCCTTATATTTCAGCGCGAGGCAAAAATGTAACAGTGCCTTATTTTCAGAGAATGCCTTATTTTGGGGGAAACAGGGTATGTACAGTCAGGTCCATAAATATTGGGGCATTGACTCAATTCTTAAATTTTTGGCCCTATACATCACCACAATAGATTTGGAATGAAACAAACACAATGTGCTATAACTGCAGCCTGTCAGCTTCAGGTGAACAGTGTAGGAATTACAACAGTTTGCATATGTGCCACACACTTGTTAAGGGGCCAAAAGTAATGGGACAATTGTCATCTCAGCTTTTCCATAGCCAGGCGTGGGATATTCCCTCCTTATCCCAACTACAATGTGCCAATAAAAGGTCAACAGTTCATTTCAAGTGTGCTATTTGCATTTGTAATCTGTTGCAGTCAACTCTTAAGATGAGATCCAAAGAGCTGTCATTATCAGTGAAGCAAGCCATCATAAGGCTGAAAAGACAAAACAAACCCATCAGAGAGATAGCAAAAATATTAGGCATGGTCAAAACAACTGCTTGGGACATTATTAACCTCCCTAGCGCTCTTGCAAGGTCCAGATTTCTGTACCAAAAGCGCACCATAGACTCTAATGGATTTCTTTTTTTGTGTTTTAGGCCTGTAACTTCCAAAAATATGTCCGTATAAGGGTCTAATAGACATCCTGAATATAATAATGTTTGAAACACAAAATTATTATTAAAAAAGTACATTATTTGGTACGTTATTTGGTATGAAAGATTTCAAAACGGTATTTATGTTTGTTTATAATAACATTTTTATTACAATTGAAAATGTGTTTTACTTTGAATTGTATTGGATACAGTTATCACTGTATCCAATACAATGGCATTTGGCACCCTCTGAAAGGGTTAACTAAGAGCACATCTGAAATGACAATGGGGGTGATATTCCAGGTGTGCTCTTTGAAGATAGCCCAATTTGCATATGAATGTCTACTAATATTCGATTCGACATTCGCAAATATTTGCAATTGCGAGTGTATTGTGAAAATTTATGCCCATTATAATCGCCTCGCCATTACCTTCAAAATGATGGTCACATGTGCTATTTATTTCCGCATTGCGAATATATATTTGCATCCTATGCCCATAAGCATCCCAATGGCGAATATTCGAAATTGCGAATGTCCTTCACTATATTCGCCAAATTTGCAAATTCTCGAATAGCAGATATTCGCCAAATATATTCGCAATTCGAATATTCAAGCTCAACACTACTTAGGAACACCAATAGACCCGGAAGACCATGGAAAACAACCACGGTGGATAAATTTTTTCCCTGTTGAAGAAAACACCCTTAAAAACAGTTGGCCAGATCAAGAACACGCTCCAGGAGGTAGGTGTATGTGTGTCAAAGTCAACAATCAAGCGAAGACTTTACCAGAGTGAATACAGAGGGTTCATCACAAGATGTAAACCATTGGTGAGCCTCACAAACAGGAAGGCCAGATTAGCCTTCACTGTTCTGGAACAACATCCTATGGACAGATGAGACCAAGATCAACTTGTACCAGTGATGAGAAGAGAAGAGTATGGAGAAGAAAAGGAAATGCTCATGATCCTAAGCATACCACCTCACCAGTGAAGCATGGTGGTGGTAGTGTTATGGCTTGGGTATTTATGGCTGCCAATAGAACAGTTTTTTACATATTCAGTCCATAGGATGAACGGACGTGTTTTTAATTGGAAAAAAGTGCATCTTATAGTCCCAAAAATAAACTTTATTGCAGCTAACCAGTGTTGAAATATGGTGACTTTCGGTTCTAGTGGAAACCATGCTCACCCATTGTGTTGTATATATAGAGAAGCAGTGTCACCACCTCTACTCCATATCATAGGGAACATGCGTTCTATAGCTGAGTAGGGCTACTTACAATACAGGTTGGATAGAGAACTTGTTGGCTTTTTATCAGGATTACACATTGGTTTTGTTTTTCTTCTATTTCCATAAATAAATCCACATTTAATTGGAACTGTACATTACTTTGTAAAGATCTTCAAATACAGAATCTTTTTTTCATGGAAAATGTATATGTGTTTAATGGTAACCTATTACTATATCAAGTCATCCTCCATTATTTTTATGAAAAATGTTGTGATTGTTTACACAATTCCTGGAGAAAAAGAACACTTTCAACAGAAATTCTTTTTTTGGTAGTGGTATTGGTTATAATTGGTTCAAAGAAGTAAAGTATTAAATTGTCTCAAAAGTAGTGTTGAGCACAATTATTCAACATGCTTCAAATTTGTTTACCAGCATACATTGTGCATAATTGTGCGCATTGTGAATGGATACACACAATACTCACAACGCTACGATTGGCTAAGATCAAAGAATTAATAGGAAAAGCTGTAAAGCTGGTTCATGAATGTTTGTGAATAATTGCAAATAGCTATACGCAATGTAAGGCCATAGACTGTAGTTGAATTAAATTTTACGTATTATGAATGTGCCTTTATATGTTCGTGAAATTACACAAACTTAAATATACCATATGCCACTCAACACTATTCAAAAGAAAATGCTACCTACAATCGCACTGTATCATATATCCAGTATAATGTCTCCCACCAGACTCTTGATCCTTCTTTGCTGATGCAGTTTACCTGGTCAGTGTCTGCGTCATAGAGGCCTAGCTTTCTGACTTGGGTCTTCCACTCCATAGCGGAGTGTTTGTTGTTGCTTTAACCTAATGGTGGAATATCTAATAGGGATGAAAAAAAAAATAAAAAATTATTGTTTCATAAACTTAAGGCAGGCATACATGGTTACATTTTATTGATGTTTTAATAGTTTGATCGACTTTTAAAGGCCCACAAATCAATCTAAAGCTAGCCATACACTGCACGGATTCCCTGGCTGATCGATTCAGCACCGATGGATTCCGGCAATTCCGCCGGCATCCACAGGTGAGAACGATCAGCCAATTAGGGAATCCGATCGTGGCATCCCACCTTGCACGGCCGGATCCGTGTCCGATGGATCGGCTCCCTGACCGCAACGCCCCCTGATCAGAGCAGAATCGGACCCGAAAAGACCAACAGGTTGGTTCTTCCTCGGATCCGATTCTGTGCCCCCGATCCATCGGATGCGGTCGGACGGGCAAGGTGGGCTGCAGAGGATTCCGGCACGATGGATCCGCGTGCACGCGCCCGGAATCCATCGCGCTGGAATCCGGCACGAATCCGTGCCGTGTATGGCAGCCTTAATACATCAAGGCCATTTCCGTAATGTATAGATCTATCTGGTTACTTTGGACGGGGACCAGTGTCTGGCACACAAAGGGTGTGCGGCCGATTCTAAGCACAACCGGACACACTTGATGACATCATCCCACACGCTCGACCTGCCGCAAAATCAACAATAATTTCTTAAGTACACAAAAGAGAATTCATCTCTTCAACAGTCTAAGCCAGTGGTGGGCAACTGAGTTGATATGAAGGGCCACAAGTGCGGCCCCTTGGCATCACTAAAGGGCCGCACATAACATTTTCAATCTATACTGACTTGTATTAGCATTTTGTAATAATAAAAATTACAACAGGCAGAGCTAGAAGGCGTTGTTTTTTATTTTTTAAATAACATAACTTGTTTTTAACCTCCCTAGCGCACTGCTGAGGTCCAGATTTCTGTTCCAAAAGTGCACCATAGACTTCAATGGTAAATTTTTCTTTATGTTGTAGGCATGTAACTTCCCAAAATATGTCCGTACAAGGGTCTAATAGACATCCTTACTATAATAATGTTTGAAACACACAATTATTATAAAAAAGTACATTAAAAAAAATTATAAAATGTATCATTTGAATGCTTAAATCTCTTGAATACTTATTTGGTATGAAAGATTTCAAAACAGTATTTATGTTTGTTTATAATAAAAATTTTATTACAATTGGAAATGGGTTTTGTTTTTTGTTTTACTTTGAATTGTATTGGATACAGTTATCACTGTATCCAATACAATGTACAATGGCATTTGACACCCTCTGAAAAGGTGAAAGGGTTAACTTCAAAGAGCACATCTGGGAATGACAATGGGGGTGATATTCCAGGTGTGCTCCTTGAAAATAGCCCAATTTGCATATGAATGTCCCGCGAAACCCCCCGGGGGCACGGGGGGCTGCGGGACATTCATATGCAAATTGGACTGGGAGAGGGGTCATATTCAGTGACCTTCAGTGAAAAAGCAAGCTTCAGATCCCCCGGACAGCACAGAGCAGATTGTGCAGCCGGGGGATCTAAGCTTAGCTGGACGGCTCCATCTCATCAGCTGCAATACAAGACAAGGAAGTGTAGGACGAGATGGTGCCGTCCCGACCGCTAGGGCGGTTAATGATACTTCAAGCATTAGGGAACACTGTAGAACTGTAATGCACATTTTGTGTCATATATATATCATCAAAGGTTATGCTGAGGTTATGTGCCACATACAATAATCCCCCGTTCGTTGGTGGAATAGTGGGATGCATAGGCACTCATCTTCTTAGAACGGTATATTCTTGGTGAGGTGAGGGACTTGCTGATTGGTTTTTATGTGCTCAGCCAGAGCAATTCCCTCTCCTCCTCTTTCCTCCCGAAGAAGATCCTGGGCGAGGACAGGTGAGTTCCTATGCTCTATGCATTAACAGTTAGGTTTCTGGGGCCGCAAGTGGAAAACCAAGGGGAGCCACCAAGGAACGCCCAAAGGGGCCGCAGGTTGGGCATAAATATCAGAGGATAGTTAATTTAAATACATTTAAAGGTGTAGCATTTAGCTTTAAAAAAAAAAAAAAGAAGTCTGTGCCACCTGCTGACTTCAAATTATTTCTGCAGTTTGGCTTAAAAAATGCACAATTTGAAGGAATGTGGGGAATCGGAACAAAAAAATCCAATTAAATTGTATCTTGAAATATTCAAAACAAGTAAGATGATTTCATTATGTTGCTAAGGGGCTTTTACTGTATTATTTTGTTCACTCCCTTAGCCAATGATTTTATATTTAAGAATTTTTGCCCTGAATTTGGGTGGACAGCCCCCCAAAAACGGAAAAAACTAGTGGATTGGCGTTACAGGTACAGCAAGTCACATAAGAAATGTACCTAAAAGTTTTTATTAAAACAATTTTCTTGACCAATATTCTAGTGAATTCTTTAAAAAGGTACAGAACATGGGTCCTCTTATACATAAGGTGCATATAGATTAAAAATAACAATTACATCCAATAAAAATACAGAAAAAAGGAAAAGCACGTTTTTCTGTAAACAGTTATTCGTCGCAGGAGTATATTTAATTCCATTAAGTGGCGTGTTGAACCATCTTTTAAGTCTCCGACGCGTTTTGCCCTGGGGCTTCCCCAGGGAGGTGTTTTGGTTACTAGATTAGACTGTATGATACAAAAATTAATTGGACACGAGGGAGCCCCAGCCAACCAGTCTAAACACATACCTTTTCAATTCACACATATACTACTTGAAGACATTAATCCATAAAATAGACCTCTCTACTCTTATAAAAGATCTGAACAGGTTGCGTTGGTCTGCTTGGCCGCTAAGTTTTCGGATTGGCCCCTTGTTCTCTGCCTGTTAAGGCGCCGTTGGGGGCTGTTGGCTGCTGTCTTCTCTGACTGACTTTTCATACTCACATTAAACCACTTGGATAAAAATACCCCTGAGGAAGTATACATACAAAACGCGCGTTGGGGTGGACCTTGTTTGATATAGGATCCCTTATCCTGACCAATCTTTTAACTACATTCATCATCTACAACCACCAACAAATGATCATGTACTATATGGGCTATGTTTAGGGATACCGTTATATTCCTTCTGTGTGCTGTATCCTGGTCAGCCAACAATGCTTTGCTCTTTGTTCTTAATGAAATTGCGTCCATTAAATATGCTACGGATGTTTTACCTTAATATACATTGTTTTACTCTTTCTAACTATGAATAGTGGCCGTTAAAGTCCCCTTGCCCTTTGAATTGCTCCAGGGGGAACTCTTTCTGGTTGTGTGCTTCTTCTTGCCATTGTCCAGTAAACCCCTGATCAACAATTTATCATAGATATAAAAACAAAAAAATTAAGAAGTATAGATGCCTCACACTAAGACAAATACCCCGATCTGTCAAGTAACTTACACTCTTTGGTAAAGGAACCATTATTTTCAACAATATTAATGATTCGTCTAGCAAACCAGGTAACAATGTGCAATTAAGAGAAAGTAAAGTACTTTACTTACTTATATAATGGTCCAATAACTGCTGTGATGGACGGCCGGTGGCAGTGTAAGGGCAGCCGTGTGTCTTGATGGGGGAGTTCGGACGTCTAGACCAACACTGTAGGTCCGTTCCCGGTTACAATTACCAGGAGGAACCTACTGGAGGTAGATCTAGGTATAAATGATCCTAGGGCTATAAGAGAGGTATCAGGAGGACCGGCCCGGGCCCAAACTACCACGCGCCTTATGAAAAACATAAACTCAGGGTCGCCTACCTTAATTTGGTGGGAGACACATGAAAACCAGCGGACATACAGTAAAGGAGTGTGAAAATAATAGGCCGATGGATGTGGCCCAGGATCCCTAGATCTTTACCAGTTTCCTGGTGTCACTAGAATATACCAAGGTTGGAGGCATATAGTGTATTTAACATACAATGACCAAAAACTATAGATGAAACAGAGGGAAAGAGACCAAGAGCACCGCCATAGAAACAATCAAAGGGTCACATTCAAAAGCTTTGGTACTGGTACTGGCTGGAAAGTTTAGTGTCACCCGTCCTCTAGTAGTGTCTCTGTGTCACCCCAGTGCGCATTGCCTCTGCATATCATTCATTTTTTGACTGAGGCTTTGGGCCAGTGGAAACTTGAATGTGGGCCGTATTTGGCCCCCAGGCCTGACTTTCGCCATGCCTGGCTTAAAGGATTAACCAATGAATCATTTGTTTGAATGCTTTTATAAAGTTGCATTGTTTTTGTAAAAATAGATTGAAACACTCACAATATTTGGAATGGAACTTGACAGTATTATAAAAAACGAAAGCATATTGAAAATAAGGAACAAAGGTGCATCCAGCCCGGTGGAGTGTTTGCCAGGCTTGTAAATAGCATCAATAGCTGCATACATTCAGCTCTCTCTTCACTTTGTTATTGTACTGATCTCATTTTGGGGAGTGGCAAATGTATTGCAACATAGCAAGAACAAATCTTCAATAAAATAGGAGGTTACTTCAGTCCATAAGCATACTTTAAGTAGACAATAGCGTAAAAACACACAGTATAACACAAATCGGCTACTGATGATATCTGTAGGTAATTCTAGTAAACCAGTTTCTGTTTTCTATTGTACTAAATATAGTCAGCTCTCGTTTCTCCTTGTTATTGTGCCCTGTCCTTATTTGCCCTGTTGACGTAATGGGAAATCACATGCCAGCAATTGATTTTCAACGAGTCATTAAGATAGGGGATTGCAGCAGCTGTGACCCTGTACAGTTTCCATTTCACTAAACCTATTACCATTCCTTCTATCCATCACAAGAGACTCTCTCTGGAGACTCAATGTTTCCTAAAGAGTATTCATATGTACTAAGCACCAGCTAGATTAAACAATACAGAGCATTTTCTGCAGCTATACTGTACATACATTCATTAATGGAAAAAATAAACCATTTGTAAATCTCACCTGAATTTACCTTAATATTGTCCTCATATTATTCTTTAGCATATTATTCACAATTAATTCTAGAAGAGGTATAGTCAAGAGTATTCTTTAGCGCATATATACTTATAAGCAGGGGTGCACATAAGTGCTACTCTGGTACATGAAAGGGGCCAAAAACTAGCTATGCGTACCTGCATTTTTGTTACACAGCTCATATGCATACTAACAACTTGGAGGCACTCCATGTCTAGGCGGCAATAGCTATCAGGTTCACCTAAGAAGTCTGGCTGTCAGCCATAGAGGGGAGAGATCGGCAGCACCATTGGCATTCCACCCACATTAAATAGCTGTACAAACAACTTCACTTTTTTATGTATACACTACTGTAAAAGTTACATTTTTATTTTGGCAAAATTATTTTGGATTATTGATAAATGTATACAATTTATGTCACTTGGATAACCTCAGGAAAACATTAATAACTATGGATGGTTGCAGTTAGGGGTGTGAAATTGGAAATATAAATAGATAAACCAGAATAAAAGATTGGTCTTTTAAGGGTGTTGGAGATCTGGGGATTGATTGTCACAGTAGGCACATGTATGGGTAAAATCTGACATGAGAAAAGCACTGTTGGAATGTTGACAGTTGGAATATGACTATGAAAGGTTGACATATGGACTGCAGGTAGTCTCAGGTGTTAGTTACTAACCCAAAAAATGTCAGGGTTGTACTACTAAGATATGAGATCTGGGGGTTCAAACTGTGTTTTACTGTGAGGGTTACATTTGATCCAAAGCCAGCTGGTGACCTGTGGATGGATACAGATAATCAGAGGCTCAAACAGGAACAGGGAGGTCCATCTGCAGCAGAATCTACCAGAAGTAGAGGACAGCGAGGGAGACAGTGAGGAAGACGGCACTACATATGGCGTGAGTACCAAACACCCTCTCCTGGTACTCATATGAGAAGCTCACTAAAAAAGTTATGTGCACCCCTGCTTATAAGGAACAGCAGGAATACTTTATATTTATAAAAAAATGTAACTACAAAATTTTTTTTTAAAGGATTTTTTGTTTCTCCCAGTATCAACTGAGTCTGGGACTCTTATTATAGTATTTTGGGGATGATGGAATGTACATGAAGAGGAAACATATGTTCTAAGAGCACTGTTGGATGAATAAACTCCTAGTGACGCCATTAGAGTGGAGCTCTCACTACATCTTTTCCCCTCGTTTAATCTGCACGCCGATTGCCGGGAAGAAGATGCCGAAGCTGCATGGCCCATTCAAAAATAATGCGGCTATTATGTCTGTATACACAGGCGCGTCACAGCCTGTACATGCACCGCTTTGTGCAAAACATTTGCGCAGTGTGGCACCATTGCATGTCTAATGTGGGGCATTTCCATTTATAACCAATGGGCATAAGAAGGCAAAAAAAGGCCAAGTGCCTGTAGTGCAGGGGAGCCCTTAACCTCAAGAAAGACAACAGAAGCAAAAATACAATAAAATGATCAATACAGTTGGATGTATAAGTGGATCGCGGGCATGGAATCTAGTCGGAATGGAATGTAGAGTCCACACCTACATGACTAGATTCCATGCCCGCGATCCACTTATACATCCTATTGTATTTATTGTCTTGCCATAACTTGCTGCAACAGTATTTGATTTCACATATATGTATATTTATTCAGCTTTTTTTTTGTGACATATTAAATACATGGTACAATACTTTTTTCTTTACAATGTTCCCACATCCCTTCTCTGTATCTCTAGCTATTTTATTGATAAAATAATGTTCAGGGGCTTTGTAATTAACTTACAAATCTGATTAATTCAATAATTACACCTCAGAACAAAAGAAGTACATTTGCTGTGTTTGTGTGCCTTAGTTGCTGCATTTCCCTCCCCAGGCTTATACTCGAGTCATTCAGTTTTTCTAGATTTTTTTTCTAAAATTAGGCACCTCGGCTTATATTCGGGTCAGCTTATACTTGAGTATACAGGGAGTGCAGAATTATTAGACAAATGAGTATTTTGACCACATCATCCTCTTTATGCATGTTGTCTTACTCCAAGTGTATAGGCTCGAAATCCTACTACCAATTAAGCATATTAGGTGATGTGCATCTCTGTAATGAGAAGGGGTGTGGTCTAATGACATCACAACCCTATATTGGTGCTGCATAATTATTAGGCAAGTTCCTTTCCTTTGGCAAAATGGGTCAAAAGAAGGAATTGACAGGCTTAGAAAAGTCAAAAATAGTGAGATATCTTGCAGAGGGATGCAGCAAGCAAAGTCTGAAGCGTGATCATCAAACAATCAAGCGTTTCATTCAAATAGTCAACAGGGACGCAAGAAGCATGTGGAACAACAAAGGCGCAAAATAAATCTGCCCATGAACTGAGAAAAGTCAAGCGTGCGCTGCAAGATGCCACTGCCACCAGTTTGCCATATTCAGAGTGCAACATCACTGGAGTGCCCAAAGCACAAGGGGTGCAAAACTCAGAGGCAGAAGCTGAAAGACGACCACCACTGAACAAGACACACAGCTGAAACGCCAAGACTGGGCCACAGAAATATCTGCAAACTGATTTTTCTAAGGTTTTATGGACTGATGAAATGAGAGTGAGTTTGATGGGTCAGATGGATGGGCCGGGCTGGATGGTAAAGGGCAGAGAGTCCAGTCCGACTCAGACGCCAAGCAAGGTGGAGGTGGAGTACTGGTTTGAGGGCTGGTATCATACAAAGATGAGCATGTGAGGGCCTTTTCGGGTGAGAATGGAGTCAAGCTCAACTCCCAGTCCTAATGCCAGTTTCGGAAGACACCTCTTACGCAGTGGACGGAAGAAGTCTGCAGCCTTCAAGAAAAACATGCTTTTCAGGCAGGACAAGCTCCATCACACGCGTCAAGTACTCCACCCATTGGCTGGCAAGAAAGGGTATAAAAGAAGATAAAACTCAGGGACATGGAATCCTTGTTCACCTGACTGAACCCCATTGAGAACCTGTGGTCCATCATCAAATGTGTGATTTACAAGGAGGGAAACAGTAACATTCTGACGTGTCTGGGAGGCTGTGGTTGCTGCTGCACACAATGTGATGGTGAACAGATCAAAACATGGACAGGAATCCATGGAAGGCAGGCTTTTGAGTGTCCTGCAAAGGAAAGGTGGCTATATGGGTTCACTGATTTGTTTTGTTTTTGTTTTTGAAGTCAGAAATGTATATGTGGAATGTTTGAGATGTTATATGGTTTCACTGGTAAAAACAAATAGTATTGAAATGGGTATAAATTTGTTTTTTGTTAAGTTGCCTAATAATTATGCACAGTAATAGTCACCTGCCAACACAGATATACCCTAAAATAGCTAAAACTAAAAACAAACTTAAAAATACTTCAAAAATATTAGCTTTGAAAGTAATGAGTTTTTTCATTGAGAACATGGTTGTTGTTCAATAATAACATTATTCCTTAAAAATACCACTTGCCTAATAATTCTGCACTTCCTGTACTGTAGACTATAACTATGAGCTGAAACTTTAGATTGTGAGCTCCTTGAAATATGACTATGGACTATGTTCGGCTCTGTGTAATATGTGAGCACTATATAAATTTTTTGTAAAAGGGTTCAAAATAATTATCTATTGAGTCAGGAATAAACATAGTTGTTGGTAGATCTAAAGGAAATTGTATAGAGTAATCTAAAGGTGTATGGGGGCTTTAATGTAAAGCAGTTGTTGATGATGATTACTTGAGTGCCAAATGTAAGCGAATGAATACTCAAAAGCTAAAAAATATATATGTAAGATGTAAAAGTACGACTTACCTTTGCGCTGGTATGATGGTGGCATAGCTCTCCACATCCCCCCCCCCCCCAAAAAAATATACTTACCTGCTGTCCATCATATCATATGAGAGATATTTTTTTATGCCAGGCTTGCGGGGGTTAGCTCAGGGTGCAGGGTGGCCACTGGAGTGTTTTTAATGGGTTTCTGTGGAAAAATTTGTCTGTGTACATTTCAATCCAGAGCCAAGATTAGGGACTTTCCTGGCTATCACTGCGCTCCTTCTAGGGGCGCCACAGCACGCGTTATTAGAGACAGGGTAAGAGAAAGAGCTGTGAGGGACCTTCTCATTACAAGTACGATTTTTTTTTTTTTTTTTGCCATCCTCCCTATATATCGGCACTTGCCATTCATGCATTCATAAACTTCTGGTGGTAGGTCCGCTTTAGGTTAATAATTTCTAAGGAGTACAAAACTCTATAAAATTATACTGATACTTTATATCTTACTCTTATTTGGCATTCTGAAAATAAATATATGTGCAGTAGAGGAGAATATTTTGGCACAATAGGCAATAAGCAGAATAGTGATACTTTCAGATTAGGTTTGTCAAACTTTATTCCTCGAGGACCAGAATCCAAACATATTTTTAGTATCTTTAACACACATTATGAATTTAATTAAAGAATTGTCAGAAAATAGTTATACCAAAACCAAGCCCATATGTGGCTTATGAGGACTGAAGATGGACAACCCCAGTTCAGATGTTCTTGGTTAGCATTTGGCAGCCTATAAGTGACCTTACACCAACCAGCCAATAAGAACTTATGGTTTTAAAGTTTGACTAGTTCAAGATGATGTCTGCTTAGCTGGTCCACTTGGGGAGCTGCCAATGATGTGACTTATTCCAAAGATTTTAGAGATTACTAGTGGGAAATACTTTTTGGCAAAAGACACATACAAAGTTTTTTAGCCATTTAACTCTACTAACAGATTTTTTTTTTCTTGTTATTCTACATTTTTCTTTAGAGACATCAGAACAAGGCCATATATTTATATACAGAAATATATACACAGCATAAGATGTATGTAGAATATCATGTTATATTTGTAAATGTCTATTACACAGGATTATCCATGACCATACAAGAAATATGTGCCTGACCTTAATTTACTCCAGACTTTTCCAAGACTGATTAACAAACTGAACTCATTTATGTTAATTCTGCTTAGAAGCTTATTTGAAATAAACCAATCCAGCTTATTTCACACCATTGTGTTATTTGAACACAGTACTCATTGTGCATTGACAGCTGCAGCTTGACGTTGCTGATGTTTCTCCATTAACCTGCATCTGGGACACGGCAGCTCAGCTCTATGGGGTGAATGCATTTGCTATATCTAGGGCATAACTAAGCAAAGTGTCAGATAATGTAAAGGGAGGTAAAGCAAGGCGAATTCTCAAACTGGCCTCCTTTAACAAGTGGAAATTTTAATGGTTTTAGCAGCATCTGAAATGTTAAGTGTGCCTAAGCAAAACCTTGACTATCTTTATTAATTAAAAATATATATAAAATACTTACTAGCCTACACAAGCAGTCCCTATTTAAATGAAATAGTGGGTATTAGATTAACAGGTTAACCATTTTGGGATACAATGTTTTAGTGAACGTGTTAGAATGGCGAGTCTTTGTGATATACAAAAATGAGACCACAATAATGCTTTTCAAACCTTTTCTTGCCTTGTGGGACCTGTAACCCCAATTTAATTGAAAAAGTAACAAATCTGAGGGGGGAAAAAATAAAACATAGGAATGCACCCCCTTAAATACTGGACAGTACTTTGCTGAAACATCCTTTGATCTGATTAAAGCAGCTGGGCATACACAGATGGGCATACACAGGTCTAGCGTTTGGCAATTGAACAGAGAAAAGATGTGCACCAACTTTGCCCAATCGATACGGTACAATACTTTGGACCAAAGTAATGGCAATACAACAGGGATTTCCCAGCATTTTGTTTCCCTGTCCGATCGAGCTTGTACAACACCATGATCCTGCTTGGGATGGCTGCAATTGATTCCAGAACAATAGATCATGGGGAACACGCACAGTGATCAATTGAAAAATCGACTCATATATGCCCACCTTTAGGGTGGGTTTACACGAGTAGATTTTTTGTTCGATCAACTGCCGATTTTTTTGTCGAACATCGTTCGTCCATTTATCGAATGTAACATTAGATTTTTTTGTTAGATCATCCCGATATCGAATGAAAATACATTCAGAATTTTTCAACAGCCCTCTTCAGGTCATCCCACAGATTTTCTATAGGGGTTGCAAATACATTAAGCCTTTTAAAGGTGTGTTAGAAATGTTTTATGGTCGACAGAGACCAAGGTTTAGTAAAACAATAACATGTTGCATCATTTAAAGACATCCAAATGTATCTTTCTACCCTGGCCTTTACTCCCTCTGTCCGGGACAATATCTCTCAGTGCCTATTGGCCATCTCTTCATGGATGGCTGACAGATTCCTGAGACTCAACCTGGGCAAAACAGAACTCATCATCTTTCCTCCATCACCTTCCAAGCCTCCTCCCCCCAACATCTCACTTACAGTAAATAACACTATATATCTCCTATTCCACAAGCTCGCTGCCTTGGTGTCATCTTCAACTCTGCGCTCTCCTTTACTCCCCACATACAGAACATTGCTAGATCCTGCCACTTCCATCTCCGCAACATCTTCAAGATAAGCCCTTTCCTGTCCCCAGAGACCACCAAACTCCTGGTACTGCAACATCATCCTCTCTGGTCTTCCTCGAACTATCACCTCTCCAGTCCATTGTGAATGGCGCTGCTAGACTCATTCACTCTTCTAACCGCTCCTCATCTGCTGCTCCACTCTGCAAATCTCTACACTGGCTTTAAATTGTCCAGAGAATTGAATTCAAAGTTCTGTGCCTTGCTTTCAAATCACTCCACACCTCCTGTCCTCCTTACATCTCCAACTTGGTACACAAATACACCCCTAACTGCCCCCTCCTCTCCTCCAGTGACCTACTAATGACATCCCCACTCATAAAATCATCACATTCCCAGCTTCAGGACTTCTCTGGGGCCACTCCTACTCTCTGGAACTCTCTCCCTCACCCCATTAGACTTTCTCCTACCTTCAGCTCTTTTAACCTCCCTAGCGCACTGCTGAGGTGCAGATTTCTGTACCAAAAGTGCACCATAGACTTCAATGGTAAATTTTTCTTCATGTCGTAGGCCTGTAACTTCCCAAAATATGTCTGTACAAGGGTCTAATGGACATCCTGATTATAACAATGTTTGAAACAAACAATTATGTAAAATAAAAAATGTTTTTTTTTTAAATAAAAATAATGAAAAAAAACCCACAAAAATTAGGGCACAAAACTATGCTGCTATGTACTAAATATTGCCAAAATAAAAAGTCTCTGGTGCCCCAGATGTGCCCATTTGCACTTAACCCTCTCTAACCTGGTGTGATAAAATCACACCAGGGAAGAAAGGGTTACTGCAAATGGGCACATCTGGGGCATCAGGGACTATGATATCTGGCGATATTTAGTACATAGGGGGAGTTTGAAAGCAGTTTTCTACATAGAAAACTGCTTTCATGCTATTTACTGTACAAATCTTCCACCGCTTCCCCGAGTGACGTCATCACGTCACTCGGAGCGGGGGGCAGAAAAAAACAAGAGTAGCCGAAGAGGCATGTCGCATGGGGACACAGGGACACAGGGACAGCGTGAGTATGCGCTCTCCCAGAGCCCCGACTTGTACTGGACGGCAGCACCTCATCCAGTGCGATAGAAGCAGTTGGAGCGCTGGACAAGGTGCTGCCGTCCATAACGCTAGGGTGGTTAAAAAAGCCCTGAAAACCTTGCCTACCCATCTTCTCACTCCTAACATTACAGCCATGCCAGTCCCATCCCCCTCCCAACTATTGTATACTCTGTTCCCTAACCTATTAGATTGTAACCTGTTCCTGTGTGTACTATATTGTGTTGTATCTCCAATATGATGTCGGCTTAGCTGGTCACCTAGGAGAGCTGACCATAATGTAGCTTCTTCCAAAGATCTTAGGAATTACTAGTGGGAAAGGAAAAGTTGAACCTTTTCTCCACATTTGTAGAAGGTGAAAAAAACATGTTGCATCGTTTAAAGAATACCCTCCACACAGTGGAGCATGGTGTCAGTATTATGCTTGAAAAAGCTTTTCACAGAAGACGTGCCCAAAAATCCAGCGCTGTTCCCATCTGACCTCTTCTCTAAGAAAATCCAGAGGTTCAGGCCAATATATCAATGTGTGATACATGAGGACTGAAAAGATAAAGTTAAAATTCAGGCATGGACACTAAAGACATTTAGCCATTACACCTAAAGTCCCTGAGAACAAAATCAAAGGTTGTGCTTTATCCTCAGCCCTCGTACATGAAGACTTACCGCCATGTTGTTTTGGCAAAAGTGAGAAGACGTGTGCTGGGCTGGCCAATCATGAATTACACCACCAGAATACTTTGCTATCAGCTACCAAATGGAATCACAAGTTTTCAGTATCATGGGTTACATCTTACACACAGCCAGAAGATGGGGCTGCACAGCAGAATATCTTGTGCATTTATGTCTGAAACTGGCATTTTACAAGACATAAGATAATACAACATTTACAAAAAGAAATGACTTTCTTCAAGGACAAATTAAAGAGACCTGTCAGAGATAATACCAATTCTTTAGTTTAACAGAAATGTTCACATTTAATACAATTAAAGTTAAGTGCTGCAAACATTTAGGGATGTGCAAAACAGAGCGAGATGGTTTTACCTGTCATTTGCAGCTCTGTGATAAATCGATTCCTTAGATCCTCTGTTCTTCCTGATCCTCCCACTTCTGACCGGACTTGATCTAAATATCTGCATTTATAATATTTAAATAAACTTTGACGCTCTTGCTTTGAACAACATGTGTAAGTACCATTCAAATACCAATTAAATTACTAAAGGTCGTTCATGATTCGATACATTTACCTATCTATCCATAGTGAAATCTGTCCACAATTAATATGTAAAGCATCCCTTGATGAAGCAGAGGACTGTGAAACGCATGCTTTGACATTTTTTGTGATTCACTATGTATTCCACTCAGGCAAAACTGATGAGATTATGTAACTGCTTTTTATTTTGTGTTTTCTTTGTTAACCTGGTTTATATGCAATAAAACCTATTACAAACCTTTAAAGTCCCCTGGTCTCCTCTGGAGGAAAATATAAAGGGGATTTACTCCACTATAATTTTGTTCTGATTCTTTTTTGTGATGTTGGCCTGTCATCTCTAGATACAGTCAATGTATTCTGCGACAAAAGAAAAATCTATAAATAAGTGAAATTTGTGTCTACAAAATCTGATTTGGTTAATTTGGTTATATGTGATAATCAGTATGATTTGATGGGAAATTACAGCTCAAGACTAAACACAATGTAACAAAATAGCCACTGGAGGTTATGAATGGCACATGTTGGTCCAGTTTCTAGGATACGGTATGTGCTGAAAAGAAAAAAGAGAAGTTCATGGCTACGTTTTACCTACATTACCAGACGTAAAATAGCAAATCAGAGAAGCTCATTGTTGAGTTCATAAAGAGGTCTCACACCTATGCACAAAACACATGCTATCTATTCTATCTATAGCAACATTATAGTATGGTATAGTAGCACAGGATTCACATATTCACTCCCACCGTGGATTTCATTATATGGTCATACACACACACACATGCACAGGGCCAGTAGACCATTTTAGGTTTTCAGACACATAGTTTCATTTGATCAGGTGTAATTTGTATAACAGTACACACTTTCCATGTTTATTACCTATTACTTATTTTAGTTATTCACACACATTTTCATCTTGGTTTAGTGGCCTGGATAAGAGGATATGCTTTTTAGTGAAGGTGTTTTTTGTTTGATTAGGTTTAACCCCAGTTGCCATTTTTAAATGCCAGTGACCATGCTGTTGGAGCTGGTGGGGAGGTGTCCTGGGATTCTATTGGCTTGGAAGTTGTTCCCCATTGTTCTTACCACTCCTGTTGGGGGCTGGGGGGACCATCCCCATGGGGGTCTGCATCAGGTTCTCCACATCTGAGTGAGAACTCAAATTACCTACATGAGTATGTAAGTATGTATGTGTACATGTATACATATATATGAATATCTTATCTTCATGGTGAATAGTGATTTTACATATTTCCAATAGATTCAGAGATTATCAAGGGCTGGATCTCCTGAGGAAGCCGATACACATCGAGATAATGCCCAGCAATAGAATGTTCTACCCCGCACTGCGATAGGCAGAGCCATCATCTCTGAGAGCAGTGACAGCCTGATAAGTACCTGTGTATTAAAACACACGCAGATGATTTTTCCCATTGAAAACCCTTATATGGCTCCCCCAGAGGTCACTATCCACATTGCACCTGAAGTAACCATTGGAAGCCTGGCAGATTAAGATAGACTCTCTCATGATTCCAGGAAACAGCAGGTAAATAATTTTTTTTAGGATTTTGGAGCGCTATGCCACCATCATACTAGGTGAGTCAAACTTTTATTTCATATGCTGTATTTTTCCGACCATAAGACTCACTTTTTCACCCCCAAAATTGGAGCAAACAGTGTCTGCTTCTTATGTTCCGAATGCGCGACCCCCGCAGCCACTCGGAGCTGGAGGAGCTGTCAGTTGAGAGATGCCGGCCGGTGTCCGGCTCTCCCATCTGTACTGTATAATTGCCTATGCCAGCAGAGCTCAGAGCCCTGCTACCATAGGCAATGAAGAGAGGCATAGATCAACTGACATCTTTCCCTCTTCATCTGTGGAAACTGTAATCACTCTGCAGCTCCCACGGACACAGTAACAGCAACAGATCGACAGAGGACAGAGCAGAGACTCTTTTTTTTCTGTTTTTTCCTGCCTTAAACCCTGGGTGCGTCTTATGGTCCGGTGCATCTTATAGTCCAAAAAATACGGTATATATTTTTAGATTTTGGGTATATATCCACTTTTAATCACTTAGCCAGAAAGAAAACCGATGTTGGATTTGGAATACCCACACTCCACCATGCCTGTCAATAAGGCACCATGGCACACCATACATAGTAAAAAAAATGTAAATATACTTTCATTAACCCACAACAATCCTTCTCTATAAAGAAAGGGTCTATGTACCCTGTCCACATATGCAGTATATCTCTCAATCAAGAGATTTCTAGTTTTAGAGAGGTGAATCATCATTTTCAATTAGAGTTCACTTAGAATAGAACTGGGATTGTGAATAAAAGTAAGCCTAAAATTGCTGTATTTGCACATTATTTTCAAAAATATAATTACCTATATTGCCTTCCCTACAGAATGGATATCACACATGCCTTATGCTGATGCCATGCTGTCTGTAAAGTGCATGTAGATAATTTAGGGTTATTGCTAACACAAACTGCCAAGGGAGTTACATAAATATTGTCAGACCTTTTATGAACTACAGCTTCTGAGTTAGTGAAATCACTATATTCCTTGCTTAACAAAACCCCAAAGCCTACATGTCTAAGGTTTATCATGTCTCCGTTTCATCATTTCATTGCTTATATGATTTTTAGTTGGTTCTCTGGTAAAAAAAAAATTTTGCGTTTATTGCTGTTGGTTTTTGCTTCATGTCACTGTGACAGCCATTAACCTTCATTTAGTCAACTGAAAAGAATGGATCTTATTGCTATGTCCAAGAAAAAAGATTGCAACTCCCTGACTCATCACCTGCCTGCATCCTATTTTTATAGAAATGCCCCTTCCACTCACTTTCATTGGTTGTTTCGTATCTGCGACATCTAACTCATGGAGGATCTAGTACCCTGTTTCCCTGAAAATAAGACACTGTCTTATAAAAAATTTTGCTCCCAAAAATGTGCTACATCTTATTTTTAGGGGATGTCTTATATTTCCATGAATAATCCCCCCCCCCCAACACACACAGAGGGGGCAATCAAAACGACACAGGAGGATGAGAAGGGGTTACTAAAATGGTGATCCCCCCTTCTCATCCCCCTTTGTCATTTTGATTCCTCCCCCAGGAGGGATCAGAGAGGGCAATCAAAATGACACAGGAGAATGAGAAGGGGGTGTCCCTTTTACCTCAGTCACCCCTTTCACTCAGGGAATTCCCCTGCCTACATATAAATCTGAAACAAAAATGCACTGTTATATTAATTAAAATAGTTTTGACAGTATATGATTTAAAAGATAGCATATACCTTCCTATAGATAGAACATATATTGATTTCAAAGGAATATGAGATATACCCATACAATTGTGTGATTCGTCAACGTGTTTCACCCTCCAATACAGTTCAGGCTTTCTTAGGACATAGCCAGACTTTGGGTATTTTGATATCGAAGATGCAGTGTCCTTAAAGTGAGATTTCATCAAGAGACGTTAGGGATATAGGTGTGATTGCTTCCATATATTTGTCCAGTATTCTACAGGTAGCAAAACAGCTTATAGCCACCGGTGGTCCACACTACCAGGCAAAAAAAACCTTTTGTTTTATATGCTTTGGCCATGTGTATACTGCTCTTTCTGCACGGTGGCCGATTTTCCAGCCACTTGCGGGCAGATTGTCCGCAGCTTAGGGCATACTTGCTGCACCGCCGGGAGCGCGCCCTATTAAATAACATAACAAACAACATTGGGTGCTGCTTTTCCACATCTTGCAGACACGTCCATTGATCTTCATGGAAAGTGTCCTCTCTGTGAAACAGTGGACACAAGCCCTAAAGGCCCCCATACGCCTTTAGATTTCTCTGTCAGATTACCTTTAGATCTCCTTTTGCTTTAATAAAACCATGTTATATGAGGGATCTTCTAAACAATCAAGTCTACCTGTGTTCAATCGCAGAGGACCCTATACTACATAGTTGTTGGTAGATCTTAAGGATATCTGACAGAGAAATCTAAAGGTGTATGGCCAGCTTTAGTTAAAAACACATGGTGTGGGCGTTCCCCTGCAAATGAAGCTCCCAGTGAGATGAATCCACACAGCAAGATCTTTCTTTAGAAAGACCCATATTTATTTGGCAAAACAAAAGCTTACGACTAAATATTACCCACGCAGGGGTTGCCAGTAGTAATAGAAAAGATCAAAGAAAAGATCAGTTTCCTGACTTCTAAACAAACAAATCTTGTCATTCTCAGATCAGACAGACCCTGACACTGGATTGGAAATTGAGAATTTGCCCGACACTGTTTTTGCAGATTACCAGTAAAACCAGCCCCAGAACACAACTCCAGCAGAGGAACACAAAAGTTCCCTGCAAATAAATCACCGCTGGTTTCACCTCAGAATGGAAATCTGAGATACTGTGGCCCCACATATTCATCCAGCCCAGTAACACAGGTGATCTTGATTAGTGATGGCCGAACTGTCCGCAAGGTGTTCTCTAGTGAAAAATCACGAACGGACCTGGCTTAAGTTCAGCCATCACTAGCCCTGATGTTCATGATTATGAATAAGTCAACCTTCAAGAGTAAACGTGGCTTTGACTGCTACATGCCCCATCCCGTGTCTGCAAGAACACTCCTGCCTTGATTTATCTATTTAAGATCTCTTGTACATTTGAAATTGATATTTGTCTATAGGGTTTAATGGGAAATGTATATGTTATCTTTTAAATAGTATACTGTAAAAAAAAAAGTTCAATAATAAAATAGTGTACTTTTTTTGGATTTATATATATGTTTTTTGAATCTGTGATCCACAAGTGGCTCCATTTCCATTGTAGTTTTGTAATAGACTGGATAGGAGATACCAGATGTGGCAAGATAGGTTTTCAGAATACATAGCACTATATTTCTCATTTGTTACCATTCTTTTAGAATAAAAGAATAAAGAATATATATTCATATATATTATCTTAATAATAGCATAGTAAAAATCTAGAAAACTGATTTTTGTATACATCCAGTATACCTACCACACAATTTTGTAAAATGCAGCTCATGTAATCCCACGCAGAATGAGACAGAGATGGCCAACTAGTCATTCTAGCACTGTAAACATTCTTACAGGAGGGGGCAGTACAATGATGTTCCTATTGGCGTGCAGCAACGTCTTGAAAGTCCAATTGTGAAGTGATTTAGGAGTATTTCTTGTAAATAAGTAAGAATACTGACCTGGATGTTCAATCTGAATCACAGATTTAGTTGCATACTTATTGTCTGAAACGTATTTTGCATAACAGGATCACTAAAGTATACAATGAATTCCAGTACTGCCCTTTAACAGCTCTTCTGTGTTTTCTGTGACTATTTTTAGTTTATTTAATCAAAGCATGTGGAAATTTACTTCCTCTGATTCTTTCATATAAAACATTCTTACAACCACAGTAAAAATAAAGTTCAGTTCTGCATACCTCATAAAGCAGTGAGTAAAATACACCAAAAAAGGAACGTAAGAATGTGTTTATATCCAATGTGTTACCCTGTACGTAGATCAATGGTTTCAACTTGTAGTTATTGGGTAGAAAGATATGAGGAGCCATAACAAATGATTTTATTTCTTTTCTTTATTTCCACGCACAGTAAGTTTTCATTTCCTGTTGAGTTTTCTAAGAAATGCTTCTATTTTTATTACTAGTGAAGTGAAGCCAGCGGTATATATTGCTGTAACCCAAAACATGCCTTTCATTGCTTTTGTATTCTACTATCTGGAAAGGTTGCAAGATGAAGCACTTAAAGCGTTAAATTCTCAGTTCATTGGAAGCTTGATTTCTAGGAAGTATATAACATGGATCATTCCCTAGTGTATCTCAAGCTGTCATCTTTGTGATTTATTTCTGGCTTTCAATGTCACATAAGTTTCATGGAAAGACCAGTGTATAGTCAACACATCCGAGGGTCACTGTAGAACTAGAACATATATTTTTACAGATTTCCAAACATAAACAGAAAAAAAGCTAATGTAAAATAAAGTTTTATGGGTAAGAAGCAAATCCCAGTTGTGTTTTTGGGATAGTTTATTGAGATCTGTGATGAAGTCAATGGTGCACTTTACATTGCAAAAATATGTAAAGCCCCCCATGCACGCTTAGATTTTTCGGCAGCTAAAAAATTGGTTGCCGATCTTAAGCTTAAAGAGCCTTAATCTAAATGTCCCCATCTAAAGTATGGGTATGTCTCCTCAGCTCCAAGGGATCTCAGATCCTTCGGGGCTGATCAAACAGCCTGTCTGCTTCTGAGGGGGGCAAGGGTGGGGAAGGTGCTAGCTGCTTCCTGCCCTCTCCCTTCATGCTAGGCTGACTGTTCTCACAGTTGGCATGCTGTCTGCTGGGTCTCCCTAGCTGACGGCACAAGCAGCTAGAGGGACCCACCTGACAGCACAAGCACACAAAGGGTGCCCGGGTCAATTGTGACACAATGTTTCGGCAGATTGACCGCATGTGATGACGTCATCACGCACGGTTGATTGGCCAAAACAAAATTTGCAAAAAACCCTGGACGTCAACAAGCGTGGGTAAACACAATATCACTTCCATGGTGAAGAGTAACCCCTTCACAAGATCCAGGCAAGTGAATATTGATATCTATATCTACCATACAGAGAGAACTGCAGAACTGAAGAAGAGATCAAGCAGAAGGCAAATCGGACATGTCAGGTTTTTTTAGGTTGATCGTTCGGTGATCGATGTATCGCACTTCATATACTCTGACATAATTTCCGATCAAATTTTTTTGAGGAATCTACTTTTTTGGGAGCTTGCGATCGTTTCTGGACAGAGATCGGTGATAAATCAAGGTGGAATGCACTTCGATCGGTTTACGTACGATCGGCGATTATTCACATGTTGCGATCAAATCGAGAGACAATTGCAAAATATTCAACCCGTCTAAACTCAACAGGTCTTTTTGCATTGTTGACCAGTGCAAGATCAGCATATATATTATATGTTTAGAAGTACACCAATGCAGCACATTTGTTTTCTTTACCACCAACATGAAGATTCACTACCTAACTTCCTGATTCTATTAAAAACACTGCAATCTACAAAGAGACTGAAAGAGGAACAGACAAGGGAAGTGTCTTTAGGACAAAATGTGACTAACAACAGAAAGTGAAGCAAACAACTCAAGCCTGACAGGCTGTTTGAAGACAAATTACAAAAATTTACTTCCTGTAAAGAAAGGAAAGACTTAAGACCATGCTGGTGTTTTAATGTAATCAAGTTATTGGAGCAATTAAAGTTATGCTTTAAGTACAAAGATAATGATATATTAGGACTGATTTACTGACATCTATCAGGCTCACTTTTCCAAATGTGTGAAAATCAATTCCTATTTAATAAATTATTCTTCTCAGACAAAATACACTATAATGAGGGACACACACTCAGGGACAAAACACACCCAGTTTTTTCACTCCCCTCATGTAAGTTTGGTTTAGTTCTCTTCTTCTCTGGCTTTCTTGGTGGAAGCACTGAGTGAGGATTACACTAGCCACACCACCCTAGTGACGCTGCTGAATTTTCTTATCTCTTTTAGTAAATCATCCTCAATATACCATCTAACCATTGGTCCATTGGCAGACAGAAGTGAAGCATACCTAGGTTGCTTTGATAAAAAGGAAATGGGGCATTTAACATAAACCTACTATGGTGAAGAGGGATGCCAACAGAATGAGTGTCTATAAGACACAACTGCCACAACAAGACAGTACTATGCTTCTAAAGCCGGTCATAGACATCTAGCTTTTTCTTAGATTGTTCGGCAGATTGACCGTGCATGATTATCATCAGACATAGCTGGTAACCCTTTGTGACATGTCCTTAATTTCGATTTCTGTGCCCATTCATGGCAGAATGTAAGGTTTGCAATCAAAATCAACCGCAAATCGTACTGTCTATGGCCACCTTTAGAGGAGGAAATCTTATGAATTAGGTAATTGAGGCAAAAGACATATGGCCCTCTCCTGAAACTTTAATCTCCCTGGCGTACCATGCTGTTTTCAGTGACGTGGTACAGGCATTCAAAGAAGAGTACACAGTACTTTGCCATGTTTCCCTGTCCTCCTTCCACCCCTCTACATATTGTCGGTGTCATAGTGGGACAGGAAACCAATGCCGTCTCTTTAACATGGAGGTCAATGGCGTCGTCCCTCATCTCTCCGGCATCACCTATGATGTGATCAGTGAGTCTGCCATGATTTAGAATGGGGGTTGGATAGGTAAGTATTCCCGTTAAACAAACTTACCTTGAGCTGGGTGCTGGTAAACCACCAGTGAGATTAAACTTGGATCCAAGTGGATAAAAAGATGTCACCAAAGACTAAAGAAAAATGCTTCAAGTTTGCAGGTGCCAGTATAGTTAACTTGTAATTGTTGGTTTCAATTGATCACATGGGTAAACTGCCCCTGCCCAACTACTGATCAACCAGCCAAACTAACAAATCAGACTAGTCTTCTGTTAGTGACTCTTGAAAACTTATTCCCTCTCTCTATTCATGATTTAAAGGTGATACTAGGCCTGAAAACCAGCACATTTATAAGCATATGGGGGTCATAACACGATTACTAGATTATCATATAGAGAGTTTGGAGTTTCAATGATACCCTTTATACTATTGCTATATTATCATATGTAAGAACCCTTTGAAGTTTTCCGACATTACAATGTTTGTATGACAGTGGTCCTATATAAGCATCAGAAACCCTCTACTGCAGGTCATGACTTTTTAATCATTGCCACAGATTACTAAATATAAGAAAATTCATTGGTTCTTTTTGTTGCATTTTGAATAAAATGTGTCATTAGCCAAATGTGAGCATATTGTCTGTAAATAATTTTATGACTACCACACAATTGAATGCCCATGTTCATCTATGTCTGACCTTTTATACCTGACCACATTTTCTAAACATAATTCATGTTTGAGCACATGGCTGCATGACTCATTTTATTAGATTTTCTGTTTACCCAATTAGACCTTCAGTACTTTTCTCGGAACTGGTTTGGATTAATATTCATTACACTCTTTTTAAAGTATTAATGAAGTGCTAAGTCCTTAGAAAAGAATCACTGATTATTCTTCTTCAGATCTATGTACAATAGCAGCATCTTACTGATTATTAAAATTCTTCCATGTATTCATAAAATATAAGTGGTTATCCAGTCTATGCAATTTAATTTCAGCTGGCTCTTGACTAGCGGTTTGCCAAAATGGCATTGAAGAAGACTCCAGGCAGTCTTTCTAAGAGGAAATGACTGACCAATTGGAAATGACTGACCAATTGACCATTTTCTAAAAATCAGACTGCTACGTCAGTGTAGTCATGTGACTTTGTAGCTACTTTTATATATGAAACAATATGTTCCAAAACACAAAAAAATACATATATCATGCATTATGTACATATATGTGCACATGGATGGCTGCTTGTACCTAAAACCTGATCTGGGTCTCCCATTATTCCAGCTCCTCAGGATGGGGTTGTTTCCCTGAGGTCACTCTGCCAAAGTGGGAATGGTCAGCCAAATGTACATTTCTCTTACTACGCTTGAAGTGCATGAGTATAGTCATATGTACAAAAATATATATAGTACTATTTACAACAAGATTAATTTATGTCTGTAATAGATTTGAAGAACTGGATAAATGTATATATACTCCATTGAGGGGTGAGAGATAACTCATGGTTCAACCCATCGGTCTCTCTGCTTCCTTTTTTTCTCCTTCTTCAATAAGTAAAAGAAAACCCAAACCTACCCTGTCCATTCTTCGCACTACAGTATGGAGTTATCTAAACATATATCAAAGAACCAATTTACTAGACAATGTTTCTTTGGTAAAAATCTCAGTACAGTTTATAGATTGGATGTTGGTGTGCTGGTTTAACTATACCAGTGGTGGGCAACTGAGTTGATATGGAGGGCCACAAGTGCGGCCCTCTGCATCACTAAAGGGCCGCACATAACATCACTCCAGACCCTCATCAACATATCTCAGCAGGCAGTGGACCAGATCTCGACAGGCAGTCAAAACCACCCCCTCCTGCCCCTGGGTGCAGTGATCATATGTAGACCTGGTTTCTGTAGTCAACATTGACAATTTTACTGATGTAGGACCACCAAAGTTGATTAAGAAAGCATGGTCAGTGTGTGACCACTTCACAGGTTAGGTTTTGGAGGCCGCATGGGGAGGACCAAGGGGGGCCGCCGAACAACAACCAAACCCGGGCCTCAGGTTGGGCACCTAGGCACTATACACATAAAAACTCGGTAGAGTTTGCAATCCCATAACACCAAAATGTTTGACTTTAAATAATGTTTGAATAGAGAATGATACCCACACCTTTTAACTGTTTGCAGAAACTAAATGGCTGTTGAGGTATCATGATGTTCTTTCTGGTTTGTAGTAAAAACAAAGATAAGCATGTGATCTTTTATACACCAAAGCAACCATTTTTATGACTTCATTGAAAGAAAAACACATTTGTATTACACAATAAGGATGACTAAACACAACTAAACATGTTGTGCCAGTTGGAGATTAAAAACATTTAGCCATCTTGCTCTTGGGAGTAAGCAAACAAGCTGTCTGTGCCAGGCAGGGTGTGTTCCTATTCATTGAAAAAGTAGAGTTTGCGCAAACGTTACTATATTTCATTTACAGGGATTAAATGTACCTGAATACAGTATTTTTTGGCTAAGGTCCTCCCCTGGCACACAACTCTTAAGGATTAGTACAAAATGACTTCCTTGTTTTCATTTATCCTCTACATTCTCATTAAAATAGCTTGGTGCCAGGAGGGCATTAACTGGCATTCCACTCTTTGTCTGTTGGTAGTCTCACAATCATCAAATTACTCATCTCTTTCAAATGCCACACAAATCTTCTCAACCTGTCAAGCACCTTCATTATGGCATGTTGGCACACATAACTGCACGAAACATTAACATTCAATTTTATTTACACCCTATCCTTAAATGGCACCGCCAATTATTATTACGAAACTAGAATCCATGATAACAATAAGCTCTTCGTTTGGTTTTGTTACCTTAGATTTTTTGAGTTAAGGAAAGACATAAAACAGGAGTGTTAAGCCTACCATACATGCACCGATCGGCGGCCGATTTTGCCCTTGACCGACGGGCGTGCGGACTTCGCGGCCGTCGGCGGCAAAAACAGTCGACGATCAGGGATGCCCACATGCGGCGACAGATCCCTGTCACCCCACAGCTCAGCCGGCCAGAGAACGGACATGTCCAATATTCTCTGGCCGATGCCAGCCTGATCTTAGCAGCTCTGTCGGCCCCCACTTGGTGTGTGTGTGGGGGCCTTAAGCCGTAAAATGTCTGACCACAACTATCGGCAACCAAGTTTAGAACAATAAAAACTTTACAGATGATCATTATTGATAAGAGATAAGGGTAAAGTATGAGACACCCAATGTTTATTATACCTATAGGTATAGTGCCGCGTCCCATCTAATAGATAAGAGTAAAATTAAAAAGGAGGTTATCTGAAGCCATACCTACCAGAATTGAGGCTGGTGGAGGGATCAGGTAACCAGGACTTTTAGGGATTGGCGCCCAGCGCCGGGAGTGATGTATACAATTTACTGTTTATGACATATCAGACGCAGACAGCTGACTTTGACCCACCATGTATTTCCTTTTGTTTTGAACTGACTTTACTATGTGATGTTAATCATACTTTTTAATCATGTTTATAAATAAAATTATGCTTTTTTAAAGAAAATATCTAGCTATCCTATTTTGAAAGTGCCCCTAAAAGTCCCGGTTACCTGATCCCTCCACCAGCCTCAATTCTGGTAGGTATGGCTTCAGATAACCTCCTTTTAAATTTTACTCTGATCATTATTGATAATCTAACCAGAATAACAGATTACATTCAAATGAAGGACCTTTCAGCAATTAAGGGCATATCTGAGAAGTACTGAAAGACTTGGTTTTACTGGATCCAAAACTGTGATAAGGCCATCTGTTACGACTGGCAATTACTTATAGCTTGGTACCCCCTTTGAAAAGTAGCTTGACTTGAGTCCCCCATCTCCAATGTATGATTAGCACCAAGGTTCCTTCCTGGAGAGATCTCTAGTCTCTATTATTAGTCTCTGCTTGTTCTTGAGTTCTTTTTCTATCCCGCTTGCCTTCATCATAGCTTTCATTTTTTTTCGCTGTATGTCTTGTTGACTGTTTTTCTTGTATCTTAGTTGTATTGGTAGGTGCAATAAAAATTATACAAAAAAAAAAAGAATAACAGATTAAATATTTGGATTTATGTGAATAGTTTGATGCCAATTTGATTGTACACATTACAAGAATGTACATGCACATGGTTTCATTAAATATTAATAAATATTAGTTGATTGTTTGATTCTCTACATCCCAGGTGCCCAACCTGCGGCCCAGGGGCCACATGCGGCCTTTGGGTGTTGTTTGGTGGCCCCCACTTGTGACCCCCAAAACTGTTAATGCATAAGGCATTGGAACTCACCTGTTCACCAATCCTCCACCAACATGTCCTCACCTGGGAGCTTCTTAGAGCGGTAAGAGGAGGACGCTTATTGGCATAAGTGAAAGCTAATGAGAGACCCAGACAAGCGCCTGTGTGCCTATGCTTCCACTACTATAGGAACTCATCTGTTCACCAATCCTCCACCAACACATCCTCGCCTGGGATCTTCTTAGGGCAGTAAGAAGAGGACGCTAATTGGCATACGTGAAAGCCAATGAGTGACCCAGACAAGCGGTTGTGTGCCTATGCTTCCACTAGACTACTTTGATAATATCTATGAGGCACATAACCTTTGTTGATGGGGCATTCCATATATCACCATGTGTAGTGGTCACACACTAACCCGGCTTTCCGAATCAACTTTGGCGGTCCTCCATATCACCTCAGTTGACCACCACTGCTCTACATAGTTACTTACCTCCCTGATGTGTCATAATCAATTGGCAAATACAGTGATGACACCATTTCCAATATTGTATGGAATGAGTAATGTTGTTCCTCCAAATAGATCTACTGAACAACTATTGCAAATCATGACATGGATTTTTTATTGAATGTAACAATGTAAATGTGTAGTTAGAGGGGTTAATCACCAGTAAAGAGAGTTAATCAAGGGGGTGGGCTTTCCTTTTTTCTTCATGCTTTCCCCCCAGCATTATTGCACAGCAGTTTTGATGGACAGCACCTCTTGTTTTATTGCACATGCAAGTTTTTTTTTATCTGAAACATTTCTCTTTATTTAAGAGTGATCCCCAAAGTATATAATAATAATCATATCTAGGAAATAAGCTGTATAAAGCAGATGCAGACAATTTTTTATTACTAAGCAATGTATTAGGTTTAACATTTTAAACTGCTATTGGTTATGAGAAATTGAGAAAAAAAATTGGTTATGAGATATTGCCCAGTAATAAGCAGGTTTGATATGTAATCAAACCTGTAAAGGCCAACTGCTGTTCATTACAGAATTCCACTGCACATAAAAGTTTGCTGTGCTGCGCACTATACTCCTAGTTGGTGCCATGTTCTTAAGTAGTCTGAATTGTGTTATTCCTAGAAAATACAGCTCATGCTTAAGTGATACACATAGGACTTTGCAAAATATATTTCGTTTCCCAACAAAACAGACGCCTATGTAAAATATTTTCTTTGTACCTTGAACTATTCTTACTTCCCCTTTTGTGTACCTGATCCTTGTCAGCCAATCAGAATCCACTTGTTTTTTATTGTCGATTATAAACATGTTTATTCCAAGAAAACAGATTTCTTAGAAACTACATACGCTGCTTACATTTACACACATTGCGGCTACAGTCTAATGCTAAGTATGTTTTCTTTGTTTTCTAAGCATACCTTTGGAAGTTTGCATTTGTCATGATGCTTGGAAACACTGAATAAATATTGTTATTTTAACATTTTCTTTTCCCTGAATTGATTTTCCTGCTAGTGTTTTCTTTTTTTTTAAGACAGGACACGTGATAGCCATTGATCTGTTGATATGCATTCTTAGAACCGAGGTCAATTAACATTTCTACTATTTATTGACATAAGCAAAGTTTTAAACTGCATAGCTGAGTTATGAGTGTAACTTCGACACTGTGAAAGTCAATGTCAAAGATACATTGTTTTTAAGTTAGTGATACAATATCTTCCTGGCTGGCATGACATTGACGAGTTTGTTAATTTAGGAAGGAACAGTTGAATTTGGCAGCAGAGACTCTAGATGTTTGATGTGTAATTATTAAGCTAATTTGTACATTAGAACAGAAACATGGGCAATAACATGAATTGATGCCAGAATGCCTTACGCAAATGCACAAGCAAAGCCTTTTAGCAATGGCTAGCTGCATGCATGGCTTTGAGACGAAGACTGGCTTTAAATGTATATGTAAATAGAAAGATAACACACACATAACCAAGCTATTTTAACTATCAAATTATAAGTATTTATGCATGTCCCATCTTGAGATTTACACAAATCTACCATACCGCACAGCCTTGTCTGCCAGAGCAGGAAAACCGATTGTATCTGCTGTAGTTAGGTAACACTTTACAGCTTCTGTTCTTCATTCTGTGATCTTAGCACTATGTGTATTGCGCATATCCATTTGCCATGCACACACATATGTGCGATGTATGCCGGTAAACAATGTTGAAGCATAATATTGCCATTGCGAATATCCGCACGCACATTCGCAATATTGTGAATTCTCGAATGACGCATATTAATTGAATATATTCAAATTTCGAATATTCTCGCTCAACACTATTAATCAGTAAGGGCCCATATACACTGGTGGTTTTGAACCGCCAGGTAAATGACCCTTTAACCTCCCTAGCGGTTGTGACGAGCCCAGCTCGTCCAGAGTTTGTGTGAAGAAC
>CM070034.1:54531182-54541264 GCA_036250615.1 Ptychadena robeensis | reverse complement strand
GGGCTGACGTCATCACACGAGGACAGTCGTGCTGAGAATCGGCCATGCACCCTTTGTGTACCTCTTTTACATATACTGAACACACACAATCTGCACCATATGCAATAAAGCACACACAATCATGCATTATAAACAATATATATATATATATAGCATAATATTAATAAATAACTATTACTATTTAAAACTTTTCAATATTTACAAAATTACAGAAATATGTTATTGTTTATTTATCAACAAATACTGAGCAAGAATACAACTCAATTATTTTACTATCATCTGCAAGGAAGGAGGTTTTGTTTGTCTGTGCCTTCATATCCAGCTGACCCAAATTCTCCCCATGAAAGTAATAGAAATTCTGTCTGTAGTGGCAAGGGGTTACAAGTGAGGGGTACTGGTCCGTTTAAGGAACTTACCCATGATACTTCTGGCCCTGGGGAAGATAAAAGGGTGGGTCCAGCCCCAGGGGCAGTGCTCAGAGAGGACAGGAAGGAGACAGGGTTCACGGACACACCATCCTGCCCAAGGCCTATCCTCCAGCTCAGTCTGGTCCGGCATGCAGCAGGAGAGCCAAATAGCACATGCATCACTGGAAAGCCACGGTCACTGTGTGCCACTGCAGTTCTTGCAGGGTATCTACTGTCGTTCTGGTGGGGTGGATGTTAAGCCCCTCTCACTGGGCCCCGCCAAGACCACTGTGAATTTATTGCTGGTAAGGATGTTACACCTGCCACCGGAGAATCTAGCACCTGCCACACGTACTACCCCTCTGTGTACGAGGGGACATTTGGATGTCGGTTATTGTGAGACCCTTACTGGTGTTTAATAAAGTTACAGTTAAAGCAGCAACAGCCGCCTCTTGTTGTTTGGTTGATTCCCAAATAGTGATGGCCGAACTGTCCGCAAGGATGTTCTCGCCGGCGAGCAGTGCGGGTGTTCGACCTGCCCCATTCGCCGACAAGAAGAAGATCTCTATTCTTCCTCCGGCAGGATCAGAACCTGCGAGATCGAGCCGGAGGAAGAATCTTTTCACTAGAAGACCGGGCATAAAGCCGGGCTCCTAGTGAAAAACCGACTCTGGAACAGGAAGTGACGTCAGTGAAGTCACATCCGGCTCCCTTAACCAGGAACTATGCGTTCCAGGGACCGGATGTGATGTCACTGACGTCACATCCGGTTTTTCCGATTCAAATTCACTGCCTAGAGGCGGGGAATTTGAATCTGTCCGCGAACCTGTCCGTTCGCGGACAGTCCTGGCCGATGTTCGGCCATCACTATTCCCGAACTTAACATGTCTATTGGACCATAAAGCTCCTTAAAATCAGCAATCAAACCCACAACAGAGTATTCAATCAATTATTGCTAAATTCATTAGAAAAATCAATACCTCCATAACACTTTCAGTAATAAAATGTAGTACAAACGGCTCTATTTATGATTTCTTTAAAAGAATTACACAGTGTTGACTAATTCTGTTTCATATTATAACTGGTGTGGTGCCAAACACATGGCCATTAATTGTTTACAAGTTAAATCTGGTGAGGTAAGCAGATCAAACATGGGAACTGGAAATAACTGTTAAAATGATTACATTTTCCAAATTTAGGCAGTAACTGTGAGAATGTTTATGTCTGCATATGTTACACATACGCTTAGTGTAAGAAGATTGTAAACCTAATTATAATGAAAATAATAAGGATGAATATCCCTACAAGCAGTTATTTTGGTGGCAGTGTCTTTCTTATTCCTTGTCTAAAAGTCATACTTTACCTATACCTCTGTTTAACTGGAAATATCTGTCCATACAAAGTGTACCATGCCTTTGTACCTATGATGAAGAAGATTATCTTCTGATCTTTATATTTGTATAAAGCAAGTTGGTCCTAGTCCACCATTTCTGGAATGCTAATTTCTATTTGGCTATCTTCTCCTAAGAATAGGCCAGAAAAAGAACAGGATACATATACAGAATATGGTCCATTATTCATAATAATAAACGTAATTTTATGCTAAATTATATAATATAGTGTAATCGCAGATGAGGTCACAGAAATGAATATGCAGCAGGAATTAATTTGTACTAACAACCACAAATTTTCCGGTTTTATTTCCACATTACTGTTGCGTCTATAAAGGAAGTAAATATGATTGCTGTTCAAAATGCAACACCTCCTGTGTTGTGCAACAAAATGACTGATGAGGATCCATGCTGAGGGGTATGGCTGTTAGTTATGTGAGCACAGGCACGTGCAGTGTGAGAGCTAAAAGCATCTTTGTCTCGCCTATGATTAAAAGAAAAAAAGGATGTGAAATCGGTAACAAATCTGATGGTGCAAGACTAGTGGTTTTCAACCTTTTTTAGATCAGTGACCCAGGAAGTGATGTTGCAAAGTGTCATTTCCTGCATTTGAATTATTATATAAAGTGTTTGTGCAGAGTGTCACTTCTGCTTTCCAAATGCCTAAAGTGACACTTTGTGATGATCAGGAAAGTGCAATGTCCCATCCCTCCTGTTTTTCCACCCCACTTGTGCAGATGATATGTGGGGTGGAAAGTTATGAGGCAAAGTAACGCCCCTCCTAAGTTTGGCGAGGGTTTGTTAATCTGCCTGCATGTTGGCATCAGCAGCTCTAATGCTTTCAGTAAACGCGGCTACCCCTGAGAAATGGCCGTTCCATCCCTGAAGGGGTCCCGACCCACAGGTTAACAAACACTGTGAAGATCTGTAATATACAGATGCTGGACTCCAAAAAGGCTTAAGGGTCCATTCACACGAGCAGTTTTGCAATGTTTACCAGCGACACTCACATGGAAATTATGGTTCCCATCCCGAACCTCAGTCCAAGACAACTCAAATATTATAGCATTTAATGATATTATTCAGTGTGTCCATTGTGTCCTTGTTGGAATATCAAAGGCACTTAGCAGAGATGGGGGGGAGACGTCGGGGTGGTCACCGAGAGGGGTCCATGCAGGGGGTGGAGGCTGGGAAAGAGGAATGTATGCTAGGAAAACCTGGGACACTCTCTCTGTTCCTGGGCCCCTGGTGAAGCAACATGGCTTCAAAACCAAGCAAGTATATCTGGATATATGTGTGAATGTATATAGGTATAATATCCTAGTAGACTTTATATGTGTATATATAAATATTTGTAGTCTGCAATTCCTGTTGTTAGACCAGTAGAATATATATGCTGTTTAGGCATAAGTCTCTATGTACGTGTATTAATGGTCAGGTACTGGATGTGAATTGGGTAGAAGTGTAAATCCTGTATACAGTATACTTGGTATAATCTTGATACACATTATTAGCCACCTTGCTTAGCATCTGGGGGAATCTAGGCCGCTGTGTGAGGTGGTGTCCTCTATGTATTGTGTTATTAGTAGTGTCTGTCTCTTTATATAATGTCCATTGCTTTGTCATCTCTATGTTATCAGTATTTTTATATATTATTTATATTATTTACTACTTATATATATAAGTATCTGCAGGGGTTGTGTGTTACTCCGGGAGTATATGAAGGACTGGGTGGTCGTATACAATATACAAAGCAACCAGGTTATTTAACAAACAAATACAAGAGCCTAGGAATATAGCAGAAGGAACGGAACACAGAGATAGCAAAATCCCCAAGTTCTGAGGAGCACAGAACCCCCCTTTTTCCTACATTGTGTTACTGCAATATACCTCCCACTATGTATGGGAGACGATTGCGCTGCATTTTTAGGCAGCGTGCTGTAAGGCGTTATGCATTGCACACATTAACACACGCAAGTGTGAAAGGTAAAACAGGTTTACTATGGAAACCAGTGTACCATGCAGTAATGGCTAGTGTGAATGGGCACTGAGGCAGGATTCAGATCTATACCTAGCAGTACCACACATATAAAAATATGGGTATTTATAATGGCACCAAATGTACCTTGCCACCAAAGGTGGTGCATTGTGGCTTACTACAATGCTTATTCATAATGACCTGTGCTTTGTAGTGTTGTGCAACAGAAGTAAAAGGTGGCCTGGGGTAGCAAATAATCTGCCTTGCTACAGCCCATTAAATCGCATTATGCAATGTAAAGCTTTGCCGAACCTCATAAAGGTAAACCTGGTCTTAAAACAGAAGTAAATGCAAAATAAACAAACATGATGCAGTCTTTCTTCACTATTTACACATTATTTTTTGGTTTTCTGAGTCCCCCTCCTCCCAACATGGTTGTAATCACTGTTCACTCTGACAGTCTCTCTCTCTCTGCCTACCTTTATTTTTTATGAGGTTTTTAACCATTTCAGTTAATTAAACAAAATAAAATACAACAGTATAGAAGATACTCTTTTTTCTTTTTACCACCTGAAAAAGTGTGCCACGGGCAATTGTGTCGGATTACAATGATTCTGTTCCCTCCTTTTTCCCCCCTACACATCCCCGGCATCAACGGGCTGGAAAAAAGCGACAATGCCTCCATTACACATGGAGGTCTATGTCGCCGCACCCCTGCCTCTCCAACTTCATCAAAGAGGACCACAGCGGACTTCCATAGAACAGGTGAGTATGTTAGCTCGGGGGGGAGTTTTGTTAGTAAACAAACTCACCCTGAGTTTACCACCAAGGGGGTTTATAGCCTGAACAAAGGGAAACTAGCAGGCTTGGACAAACAATTTTCCACTGACATGGGTGCTTACTATAATCAGGTTTTATGTATATAGTTTGAACTGTTTAATGATGTTTAGCAGTATTTAGGCTTTGGTATTTTTTTATGTAAAGCCTATCTAGTGCTATGCATACATGGTTTGGGGCCAGGCCCGCCCAGTCAGGTCAGCGTGTCTGCTCGATTATGGCTTCCTACATATGCAGCCATCCCTCGGAGAAGTAGGCATGTGCTCCTGATTGGCCCCACATGCCCGCCCGCTCCGGGTGCTCTGGAGCCGACCCACATGGAGGGTTATATCGTAATATGACTAAGAAAGGACAATTTTAGTGTCAATAAAAAAACACAGGAATGAGTCATATATACATGTGTTCATGGAATACACCCAACAAACAAAATGCTACGATTTTATTTTATGATTTTATTTTGAGCGTTGTACAATCGACAACATTTTTTCAACATGTCCGATCACTTTTCGATTGATGTGTTGATCGTTATCGAACAGTTTCCAACGATCGAAACGTGTATTCCAAGCTTAAATCTAACACTACACTACGCTTGACAAGGGACACGAACACTCCGTGCTATGTTTATTAAGGCGTCATGGATGCCCCCTTTAAACTTTTAACCATGGCATCTACTGTACATGCCTGAAATACGGACATGTATTGTACATTGACTTTTGTGTAGGCCCCGCATTTACGAAACATGTATCTGACTATGACATGCTTGTGTAGAAAGGCACACCAGAGACTATTGGAAACAATGGGCAGAGTTTTCCATGTAGGGAATAAATGTAGTGTATAAAAGGCCTGTGTGTCAATGACAAGATCAGAAGGTAGAGATTGAACATTTAAAAATAAATATATAACAAGAAGACGTAATCAAACCCCACATCTAAAGACTGATACATTGCATTTTAAGAATTTATAGTTTGTGAGTTTAATAACTGCTTAAGGTTCAAGCAATGAAGAGCTTTTCATCATCTGAAAGAGCGTGGCCCAGGTTTAAACATACCGTTAGAATGCAAAACACATTATGCTGTTACATAAAGAATTCCTTGAAGAGCCATGTTACAAATGTTGCTTCTAAACTGAACAACGTTTTCAGTGGCGTATTCTTTGCAGAGAACAAAAATCTTGTGTTTTGGTGTTGCACAGCCTCCTATTGTAATATTTCTTATTTAAATGATTTCTTAGAATTGATTAATACGGCATAAATTTCACGAGGACGGCTGTTCGAAGGTTCCTAATAGCCATTTAATGAGTCCAAACCCTTTCATAAGACAAATATGAGCCAATCATTTCCTGGAAATAAACAGTTGCAGAACACATCTCTCTGGCACAGGCAGCTTAAAGCAAAGTGATTAATCTTTACTGTCCATGAACGTCAGCTAGAAGAGGTTGTGCAGCTCTTTATCCAGCTCTGTATATATTGTATATATGTATGCATTATGCATATATACTATGTATGGCATTCACATATTGGAAATATTCACAACACATAGATATAAAAAGTTTTCAAAAGAAATGGCAACTTTTCTGTGAAATAAATAGTAGATTGGAATAAATCATTTCAAAACTTTTCTCACCTGACCTATGAATTCAACTAATATTATGTCACTCTGAGTGTAGCTCAGAGTAAGTAAGTTTGCTCACCCCATGCTACACTTGTAGCAACTTACTTGTTCCAGGCCGTTCTTGCTGATTCTTTTATGTTCCACCTTCTCAGCACCAGTGATGATTCCGAGTGTTCTTCCCGTGTGTAAGTACAGACATAGACATCCTGGCTCCTCACATTCCTGTGAAAGGGGGGGGGGGGGCGATGGTCTCCTACTGTGATGTCAGGAGACGGGGCTGAGGTAAGTACACATCTATTTAAGTGGTCTTTACATGCACGGTCATTATTTTTTAGCCATGTGACTGTCAAATTCAAATCCTTCTGGTGTGCCATATATTGTCATTATTTCCTTACCTGATACAATTAATTCAAAAGATGAGTAAAACAGACCTGCAAGCTAAGGCTGAGGCATACGTGGCAGAGCGTAATGGGCACGTCTCTTGTATGCCACCCATTCATTTTGAATGGGAGCGTAGCCGCGATGTAAATGCGTCACCACGTGGCACAATTTTTTGAACTCAGTAATAGAGTAATTGTATATGAAAGGCACTCGGAGCTCTTTTTTGAAGTGCCAAGTATATGCAGTGGCCTATGATTTGCCAAAAATTTTATTTGAATTTAAAACAATTTAAATAGCTCGACACTCCCTGTCCTTTACCTTGTACATAAATTGACCCCTAAACAGCCCCTCTGCTCTTTCACTAGCCTACTTATGAGGTCTCCACTTATAACATCCTCACATGTCTGGCTTTAAGACTTCTCTAGGGAAGCCCCATCTTACTGTAACTCTCTCCCCTATCCTACCAGACCTGCAACCACTTTTAACACATTCAAGCGAGTTCTGAAATTCCACCTCTTCTTGTTTATCAATCTTCTTTTCTTCTCCTATTGCCAGCTATATGCACAGGATAAAGGTGGGTATACACCATACCCACGGGCCATATCCAGGACATTTAGTCTTTTAATACGGCCATTTTTCAACTTGGTGTCAAGATGCTCTGGCACCCTCTCTACTGATTCCCTGCAATAAGTGGTGCTTATCCCTAGAAGATGGTTGTTATGTTCTCCGTCTAGAGACCATCGTTTATCCTGGTCTGCAATAGAGTGTTTAACCTCCTGGGCGTTACGCAGGGCACAGTTTGATCGTGAATTGACACCCGCTGTGTGTAGAGGGCCAGGGGGAGAGTCGAAAATTATGTTGGAGTACAGTGTACTCCGCAGCGATTGCCCGGACAGCGGCTTTTCGTGCCATTAAAAATGGAACAAAAAGTCCATAATGCACAGGAGGTTAAGTATACTATCAAAAGCCTCTTTTTGTAATATATTTATTAACCTCCCTAGCGAACTGCCCGTATCGCGCCGTTGAATGGGCAAACGAGGCAGTGTACAAAGTATACTGCCTGTCATCTGCTCCCTCCCTCCGCCCCTCTTCACACAGCCAGTGTCATTATTGACGCCAGCTGTGTGGGCGGGAAAGCCGACGCTCCTCCATTACCATGGAGGAAACCCCGGAAATGCTGCAGCAATGAAGGCAATCACTGCAGCTTTCCAGGGAGGCATCGGGTGTACCTCAGATTAAGAGATTTTTCTGATTTTAGCACCGTTGTAGTGTTTGCTATGAAGCATTACTAGTAGAGATGGTCGAATTTTTCCACTTTAAAACTTTGTGAGCTTATTGCAAAGCCCCTGAAAATGGTATCATCACCAAACTTGCTGGAGATGTAGAGAAGGGTTTAAGGAACATTTGAAAAAAAAGTTTTGCTCTAGCACATGTAGTTTTTGCATAAATTAAGTTCAAAGTTAAAGTCAAAATTCAGATTTTCGAATTTTGTACTTGACTTTGAACTTAATTTGTGAAAAAACTATTTGTGTTAGAGACATAACTTCTTTTTTGTAGTATAGCCCCAACCCTTCTCTACATCTCCAGCAAGTTTGGTGATGATACCATGCTCAGGGGCTTTGCAATTAAGTCGAAACCAGCGAAATGGTCGAATTTTTGAAAAAAAATTTGACCATCTCTAATTACTAGTTCTTTGATTGTTTTAAACAACAGATGTGTAGCTTTCCTCTACAATAATAGCCCACTGAGAAATGCTATAATGAGTTTAAAAAGATCTGCTGGTGAAGTCTACCAAATATAGAAATAAAGGTACGTTTAGAGATTGTACGAAGCTGGCAATTATCCATCCTCAGCATATGAATAGAAATGTTTCCAGGGTATTACCGCCTTCATATTTTTATAAAACTTCTAAAAGGCATATGCTGATGTTAAAATGTTTTACTTCTGCACACGCTAACTGGAAAATAGAGGGGACTTTACATTCCCAAAATAGATTTTTATTTCACAATAAAAAAAGAGCTAAGCACACATCTCCATGTCTATTACAGCCAAGAAGAATCCACCTTGTTCTGGTCTGGATTGTACAGGTGATTTTCCAAAAATTTGAATATCACCTAAAAGTTCCTGTATTTCAGTTATTTATCTTAAAAGGGGAAACTAATATATGAAATAGACTGATTACATGCAAAGCAAGATATTTCTTTATTTTTTATAATTTTGACGATTGTGGCTTACAGCTTATGAAAACCCCATAAATCTAAATCTCAGAATATTAAAATATTACGTGAAATCAATGAAACAAAGATTTTAATTTGAAAAATTTTGGAAAAAATAATCATGCATGTACTCAGTACTTGGTTTGGGCCCCTTTTGCAGTAATCACTGCCTCAATGCGGCGGGGCATGGATGCCATCAGCCTGTGGCACTGCTGAGGTGTTATGAAAGACCAGGGTGCTTCAATAATGGCCTTCAGCTCTTCTGCATTGTTCCCTCTCATGTCTCTCATCTTTCTCTTGACAATGCTCCATAGATTCTCTATGTGATTCAGGTCAGGCAAGCACAGTAACCCCATGGTCATTGAACCAGGTTTTGGTACTTTTGGTACAGTGGGCAGGTGCCAATTCCTGCTGGAAAATGAAGTCTGCATCTCCATAAAGCTGTGTCTGTGGAAGGAAGTATGAAGTGCTCCAAAATCTCCTGGTAGACGGCTGCGATTACTCTGGATTTAATAAAGCACAGTGGACCAACACCAGGTGACATGGCTCTCCAAACCAACAGATGAGAGCAAATTCTGTATCTCATTAGGAAACCAATAAGCCATTGTCTGGAGGAAGAATGGAGAGGCACACAACCCAAGATGCATGAAGTCCAGTGTGGAGTTTCCACAGTCTATGTTGATTTGGGCAGTAATTGATGCAAAAGTATTATTTCATGTAATATTCTTATTTTCTGAGATTTTGGGGTTTTCATAAGCTGTAAGCCATAATCATTAAAAATACATCAAATAAAGGCTTCAAATATCTCACTTTGCATGCATTCAGTCTATTTAATATCAATTTATTAAGAAAATAAATCAACATAACATTAGTTCAGACATTACTCATGGTCTTTTTCATTTTTTCCTTTCCATTAGTGAGTAAGGCAAATTATGATAAAGATAATAACAGGAACAAACTATAGCATACATAATCTGCAACTTAATGTTCAAACACAATTTACTCATATTAGTTTAACTTTTTAAGTTGAATTACTGAAAATAGAATTTTTCGCAAGTCACCTGTACATGCTGGGCCTAGTATAAAGCCTTGCTCTTTGTGCTGCTGATGTAGGTGGAGAAATCAGAGCATATTCTCTAACTTGTACTATTATTTGGTGCAACTAGCACAGTACATAGGTGGTAATTACTAAAGAGACATTACAAGTAGTGATGGCGCGAACCCGGAATTTGATGTTCGCGGACGGCGAACGCGAACCTCCG
>CM070034.1:54502352-54523642 GCA_036250615.1 Ptychadena robeensis | reverse complement strand
TTTTGCTCTAGCACATGTAGTTTTTGCATACATTAAGTTCAAATTCAATGGCAAATATGCTTAACTTTGACTTGAATTTGAACTTAATTTATGCAAAAAATATTTGTGTTAGAGACATACTTTTTGTAGTATACGCCCAACCCTTCTCTACATCTCCAGCAAGTTTGGTGACGATACCATTCTCAGGGGCTTTAACTCAAAATGGTCAAATTAAAAAATAAATTGGACCATCTCTAATCACCACCCTCCCAGTCCTATCGCCCGCACCTATTGTATACTTGTCTCCACAAAAGATTGTTAGCCAGATTGGACAGGGCCCTATTCTCCTCCTGTGCCATAGTCTGTACCTGTATGCTAGCTTCTGTTGCATCTCAACTCTTCACAGACCTGCGTAATATGCTAGCATTATAAAGAAAAGAAAAAAGTATTCTTTCTTCTATCTTTTTTGTCTGTGCTATGTTACAATCAGGGATGGGTATCTCAACAAAAGGTTAAAGTTGTTTATTGCATCCTAGTTTGGATATGTTGGCATTATATAAATATAAGTTTATAATAGATGACCCAATCAGGTCATACCTTATCAAACTGTTAATCAATTTATTTCTGGCTTGTACATAAACATGGCAACTAGCAGACAAATAGTAAACACAAATGGATGTTTTTACTTGTAACTTGTGTCTGTCTCATACCCATGTCCTTATTTTTATTACTGCATATGTTCTTACAGTTCCTGCTACTCTGGGGCAAGATAAAGTGACAACTTCATAATAAATGTTTTAATTTGATTGCCCGAGGTCTATGTAAAAAACGGAATCTCTAAAACAGATTATGCCACACCCTACAGCTAACAAATGCAATGCACTCCCAATGTTGAAATTATTATTATCTATTATTGAATTATTATTATATTATCTAATGCTTGCCATATTAAACTCATTAGCCATAGATAAACAAAAAAACTTTAAACGAAATTTGTTCTACCGGTTATTTCTATTTTCTTTCAGGCCATGTTAACATTCATAAATTTGATATTCCCAGAGGCTATGTTCTAGGCCATTTCGATTGATATGCACATGATATGTGTTTGATATGTACATTTATCATGTGTTCACTTGCTCTAAATATGGAAATCTAGGCACCAGAATAGCCCCAATACATCCTTTATGAAAGAAGACCATCACAAGTCATAAAGAACTCAATTGATGTCTGAGGGAGGGATTTTACACCCAGTGGACGTGACTAATGTGTGACATTATACATGGCTCTGAGACCAAATGTTGTGGCAACCTCACCAGTTTATACTGCAAGGAGAGATTGGGGTTATTCACCAAATCTGGTCATTTTCTTATTAAAATATTTAATAAAGCTTACTCCATCCCATTATCTGATCTGGATTCTGGCTATTTATCAACAGATTAGTTCTGAGAAACAAGGATATTCTGTACAACATATGCAGGATATATGTTCAACAAAGACTTCTAAAAAATATTTGCTCAATATGTTTACCTAGCTTTAGAAAGTAACAAGTTCACAAAATACAAATTAATTATTTTATTTGAAATGAACATTTTCTCCCCAAAAAAGTGATTGTATAATGACATAATAACTGCATATTACAGAACCCTATAAAGATTAAAGAAAACTCGAAAGCATAGAGAATAGACCTTAGACATGCATGCACTTCTAGTTCTACCACCTGCAAATTTGCAATCCATCACCTGCTAGTGTCCATTATTACACAAGCAATGGAAACACAAGGGAAGCCAGTATATTAACACATATCTTCTACTAATTCGATTCTAATATATATAACATTGGTAGGACAGAAATACTTGAATTTTTGTACTCCAGAAGAGATTGTCACTTTATATATATAGTCTCCTTAAGGAAATCAGTAAAATCTGCATGCATGCTGGTATTAGATGGGGCTGGAAGGAGTTTTCTTTCTTAACAGTCCCTAGAGAGTAAGTAATTAGTCCAGACTGGCTTTCCCTTCAAGTGTAGTCCCTACACAAGTAAACTAGCAACACTTAAATATTTATAGTTCAGAGGGTCCTGTCTTTATTCATTGCCTAAGAGCATGATAGTAATACTTGTACTGCTATATTCAACACTGACTTGGCTTCATGTATAATATTCAGATAGTGTAGCAATATTTAATATCCATAGTTCAGATTAACCTGTTTATATATTATCTTCAGACATTGTTAATAATACTTGTATACCTATAGTGCAAACTGACCTGTCTTCATATATATAATCTCCAAAAAGTGTTAGTAATACGTGTAAAGTGTCTTTGTTCAGAAGGATTTTGTCTTTTTATATGATTTCTAAAGAGTGTTAGTACATTTACATAGTCCAGTATTACTAACATATGAAGCCTAGACTATAGAATTACAAGTATTGCTAATGAGGATTGGAAATTACAGTCCAGAGGGAATTTGTCTTTCTTTATATACCCTCCAAAGAGTGGTAATATTACTTGTTTATCTATAGTTCAGATGATACAGAAGGAGTTAATAGACTGTTAGTAAAACTTACTACATTCATCTATAGTCAAGTGTTACTTTTACATGCAATCTCCATAGAATATGGAGTGATAATTATATGTCTATAGCTATAGTTCAGAAGATGTTTGTTGTCATATATATAATTTTCATACAGTGTTAGTAATACTTATATACCTATAGTCCAGAAGAAATTTGTTGTTATATATATAATCCCCATAGAGTGTTTGTATTACTTATAAATCTATAGTCCAGAAGATGTTTGTCTTCATATATATAATCTCCATAGAGTGTTAAGTAATACTTATATATCTATAGTCCAGAAGATGTTTGTCTTCATATATATAATCCCCATAGAGTGTTAGTAATACTTATATATCTAAAGCTCAGAAGATGTTTGTCTTCATATATATAATCTCCAGAGTGGCTAGTAATACGTATATATCTATAGTCCAGAAGAAGTTTGTCTTCATATATAATCGCCAGAGTGTTAGTAATACTTATATATCTATAGTCAAAAAGAGGTTTGTCTTTCCTATAAAACTTCAAAAGAATGTTGGTAATATATTTATCTATAACCCAGAATAAATTTGCCTTTATATATAAAGTGTGTTAGAGTGTTATTATTGTTGTGTATCTACACTCCTGATGGAGTTTGTCTTTTCTACACAACCTCCATAGAGTATTGGTAATATAAGTAGATTTACAGCTCAAAATTTTTTTATTTTCTATGTAGCCTCTGTGGAGTATTAGTAATGTGTGTCTATCTACAATTCATACAGAGTTTTTCTTTTTTATATAACCTCCATAGAGTGTTAGTGATATGTTTATATCTACAGGCCAGAAGGAGCTTTTCTTTAAAACCTCCATAGAGTGTTTGTAATATGTGCATGTCTCCTATATAACTTCCAAAGGGTGTTAGCTATTCTTGTATATCTACAGCCCAGATGGAGTTTGTCTTTTCTATATAAACTGCAGAGTTCTAGTAACGTGTTTAGCCCAAGAGGTTTTTTTTCTTTTCTGTAGAACGTCTATTAGTAATCTTTGTATCCCTATTGCAGAGTTTTTGTACCTGGCGTTCTGCTTGGAAGCATGCAAATACTAGCACACTTACCACACATAAAAGTAGGGATGCCAGTGAAATACAGAGACTAGACAGAGAGAAGGGGTGCATATAAAAGCGGGGTACACAGCAGTACGATCCCTCGGAACCCCCGGAGGTCTCATACAGCGGAATGCTCCAGCTCAGACGCGGCGGACAAGTGTTCGGCATCGCCAGCCTGCACTTTCACACAAGGGACAGAGGAGGCAGCAGTGCGCACGAAAAACTGCCTGGAGTCACGTGAGGCAATTCCTGGAAAGTTCCTGGAAAGCGGCCTTTGTATTTACCAGATATGGGGAGGGAGAGCCAGGCGAGGAGATTAGAGGTCTGGGGGGGAGGAGGGGGGAGAGTCGCACACAACGAGAGATGGCTAATGGGGTGGGGGTGAAATCAGGATCCCTAATCACAACTCCCATACAAACAAACGCACGTTTCCCTGCAGACACGCTCACTCCGGCTCCGTGGATCTCCGCTGTGAGCGCGCACATGATGCCGCTGTGCACTGCTAACCCTGCTTCACCTTGCGTCTGTACACCGCTGTGCCTACGCCGCGCCATGGAGCCGGTGTAACGGGTGGAGGTGCCCTGTAGTTCCCGCATGGTCTGTGCACACCTCCCCCGCTCCGCGCCTGGCTGCTCCGCTCCGCAGACACTTAGCAGGACATCGTGGTGGGGTGTGGCTGACATTTTGGAAGGTGAGAATAGTCTGGACGGTCAAACAACGAGCAGGCGATCTGATGAGGGGAGAGGGCGTCACACTGACATGTCACTGGCACTTCTGGAGATCGTGTGCCGATCTGTAGGTCAATTTACATTACCATTTCCTAGACAGCATTAGCAGACATCGCACAGACACAAAGGACATCGGCATACCGGAGCTACAGCACATACACTGGAGGAGCACCATCGTGCGATCCACATATACATGGGTGTAAACAGATCTTTATATCTGTGCTTCGATCTTCATATCAATCCTCCATAGGTATGGAACGTCCTTCTAATCGTTCTAGGCATCTATAATCGTGCTGTCTGATGCCCCTCAACCTGCAGGGAATCGTATGGGTATCGCACAGACGGATGCAGGTGTCTATAGATCGTTGTGTTCGCTGATGGATCACCTCATACATGTCCTTATAGGACCCCTCCTCTGTACATTGTGATCGCCCATAAAGCTGTAATGTATGTGCTCCGCGGTCCCTGTCCTGAGACATCGGTGCCATGTATGGGGGATATGTCAGTACGGGACTTGGAGCAGAAGTGTCATCTCCCTCCCCAGGACTCGTCATCCTAATCCGTCCCATTTGTTGCCTTTCAGGAAGAAGATCCGCGGCGATCCCGATCCCCCATCCCAGGACCACCATGACCCACAGCCGGTGACCGAACTGGCTCCCGCCGCAGACGATCCGCCCCGATTACCCGGCTGGAGGGAGAGGAGCTGCCTGGACTGTCCAATGACCCTCCGATCGCCCGACACCACTGACAGTGCGAGCGCCATAGAGAACGGGCAGCGGGAGCGGGCATCACCGCCGGGGGTGAGCGAGGAGAGCCCGGCCGGGGACGAGCGCATTGCAGCCTCTATGGTGGAGCTCCGGAGGTCAGGTCAGTTCATGGGATGGGGACGACTGTCATTCTATGATGCCAGGTACCAGCATGACACGTCATGGTGACATCACACGGGATTGGGGTGACTGTCATTGTATCCTGCCAGGGACCCCACTTCATGGTGACCCCACATTGTCAAGTAGAGTCCTGGATATAGTCAGCAACATGGAAGGATAGTTTATAAAGGAGGGACAACGATGAAGAATTTTATTCATCTATATGTAATATAGTTGTATGAAGTATCATCAGAAATACTGTTAACTTTAATACCCATACACCTGCCTATGCATATAATATATAAACATATACAGTGTATCATATATTTTATATATATATATATATATATATCCTTGTATATACAGACTGTGGACTATACAAGCATGGTGTATTGGGGAAGGATGGACAATCACCATATTGCTGTGTCTGCAAGGGAGATGACATGCTTGTATATAAATCTCATGTATACCTGTCAATGGCAGACATTGGGGGTAACACTTTTGTGGGGTGCTGCTCTGCCCCTCCCCCCCTCTTTTTATGGTTGGAGTGACCTGTCATAAGGGATCTTTTGTATAGAATGCAACAGGTTTGAGTTGTCAGATGTGCTGTCCTGTGTACAGATGGTGGGAAGGACTGGAGTGTATCATTACATTCCCTGGATAAAGTGTATATAATGTTTTTGTTTTGACAGTATTTGCATGTTGTCCGTACTGTGACAGCTTTCAATGGGCATTGAATTCATTGTGTATAATACAATGTTTCTATCTCCTGGGATACTAATATATTACCATTAAATAATTCATACCCCTTCCTCTGCATATGTAACACTGTCTTTAGGATCTACATCTACAGTTAATGTCTGAATGTGTCAGAGCTCTGTCCCCAATTTATTAGCTGTCCGGTAATCGTAGCGCTTAGTAAAACTTGAGCTAAATCCATTTTGTAATTGCCAGTGGGCCATGCCTATAGTTGCATGACCTGCCCTATGCCATGGCACAATTCTTGCAGATCTTTCATTTACAGCATTGGCACTTTGAGATCAGCCATGATCCAAGCCTTTGCCATTGTGGCCATTAAAAATTGGTGGGCCATAGTATACAGTATTCCATACATGCTTGCTGCCATGTCCCCTGAGACATTTTCATTGCCTCCTCTTAGTAGAGGTCAGTAAATATATAGTACGGGCAGAGTATTACACTCTGGTAAAAAATGGAATATATTTCCAAGCCATATGTACTTACCTTCAGGACCATTCCAGATTTCTAAAACTAAAGCCTCCCATACACCTTACATACAATTCCCGTACAATCCACTTTTGTTCTATCAAAACCATGTAATATGAGGAGCTTTCTAACCCTTCCAATCACTATGTATTCTATCAGGGAGAACCCAGAACTACATAGTTGTTGGTGGATGTAAAGGAAATTGTATGGAGTGGTCTTAAGCTAGGCATGCACTGCTTGATTTTGTAATAGATTTGAGCACTGTGCACGTTCATGGCGCCCGATTTTGCTTGAATGCTTGAAAAATGTTGTTCGATTTCCATTCATTTGGATGGGGACCGCAGGTCCCTCAATATGGATGTAGCTTGAGCTCAGCGAGATGACGTCATTGTGCTGTGCTCAGCTGGGCATCGGTCACACGGGGGTCTACCTGTGTATGTCCAGCTTTAAGGTGTATGGGGGGGCTTTAGGTTACTCTGCAGGTAAGCTAGGCATGTTCTATAGGAAATTATTTAATTACAGCAATTAATAAAAAAACAATCGATGAATGGTTTGCCCACCACAATTAAAGTGGAGCAGGAATTTAGGTTTCTTCATCCTATATCACCAATGTCATCATTGTTCAGCACAGAGCTCTGTATAGTCATTGATCACTTTGCCTGCATTTAGGTGAATAAGCATGACGCTTGCTCATAGACCTTCTCCTTTGTAGATCAGATTCCTTTGTATTGAGAATCAGGAAGGTGACTCTTGTTTGACACTATAATGTACAATGGTGGAATCTTGTGAAAGCAGACTGAAGTCTAGGACATCCGTAGTAGAGCATCTCATCAGCTACGTGTTTGTTGACCTTCATCAAAATGCTTCAATGTATACATTGATGTATTGCATTCACATTGTCTGCTTCTTGGATACGGCCTATTATGTCATTGGCATTGAAACCGCTAGCACATTAGATGTAATAACTTGAGTTATAAGTTGTAAATCAAAACAAAAATCAAGTATGAACACAACATTCAAATAATTTATAAGGGTGCACATAACATGATCAATATAAATAGTAAATAAAAACAATAAAAACAAACAACAACATTAAAACAATGTATACATATAAGGTAACACATAACATTATAAATAAAAATAAACATTTAACATAAAAAAAAGATTGACATAACATTAAATGCAAGTATAGATATAACATTATAACATAAAAAAACAGTAAACAAGGCATTGATATAACATAAAAATCAAATACCCTATGCACTCGAATATAAGCCAAATTTGTCCTTGGAAAAAGGAAATTCGGTTTAGCTCGGGTGAAGAGATGCAAGTGGATTTTGGGAGTTGATTGCAAAGCCCCTGAACATGGTATCATCGGGAAAAGTTTAACAAAATAATTACTGTCCTCTTGTAGTTTTTGCATAAATTATGTTCAAAGTCATGTTGAATTTTTAGGTGATAATACCATGTTCAGGGGCTTTGCAATTAACTCAGCTGGTTGAAATAATGACATGCTAAAACAAAAGCACATTTGCTATGTCTGTGAAGGTTTTTATTCATCCAGGTCATTTGTATATCTGTAGTGTTCAAATCAACTGGACTTGCTGTAAACTTGCTAGAAACAAAACATGGCAAGTCCAGTTGATTTGAATTAAACACTACAGATACACATTTGCTGTGTGTTTCTGTGCTTAAGCTGCTGCATTTCCCACCCTAGGCTTATACTCGAGTCATTCAGTCTTTCCAGAATAATTTAGTAAAATGAGGTACCTCAACTAATAATTGGGTGGTGCTCTACTCAAGTATATATGTTCTATGTATATTGTTACATGTAACATTATAAATAGAGCATAAACAGTAAACAAAAATAAATCATTGACATAAAGCAGGTATGCATATAGCATTACACATACCCATTATAAAAATAACCTAAACATTACACAAAAATAAAAGTACTGACATAACATTAAAGTAAATGTGTATGAAATTGCAGATAACATTGTAAATACAATATAAAACATTAAACAAATTCAATTCTAGACAAAACATTACAATTAAGTATACCTAAAATATTACAATAAACAACAACAAGGTTTACACATATCATCACTAGAAAATAAAGTATACGTATACATTTGATATGAGCACTTATAATTACTGTACACAGTACAATAAAATAAAGAGTACATTATATTACTTGTATCTGTAATAGTTTAATATACAAAGTCGGAATTATTTATTTTATACCATTTGTCCACAAGTGGAATATACAAATATATTATGCAGTTGGATAAGTACGTGTATCCTGTGTAAAAGTTGTCCTATCTGATGGGAAAACATTTATTAATGGTGCCGATACGGTTTTCACCACAACTTTCACTCTTTGTTTAGAATTGTAATGTCTCTAAGCAACAAATAAACATCAATAACTGCTGATACTATCCAGGAACTGTGGAAGTGGTGCTGGAGCCAGATTGCTCACCCAGGTCACCGTCCCCATTATTCTTATTCGCCTTTATTAGATTAAGCATGCCTCTTGATCTGCGGCAGGTCTTGGCACATGAGTTGGTGTTCTGTGACCTTACTGATGTGTGTGTATTGGACACATTCACATGAAGTTTGGCAAGATTAGATTAGATTTTGGGCCATTTAGAAGAGAAAGGCAGCAACAACTACAAAAAATGTAATGGGGGAGCTTGTATAAAATTGGAATAGAAGGTAAAAAAAATTGCAGCCAATAGAGGGATAATTCTAGAGGTTTTGGTTGCAAAATGAAATTTTGTTAACCTCCCTAGGGCACTGCTGAGGTCCAGATTTCTGTACCAAAAGTGCACCATAGACATCAATGGTACATTTTTCTTTATGTTGTAGGCCTGTAACTTCCCAAAATATGTCCGTACAAGGGTCTAGTAGACCTCCTGAATAAAATAATGTTTGAAACAAACAATTATTTAAAATAAAATGAAAACTTTTTAAATAAAATTAATGAGAAAACACAGAAATCAGGGCACAAAGCTATGCTGCTATGTACTAAATCTCGCCCAAATAAAGTCTCTGGTAACCCTCTGTAACCTGGTGTGATGGATGTGGTAAAATCACACCAGAGAAGAGAGGGTTACTGCCAATGGGCACATCTGGGGCACCAGAGACTTTTTATTCTGGCAATATCTAGTACATAGAAGCACATTGAAATCAGTTTTCTATAAAGAAAACTGATTTCATGCAATTTACTTTCAAATTTCCCGCCGCCTCCCCGATGTGACGTCATCACATGTCACAACGCTGGCAGCATGTCACATCGGGGACACCGGGACTGCGCAAAACCGTCAAACACACACACGTCAAAGTATGCGCTGCCGGAGCCCCGATGTGAACTGGACAGCCTCCAGTGCTATAGTAGCAGTAGCAGCGCTGGACAAGATGGTGCCGTCCCGACTGCTAGGGCGGTTAAAAAAAAAAAAAGTTTCACTAGAAAAAAAAGTTTTCAGGAACTACCTACCTACTGAAGGTAAGGGTAGAGGTAAGCAGAAACCTGGCCAAATGGCCTTCAGTGCATTGTGAAGGGGCGTTTAAGGTGCTTGTATGAATGCACATGTGGTACGTTGCTGTTCTTTTCAGCAAAGCCACACATTTATTCAGAATAAGCTGTGACCTATTTGGGGTTTGTGTTCTCATCAGCTTTATCTTATTCTGTTCTCTCCGCCAAAAGTGACTTGATTGCCTTCCAGGCTAATTAGTTAAAGAAAGAATGAGTACAATGTAAGTGCCCTTAGACACTAGATCAGGGGTTGGCAAACTAAGGCCTTGGGGTCGGCCCATTTACCTTTCTTTTCCGTCCCTGTCACCTTGTTGAAAAGATGCTCCCCTCCTCTTGTTCTCTGCAATGAGTGCACATAATGCCTAGAGGTGTCCAAACCTTGCCTTAGGGACAATGCAGTGGCGTGCTCATGACACTGTGGGCGCATCCTCATAGTAACAACAGGCAGTCTCTAGGAATTATAGCAATGAAGGAGCATTCCTTTGTAAGTGCAGGAAATGTTAAAAGCTAACAATGTCCCTGTCGCGCATCACCACCATCATTAGTGATGCATGGAATTGGCACACCTATGGAGGGTCGGCCATTATAGGCTCTTGGTCTGGCCCCTTTATCAAATTTAAGAAGGAAATGTGGCCCGTGGGTCAAAATGTTTGCCTATCCCTGTATTAGATGATTATTAGATGGAAATAGGTTTGTATAATTAGGGTAAGCATCTATTTTCTATAGTGCAACGCAGGACTACCACAAATGTGTTTTATGGGTCCCCCTGAACCTGTCACTCCAATTCTCTCCCTTCCTCCAGGGCCTCCTTCCCCAAACCCCTACTGGACCCAACACTGCTCTTTGAGGCTACAGGCCCTAATAGTGGCCTCTATGGCTGCTATGATAGTTCCTACTCCACTGATCAGCATATTACAAATAAGGGGCTGATGAGACAATTTGTGCACAGCTAACTCCTAAATAATATCTACAGCTTCAATGTTTGCATTTTCTTAGGTGTAAATCACTGTAGTTAAAGGTTGTGTTGGCATTTTCTGAGAAATAGTTTAAATGTTTCCTGCTGTCCTATTGGCCGACAGGACTTCCCAGTCTTATTTGGTTTATGGTTGGCATGCAGCATACTCCTGGCATCTAACAAGATTGTGTCAGTATCTCACTACAGTTCAGAGTGCTCTGATTGTGTATCTCCCTGGCATTTATGTTTTGTCTGCAGGCTTGCCAGACTCTTCCTCATGTGTTTGTTATGTCCACAGGCGTTTTGTCATGATGGTCTGGTTTGGGTTTAAATGAGTTCTGTACTATTTTACCTTACCTACTAATCTTTTTTTTAATATTGTATTATGTTCTTTGAGCCTATATTTATCAAATCTTAGATCTGTAAGACATGGAAACACCTTGGGCAATGCTTTGAAAGTAAGTGTTTTAATGTTTCAATCGCTCATCCAAATATATTTTTCATAAATGTTAAATGCACTTCAAAATGGTCCTATGATCAGGATATGGACATAAAAAAATACCTAAATAAGATTTAAAAAAGGCGATCACTTACCCTGGGTACTGTAAAAAGAAATATATTCTAATATTTCATAGCAAAGACACTTTGCGTTGTGAGTTTGATTGTTTACATACCTAAATGTTTACATGTTTTTATTAAGACATTGATTGACTTGACATAAACAAACTGGTCACAAGACACCATTGTTGCAAATGGTATTCTTAAGATTCAGTTGCTTTTTCCTTAGGGCAGGTTAGGCTGCTAACAATTCCTTCACTGCTGCAAACAGCAGGGTTTGTTTTTTAAAGTTTTCTTGTGAACACTTCTAAAACAAATTTAACTAAATTAATATAATGAGTTTATTGAAGTGAAATGCAAATACAAACTGAGCACCCATATACATATATAAAATATGTTGACCTGACTTCTCTGTAACTTTGCAGCACTCACAGTATACTTGAAGGTTTGATACATAAAAAAATAAGAAACAGTTTTTTGGTAGAACAATGAAAGGCTTTATCTTCTGATGATTGCAGACCACAAAACAAATACAGGAATCAGGGGTACACTGCATTTTTATCAGTGCGGCTATGGTAATAGATTTTATTTGAATGTGTTTATTTTTGCATAGATGGCTGTTTGTGACTTCAAAGATATATGATGATAAATTATTGGCATTTGATCTAACCGAAAATGATCAATTTAAATTAGGGAAGTCCTTTTATTACATTCTCTGGAAATATCTGATATATCTGGCATGGTTCTCATGTAAACATTTACCTTTGTGTTTGTGCTCAGATGGCATTGTTTTGGGTATGTACCTTTTTGTAGACATTTCCGCTGCATATTTATTATCCCTCCTGCCAGATGGCTTGCTGTATTAGGCTCATGGGCTTTCTTTCTCCATGATTATTTGCGGTTGTAAGCATTCTGATCTTTCTTTAAAGAGCAAAGCCACTCCAAAGTTACATTTATTTAGTGAACTATCCATATTGCCCATTGAACATTGGTGTTCTGTCAAAATTTTGAAAGTCCATAATTTAGTTGAGGCCCACCCAGGACATATGTACCCAAAAAAATAAAATCACTGCTGATCAGAATTATTAGAATCTACAAAAATTTGATCTCTCTGTCAGATATCCTTTAGATCTACCAACAACTATGTAGTATTAGGTCCTCTGCGATTGAACACAGGTAGACCTTATGGTTTAGAAAGTCCCTCATATTACATACATACCTTAAATCCAAAGGTGTATGGGGACCCTAACAGTTATCACAAACAATGTGACCGAATGTCACAATTGATTGTGAAATTGCGAACATTATGGCCATAGTTGGTATCAAAGGATCTCTAGGTTCCAAATGCACCCTGGTGGTACAGAATTCAGACCTGCTCTTTTTCCAATGCACCCTGGTGGTACAGAATTCAGACCTGCTCTTTTTCAGGTCACAGAAGCCTCACAGAAGCCTCAGAATGAATGGCATTGAATCTCAGTGAACATGAATGTGAGCAAGGGTTTTACAGAAACCACCAACATATGAAAATATAAAGTGTACTTGTGAATAATAATAATCAGTGTAGAAAAACTCCTATCTGTCTGAAGTACTAGTTGTTACCCTGTTGGGTACCTGTGTCTTGTCATGAACATCACAGAAGGTACAAACAAATCTTCATGTAATTCCATTTCTGTGATGTTTAGACTGTACATGTTCTTACAATATTTCTGTCTGAAATGGCTGGTAGAGCAAATTGTTGAAGAACCACTGTGTTTTCATGGGTAAGGATTAAGACCTACATAGTGGAATGTATCTTTACCTAGATGATATTATCTGAAGGATCTATAATGTCAAGGGCTACACATCCAACCCCTGTGACCATCACTGCGCTAAAGGTTTAGCGCATCTTGACAGCATCTTGACAGCCAGTAGTTGTGGTTACCATATTACTTTTTCTTGGGTGATTATTTTTCATTACAACCTTGCTTGAGTTAAACAACTAAAAACATTGCTGCTTCTTACTTATTGATCATACATTTTTAGCATAATATTTGCCTAGCCAGAATATGTGTTTTACCTGAGCCACTGATAAATAATTTTATTCTATTATGTCAAAAAAAAAAAAAGCCCTGTAAACAATTTATCTTGGAAGGTTACTGGTATGTGCAGGAAATAATAGTGAAAGTAGTGATAGAAGGCAATGAGATTTCAGGTCCCAACAGCTTAGAACAGGCCGGATCCTGAGTGGTGTATGCGGCATGTAACATTGCTGCTTTAATCTAATATTTGTGATATCTTGACTGCTGATCAGCATTGTTATGTATCTGGTATATTTTAACATTTCTAATCTCTCCTGCCATAGAATATTAGTCTAGTTCTAGACTAGAATTCAAGAAAATAAATAAAAATTGTCAGTAAGGTAAGAGCAGAATTAAATAAACTTCAGAAAATGTTGCCGACAACATTTCTGATGGAAGCTGCTTAAGAATAAAGAGTTGGTTATGTTGGCAGCACCTCCATTTTGGCTCAGAAGCTGCCAACTGACGAGCATATTTTATCGTGCCCAAAACAAAAACTCTCCTTATCGCTCCTCGACAATAATTTTAATTCTTCTCTGAATGTTTTTCATTAGAATTTGAATGTGAATTTTTGATTTAGGCTACACATTCTCTTCACATTTTAGAAATGTAAGACGTGGCCAGTATAACAGGCACAGCCGGTAATAGTCTTTGGCATTTAAAGGAAAAGCATGATGAGGTAGAATATAGAAAGAGAGTTGCACTAATCCTAGTGGTGTTGCCAACATCCCGAAATAAATATTGTCTGGAGAACCAGATGGGGGGAGAGAAACCCCACATCTAATTAAATTCCCCCTGGGAAAATCCCAGGGGCGGGGGTACTTTAACGGCCACTTGGGTATGATGAAGTAACATGTAGTAAACTTATTACAATTTATTGCACGTAAGGATTAAAAACATAAGGCATGTCAATGTCGGTCGATGTTACAACATTATACAGATACTCGGAACTTCCATATGTAATGAGTTTGATTTAAATACAAATATAAAAATTAGGTATCCAAAGCGTTTAGGATAAAGGTCCTGTATAGACAGGGTTGAACCCCAATGCGCGTTTCGTGTCAAACTTCCTCAGGGGGTGTGTCTTTATCCATGTGGAGTAGCGAAGTACCGAGGACCAATCATTGAGACCAGTGGCGGTCAAAGCCCCCACTAGGGGGGCAGCCATAAGTGAAGAGCGGGAGACCACAACAAACCGCCCGGCAGCGAGCAGGGCCAAATCAGACCTGTAACATGTAACCGATCGTAGGTATAGTAGTACCAATTGTCTGGGTAAATCCAATAAGGTAAACTTCTTTTAGGTAATGTAGGTATAGGTAATAGAATCTTGTCAAGTTCAGTAGGCAGGTAAGGTCCAGACTCCTTGTGCTCCAGAACGATGAGGTAGAATAATTAAACTAAGGATATTATTTGCAGTTGCCTTTATATTTAGAATTATATGTAACAGTTTGTTTTGGTCGAGTGGTTGGGGCTGGTTTTAGACTTGTTGAATATATATAAACATATTACATATAAAGTCAACTTTAAATAGAAAGTAACTGGCATTTCTACATTCAGCTGAATATTTACATGTGTATGAAGTTAGATGATCGCCACAAGCATATACAATTTAGCAATAAAGTCCTATATATCTTATATATATATATATCCTATATATATATAAGTTCCTTAATTAGTTTGGCCAAAGCAAAGTAAAAATATGTCCCCAATACATGCAAATTTTACATTTTATCTCCAAGTTCAGGAAATGACTTGTTGATCCTTGAAAAATCCAGCAAGCATTTACCAAAAGTAGTGAAGCTGGCAACTGCTGCACTGAAACACCAGGAAGGGTCAACCCTGCCACGTTGACTAAAGATAGCTAATGGAACGAGGGAGGTGTTCTGTGGGAAGACTGGACATGACTGAAAACTTTTCTTAGGATTTTACTACTGCAGAGGACCTGTGTTGTCGGCACTAACAGAAAGGTGGAATATACTGAATTTTGAGGAAATGAAAAAAAAAGTTTTGTTTATACTTGCAGTTCTAAAAACTCTGGGGAATTTAACATGTAATGCACAGTTGCAGTGCATATAATTCCTAGATCCCCATTGCTAGCAAGTATTGTATTCATGTCACCAGATCATATAAAATACTGCAGAAAATGGGTTGGTATAGGCTTTAGTATTTTAAAGGACTGCTTTAAGTCCATGCACTCCTCAGATCTATGTATTTTAATAGTCTTTAATACCCAGACCAATCTTAAGACTGTCCACAGATGTATGTGGTCAACACTCGGCAGATCGGGCACCTCCATCTGGCCACCTCATCCTATGGCTGGACGACGGGGCTCGTTGTTTGTTATTAAAGTAAGCTTGCTCATATCCCATGCACAGTGATCCACACCACTTCTTCCTTCTCTCAGCTTTGATGAACACAAGACTATTCAAAGGGGCTGAGTGACGGATCACGTGGCAAGAGTCCATTTTGGATTATATATTCAGAATCACAAACATGAAGTTAGATCATCATATGGTCTATATTATTATATCTCTCAATGAAGTCTTACCCCCCTTTGTGATTGTGCTGCTAATAAGAATCAATTCTTGATCGGTATTCCTTGAAGTGTTCATTTCTCTATGCCCAGAAAATGAAAGTAAGCTCTATACCAACACAGGATACTTGAGCAGAGTTTGTAAAGTGCACAGTACATGGTTACGAGTAATGCACTTGGAACACAATATTCATTCCTTTCATAATTAAAAAGTTTTTTCTTATTTTGTGAAGTGCTGAGAATTATACGCCTCTATTTTATGTCCCTAATCTTACTCTGTTCTGTTTGGGATCAGGAGTAATGGTGCTATATTAAACAGTATTGTAGCATTAACTATACATGTACATGTCTGATAATTTTTATATATTTATTGGTAATTTACTATAAGTTGCTTGTACTATATTGATACTGCTTTTGTTTCTCTCTAATTGCTGTGGAGATTTTTAATGCATGTTAAGCACTGGACGTGAATAGTCAGATTCTGTAAAGGTTATTAAAACGGACTTCAGTGTCCAGTCGTATTACAGAGAGGTAGTGTATAAGAGAATACTGGCAAAATGGGAAAGTTTATAGAGAATAAATTAAGCTGAAAGTGTAACTCAAATACTTTTTTATTTTACAAATCGACTTGCATAATGGGCGAAATGATTTGTAAGGTAGAAACTGAAAATATATCCTTGAATGTCTTCCTTCAATTTTTTTAGAATAGTACTGCATTTCTTAGAAATGGGAAAGTATTTGCATGCCAATTATTTTAATAGAAGCCGTTAAATCCTCTTGCGCTGTTCTCACCAGACAACTTCTTTTTAGTACATTGCACATGTAATTAGTTCAGTGGAAGTTTTTGGTGTGTGGTGTTGCATTGTATGTCCTGTCCTTTTCACGTCTCATTATCCTAAACCATTTAGTGAAAGATGAGGCACCAGATTACTATTAATTTGTAAAGCCAGTTAAAAGAATTTGTTTAAGTATGTGTTTACAGTATTATTCATAACAGGAGTGGTGAATAATGATATATTGTTCAAGAAAGGGAAGACTGCTTTAATGCCGAGGTCATGTTTGCCCTTAGGAGAATAAAATGTCTGGAATTAGCCAGCAATACTTGGTACTGAGAGAACATTTTACTAAAGGTGATCTCTTTTTCCAAGTACTGCTGACATATGAAAGAGCCTTAGACCCATTTCCTGGAAGTATAACCCATTTTATGGAATCCGTCTTGTCTTCTGCTGATTTAACTGTTCCATTCCTTTAGCAAGAAAAAAAAATTAAAACTGTGATTCTGACATACAGATTCATTTCACATACTGAAATTGTTGTAGGCCTACAAAAAAAAATGTTCATGGGCCAGATGGTCATGAAATGTATTATATAGAAAGACTGAAAAAGCAAGCCAAAAGAAAAGTATAAATACGGTAGTTATTTTTTATGAAAGTTATATACATTTTTAGGTATATTTGTGAAGAAAGTGAGTCAGTTTTAGTAGATAATACAGATTTAGGAAAGCACAAAATAGTTTACATGTGATCTATCATGTTCCTCTCTACAAGCCACATCAGACTTAAAGAGTGAAGTGTTAAGGCCCACATACACCTTACAATCTTGCCATACAATTTCTGTACAATCAGCTTTACTTCTACATGTAATATGAGGATGTTTCTAAACCTTCCAATCACTGTGTATTCAGGGAGGACCCGGCACTACATAGTTGTTGGTAGATCTAAATGAAATTGTATGTAATGATCTAAAGGTGTATGGGGGGCTTAAGTCCTTAAACATATTCAAGATTTTAGAATGCACTTTGTATGTTATCTAGATAGTTGTGCATATATATTTTCCTTTTTTTTTCATTTGTTTATTTATATATTTAATTTTTTCTTTGAAGGTTCAAGGTCTATATTTTGCCTTACCTAAATGTCTTGTCTTTGATGGCTAATCTTGTTGGATAATATGTTGCACAGAAATCATTGTAATCTCTGAAGGAATACTATGTAGCACAGGTGTATCAAACTTAAGGACACAGAGTGGGCTAAAATTCAAAAGTTAGACAAAGTCTGGCCCAACCTTGATATTTATTAAAAAACTGTCTGCAATTATGAAAGTTTTTTTCTTCTATATATAATGATGAACCTTTGATGGAAACAAACATTTTGCTTTTGATATTAAATAAAAGACACATTTTACATTAATTAAAAAACTAATGGCCAAATACAATCATACTGCAGGCTAGACTTTGCTCCCTGGGTGTAGCAGAAACTAATACCGGTATCTATTCGCTGTTTTTGGACCTGCACAAGTGTTCACGCGCACGCACACAGGGGCAGGCTGTCAAAAATGCAGGTGTAAATGCAGCCTTATTGATTGATATATAATGGAGAAATGCAGCTTGCAGAATTGTGCAGTATTCTTCAGCAAACATGTATGACTGAGCCCTTTATTAGAATATAGTTGGTTTTTGATATGTAGACTCGCATTAGTGATTATAAATTTATTTAATTTTAAAATTTTGAATTATTTTTACAAAACCTTGTTTACAGTTTTAACACATAGTATTACTTATATAATATATTTAACAGTTAGAGAAAGCAACGCTTATTTTAATCTCCTTACTGACCATCTCCCTGAGGTGTTTTAGATTTCTGTAAAGCATGAGTTATAAACTCCATCTAGTATCAACAGTATTCACTGGTCCAATCGGAGGACCAGGCACACCTTGGTCATGGTACTTTCCAAAAATGGACCCATATTTTAAAAATTTCCATCCTGTACTGATTGGAAAGAGTGATGACAGTATTAGTATAGTTAAACAACTCTGCAGCTCGCATCTTCTGCTCACTTTTTCGGTTCTATATTAGTAAACTTTAATATGGTAGCATTAACAGGGGTTGCTGGTTTATATGTATCTTTATCAGTAGTTGTTGCAGGACATTTAAACATTTGTGAAACCTTACAGTGCAAATTGCTATACTGTACATACCATATTGCATGCTACTGAGATGGTATGTCACACTGCAGTTTTGCAGGCCGTATACTCTTCCTTTGTGGCCCTTATTCATTTGAATTAATATAGTTAAGAAGACCACTAAATTGGCTTTACTCTCCTTAAAGCTTTTTTTCATCTTGTTTGTTTTGGACTATTGTATAGTGTATAGGCAACAAATATATGGTCATAAATGTTTGTTACAAAAGTATTATTGTAACCTACTAGAAGATATAGTACCTGAAATATCACTCTTGCAATTTATGTATATATCTTTATTTTATTTGCAAATTCTCTTTGCATTAAAAATGTCTTTTAAATGTTTGCCACTAATGATGAACTTTAAATTGTTTCAAATTGACATTTATAACCCTTCACAAATTGTTGGGCAGCTAAATTTCTTCTCTAACAATTACTCTACAAATTCTCTAACAAAGACAATTCATGATGTCTCCTCTTTGGTATTGTGTGAATATACACTTAAATGGTTCAACCCAGCAAACTGTCAAAACCTCTGCTTTAAGGCGCTCTGTGCTTTCTAATGATTCGTTAAAGTGAAGCTAAATTCACCTGATTAATTTTGTGCCCCTCGCTGTCTAAGCCTTATTTTTAAGGGCAATCTGTAAAAAATATATAAAAAATCCTTACCTGTAGGGAGATATTTGTGTGTCTCCCCTCTTCTCTTCAGCATTGCTGTGATGCAACAGGCTAAATGTAGCCATACACAGGTCGATTTTCCACTCAGGTTTTGCCCACCCTGAACGATCGACCAAACAAAATCAGAATCGAAAAAAAATCGGATTGAACATTGAACCGACATGTTAGTATTTTTTGGTTGATCGTTTGGCAATTAGAGTACGTTGGTGGACCCATAGCCCTATGCAGCAGCCTTTCCGATCAATGGATTTTGTGGAATCAGCCATTTTGGAGATCGGCTCATGTCCAAATCGGCCACAAATCAGATTCCCAAGGTGGTGTTGCATAGATTCCCGATCGGATCAATTGCCGATTCCCCATTGCCTGAAATGATCGGATCTGGAATTGATCGGTGACAAATCGGCTGTTTTTTTTTTTATTTTCAGCTCTTCATGTCCCTTTATAACTCAGTTTTGTTTTCTCCAATTGAAAGCCATTTCTGCCAAAGATTGCTTTTGCCTGGGGACTTTCTGAAATGCCTATGCCTGTCAGAAAATATAGGCATAGGGCATGCCTGCACCTATACCTGTATTATGACAGGCAAAGGGTCCAAAGTCCTCATCAATGACACTGGGGACATACGGACACAAAATTAAGCAGAATTATTGAGAATTTTTCGTACCCCTTTTGGCACTGGTAACTGGTCTAAAATGGATTGGCAGTGGCATTAAACAAGCAAAGAATTTATGCACAGACGCAAATTTTTTGTTTGATGGAACATAACATTTGACCCAAGCATGTCCAGCCTTCCTCCTTATAAATGAGAAAACAATGCATTAATAACACAGTAATTGATATCCATGAAATTTTTTTTAAATGCCTATACACTTCCTTACTAAAGTTTTTGGCTTTAAAACCACATGCTTCAAACAATTGGGTTGGGTAAATTAATATTTGTAGAATACAGTGTGGTAGATGATATAGAGGACAATTTAGACATTACAATGGTACAACAATATACTTATTTTCTTTAAACATATGGCATTCTCAAACATATAGTTAGGAAACGAATCTTGCACGGAACTAAACAGCCTGTAGCGTCTCTCCTTGAGCCTTGCTTATCTGATTTCTAAGAAAGGCACTTTTGTAGAAATACTAGCTTAAACACCCAAGATGTCAAGCTGTGGTTATGTGGGTAAACTGTTTTTATCCCAATGAATCAGCATGATGGAGGTTTTCAGATTATGCACATATTGTGGTGCACAACATACCTATATGATACCCTTTTATAACTTCTAGAGTGTACAATAGTGAAATATTGTAAGCTAATGACATTAACAGTACGTTAAAGTGAACACAACAGGACCCTAATGCATCTGCATCACAAGCCTCCAATGAAACAATCCCCAGCTGCCAGGTGCAATATTTAACACACTGTTCCTGAGTTTACACAAAATTCTAAATGCTGTTCTTGTTCTTTTTTTACTGACCAAACAAATCCCGTGTGTGTTCTTGCAGAGCAAAGGGCTTCAATGTTGGCTCTTAAGAGATGTGATTCTAAAGGTGGGTTTACACGTCAAGATTTTTGTTTCGTCCAACCTCCGAT
>CM070034.1:54442384-54455106 GCA_036250615.1 Ptychadena robeensis | reverse complement strand
CATTGGGCAGTTATTTTGCGTCTTTGTTGTCCAACGCTTCTTGCGACCCTGTTGACTATTTTTAATGAAAACGACTTGATTGTTCGATGATCACAGCTTCAGAAGCTTTGCAATATTTAAGAGTGCTGCAGCCCATTCTGCAAAGATATCTCAACTATTTTTGACTTTCCTAAGCCTGTCAAGTCCTCTTTGACCCCATTTGCCAAAGGAAAGGAAGTTGCCTAAATAATTATGCACACCTATAATAAGGGTGTTGATGTCATAGACCAACACCCCTTCTCATGACAGACGATTCAACCTCACCATAATATGCTTAATTGGTAGCTAGGCTTTCGAGCCTATAACAGCTTGGAGTAAGACAAAAATGAGCATAAAGAGGCTGATGTGGTCAAAATACTCATTTGCCTAATAATTCTGCACTCCCTGTATTATCAGTGAGGATTTCCAACTTTATCAGAATGATCAGGCGCTGAACTGACTTCACTATTCTTCATTCTCCCACATGGGTGCTCATACATTGATCTTGCATGGGAGAATGCTTAACAATTTAGAGGGACAACTCTAATGGCTTAAGAGTTTCAGCAAATACAATCACAACGTATCTTAAATTTCTGATGTATTTAAGCAGCTTTAAAGTTCTGATATTTCACATTCCAATTTCATTTTTCAGGCGCACTCTATACCGAAGAGCGTCTGATTGTGGAGAAATACTGGGGAACTGCCCCTCTGCCGGTTGGAGCTCTTTATGCTCCAAACTACAGAGCGGAAGTTAAAGGAGGCGGAGAAGCTGTCCGAGGCTGTGACCGCTTCCCCCACCTCCTGGTGCCGCCCCGCAGAGCTCTGTATGTGGGCAGGCAACTTTAGCCCCTGTCACAGGCAGAAGGAAGATCTACCTCTTGCCTCTGCTGTGTATGTGAGCTGGGCTCAAGCTGCCCACTCACATACACTGAGCAGAGGGAGGATCTGTCTATGGGCGGATCTTCACTTTGGCTCTGTTATGTGTATGTGAGTGGGTAGTTTCACATACGCCCCATCACATACGCAGCAGAAGCAGTCCATGGTGGGATTGTCCCTCTGCCTGTGTATGTGGGCAGGGCTGAAGCTACACACTAGCTTACACAGAGCAAAATCAAAGGGGTCCTTCTGGCCATTTCATCAGCATGGCTAAGTGGGGGGAATGCGAAGGTCATAGTCATATATAGTCATGTACATCACAGTCCTGTTCTGCTCAGGTTGTTGTAATAGCAAAACAATAGTAATGTTGCCGGTTTTATCATAGTGGTGGTTACTTACAACCCCATGTCATTGCTGTTTGGTTTTCTTCCCTCACTAAGTGTTCCATATTTGAATATGAAGCAGAATAATGTGGTGCTTTTCTGCATGTATTGGGGGGTGTTCTGACGTGTTAAAGCCTTCTCTAGGTGTTGCCTTCTTTGTAATGTACTATGCTAATTATAATGCATTTAATTTGTGAAATGGATATAGCGTATTCACGATGCTGACTTGTACTTCCTTTTCTCGTTGCAGCCAGAGCATGGACCAGGCTACACGCCACGAATAACCTTTAAATTCATGTTGCTCTTCAAGTGTGCATCACTTCTTCTGTTCTGCCAAGATTTCTTCCTTATATTTTTCTTTGCGTTCAATGGACACAGTCTTAAAAAAAAAAATAAAAAAAAATACAGAAATAAAAAAAAAAAAGTACAGAATAAACTAAGCCCAGACATGGTCAGTCTTTGGTGATTACGTGCACAATAGCAGATCGCCTGTCTTGTCCTGATTCACTGTTGTACCGCATGAGCAAAGGCAGTAGTATCATCAGCATGTTCCTTAATGTTCGGAGAGGTGGCAGGACCTCTGTAACTTTCCATTTTAGCATTATGATTTCAGTGTGAGCACTGTGAATGGAAATAGTCTATAGGGTTGTTGCAGTATCCTTTATTCTTCCCCTTTTAACAAATGGGTACCTCCTTTTTATTATTAATATTGTTTAAACCTGGCTAACTTGTCTTTAAGCTGTTGGTCCCCCTAGCTTGCTTCTGTAGACAGGCAAGTTTGAGTGAAGACTCCGAAACATGATTTGTGAATCCAGTGTGATCCCTATTAAATTATCATTAACTTCTCTGAGTGTTAAACCATCCAAAGCTTGTGACCATTTTGTATGGCTTGTCTTGGAAATCTGTAAATCTTATGTTTTAGTAAAATATTTTTTTGTTATTCTACTTTTGACTTTGTACAGTTTTTCCTTATTTACCTTTAACACGTATAGGCTTTCCGAAAACTATATTAAGAGTGCTTGGCAAACCAGGCCTACGCTTTGTTGCTGAGCTGTGAATATTGTGGGGCTTGTTGGAATTCTAACTTGGTGTACCCGTGAAGTGAATTGCGAAATAGTCCTCCAATCAGGTGCTATATTCAAATGTGAATTTTGCAAAAGAATACCATTTATTAAGTGGTGTGAAGAGATCTTCCATGTAACGATGATGCATGCAATGAGTTGTATTCCACTTTTCTGTTTTTCAAGGGACTCTGACACAAAGCAGAACTCCTTCATGGGATGGTTGGGTTGGAATCGCACACCATATACGAGTAAGTGGTGGAACTAGTGTGACCGGCTACAATTCAGGCTTGGCATATGCTTGTGTCCTACTTTGTAACAAACTCCCTGTACATTAATTGGGACTGGGAGAAACCCTTGCACCCCAACATCCTTCTGAACAATACTGTAAAACATGGTACTGCTTTTGAGAATTAAATGTAACTTAAAATTTACTGTTGTATAAAGTTTTTACTTTATTTTCATTTATACATAGTGTTTTATATCACTTCATACAAATTAGATGGGCTTATTCAGCCTAAGCTGTGCTTCTCACACTCAGAACAGAAATCGGCTTCAGGTTGCATTCACATGGTCGTTTTCTGTGTGTTAAATTGCCCCAAAACACCACAGCACTTAAAATCTCATAGGAGTCTATGAGGGTGTTTAAAGAGCTGTTGTTTATCAAGTGTTCCGACATGTTGGTTTTTTTTTCAAATTTTTTTAATAACCCTTTTTTAATGATTGTTAAGCGACCTTATTGAATGGAAAGCTCTGCAGACACTTCAGTATCACGACTTTGCCGAATCATTTCTTCATCTAGCCAACCCTGCCAGACCTCTTTAAAAGCTTCACTCCCTCCATTGGTGCTTTTTAGTGTCTGAGCTTTAACTGCTGTGACTTTTATTAAGCTTCTGACATTTAATGAAAGACTAATTAAAGAAGCCTGATAAATGCTTCATTAACACTTGCAGCCACTGGAGGGCGCCAGGAGAGCATTAAATGTCACATTTATCAAACAACTGTGTGAATGCAGCCTAAGGCTAGGGCTCCACTATGCACTGGCATCCGCTGATGTTAGCGCAAGCCTCTGTTGCGCTCATGTGGACGCGGATGGCTGCATCTGCTTCCCATCTGTGATCCCTCAAGGACAACTGGATATGGTCAAATCAGCCTGGGGTAGATGTGAATTCTGGTGGTTTAGCTTGCAGCAGAGATTACCATCGATCTGTATACTTATCATTTTACTGGCCTGGATGTGTGTTCAGTCTTCACCCTTGTTCTGGGATGGTAACTCGCTAATTAGGAAATCAGTCATGTGGATGACAGACTTAAGGTCCCCACACACGTATCGAGTGGGGACCGACAGGTGGGCAGTAGAGTGCAGCGTGATGACGTCATCACACTGCTCTCCATCACTCACAGCATCTGCGGGCACCCTTTGTGTACTGGCCATTAGTTTGAATGGGGACACCGGTCCCCATTCAAACTAATGGCATCAGCCAGAGATTTACAGACATGTCCGTTCCCTGGCTGACCGAGCCATGTGGGCACCCGTGATCGGGGACTGATTTTGCTGATTGCCGCCAGTGCGAATGCACATCAGTCAGCGGCAAAATTGGCGGCCCCGAGCATGGATGCACATCAGTTGTAGGCAAAATTGCCAGCCACTTGTGTGTGTGTGTGTGTGTGTGTGTGTGGGGACCCTTATGGTTTTCAGAATTACTTTATCAGTGTCTGAGTTGTTGTCCTGGTTTTCTATGAGCCCCCCAGACAGGTGGTAGCAGCCTTGTGTAATTCTGGCATATTGAAAACCTTTTGCAGGGATTCCGCATAGCATGCAACTAGTATTCAAAAGCTGTCCTGTTTCTATCCGTGTATTATTGGGGGCTCTAGAATTACACCCCTCATCTTCTGAAAGTTACTCTGTTCAAAGATTAGTGGTTATATATTATTTAACATCATAGGGATTGAAGTTGGTCAGGTGTAACTCCTTTTTATTGTTTTTAAACAAAGCACCTTCATACCCCACTGTGTTGAATAATAGATATTTGTGGACAGTTTTCATGGTTAGGGAGTAGGGGATAGTGCCGTAAACACTTCTTATGCCCATCACAATGCCGTATTTGAAAAGTTCTAGTTGGTGGTATTGAGGGTTATGTTCTGAGATGCTTAATGTTAACAGATGTTGCGTAAGGGCGAGCTGCCTAGTATTACATTTAGTCTGAAACATTTCAAAAACAAAGTAGGGTCCCTTCCTATATACAGTGCCTGGTTGATGGTGGATTGGCAGATCTGTAGACCTTTTATGTGTGAAGGAGATGTAAATATTGTGTGGTACTGTAAATCAGAAATAGATACAAATATGGCTTGTTCAGTGTAAAATCTTACAACTGTGTATTGGAAGAACGGAAATCCCCTTCATAAGTAACAAGAATAGTTACATTCAGCATTTCCCATTTACTATAGATCTCACATTGCTATCATATGTCCTGAATATTCAGATGTACTGTATGCACTATTTGCTGGATCAGCATGTGTAATGTAGTAGGAACAAGGATGTTTGATAGAAAACAAGTGTTAGTGGTGGTTTGAATACTTGTCGCAGTGTATTTAGATGTGTTCTATGTCCATGTTATTATAGATTGACTCCTGAATATAGCAGAATTGTATGGATAAACCAGGACGCCGGCTAGTTGCTTGGCTGTGATGCTGTGCCCTTTGCTTCAATACTTTAAATGTTCTATAGGATTCTCTGACCTGCTGCACCTGTATCTGTTTGCTTCTGTATCTATGTAATGTATCTGACACATCACTGATACAGTATTGGAACCTTTTGGGCACAAATAACTCAATACATTTACAAAGGTGGGCAGATGAAAGTGACCTCTGGGACCTTTATTAGGGTGCCCATACACCTTTAGATTTCTCTGTCAGATACCCTTAAGTTTTCCTTTTTGTTTTACCAAAACCATGTAATATGAGGGACATTTAAACCATCAAGTCTACCTGTGTTCAATCGCAGAAGACCCTATACTACATAGTTGTTGATAGATCTAAAGGATATCTGACAGAGAGATCTAAAGGTGTATGGGCACCTTAAGAGTGGATTGGTGCTGTGGCCTCCACTATAACATACTGAAGCTAGCCAGGAAGCCAGGATTACATTTTTTTAAATTTTACTGATGGAAGGTCAAACTATCATAATTAGTATAATGACCGTAATTGGTGTGCTATAAATAAATCTAATGGCCTGAATCTAGAAGATGCTCTTGTATTGATGTACTAGTAATCATTGCTTTATCAAGCTGTGATCCCCTGAACTATTAAGGTTTCTGATAGACAAGGTTGAGCTGATGTTCCTTTTAGCTCTCTTTTTGCCAAGCTACCCCATGGAACTTGTTGGACTAGTCGGCACGGAGTTCTTAATATTTAAAGATTGGGGATGACGTGATCTCATTGCTTGTGAAATGATGTAATCCTTTGTTGGAAGCGGTCATGATGTGTCTTGTTAACAAGGAGGTGATCATTTCCAAGGAGCTGCTTTAATTGTTTGGTAGCCCATAAACTAAGACAAGTAATCATTTAAAATGAATGATAGTATGTTCCTTGGCATTTGACTTGTACCTGTTTGGATAGACTGATAAACTATTGCAGAAACCTTTGTTTAGGGAGGGACTCCAGCATGGTGTGCGGTAGACCATTGGCTATGTAAATGTGTTAGAACTTCTGATACGGATATGTACAGTTGGCTTGTAGTTGTTTTCCTCCCTCTATCTATACAGAACCTACTATGGGTAGTACTAGATGCCATTTAAGTATCTGACATAGCTTGATTTGTCATGGTGTTTGCTCTTGTCTAGTCTATTGAATGGTGTAACTATTGCTTGCGAACCCTGTCTGTACATGGAAGAGAAAACAATCAGGATAAAATACTTCTCTTTTCACACGTTCTTCTTTCCATCAGTGGGTACCAAAGTGCAGGTTTGAAGTTGTATATCCTTTGTGTGAGGATCGCAGCCCCTTGTTTCTTTCCCAGTTGCGTCATTTGCATACTTTCCAGCCAAGTAGCTTGTATGAGCAAATCCGGGACACACTGAAAGTAGGGACCTTAGAAGACATTGGCTGGTGTCAGACAAACTGGTTAATAGGGAAGGTGCTGCTATAAGTATTGGTTCAGTTCTATGAACAACGCTGATATATCATCCCCTTACAACCCTGCATGCCTTGCTTGTTAACAAGTGGAACCAGGTTAATGGAGCCTGAAGAACCTGGATACTAGATGTTGTAGTAAACTGATCATAATAGTGGAGACATGGTACTGCAGGTTGTAATACCCAGTTAACTTATAGAAGTGACCTTTGTTTCGCCTATAACATACTATTCTAACCATTACATGCTAATGTTGGTGCAGAACCCCGCAAGGCTGCTGTTCTTCCAGGTCTGAGGAAACCATCACACTCCATATAGTTTGTAAATAGTACCTACAGATTTGTAACCTCCAGCCGTTCACCTTTCCAGAATGGGTTCGCTTCTTCTGCATGCACATCGACACCTGTTATCCGAGAGCTCAATGCAATATATTTTATTTTTGTCCGGTCTCTAAGCATTTTTCATACACCAATATCCTGTAAATGTTCCTGAGATTCGAATTGTGTAGCTGCTCATGCAGACTTCTCTATGTTTCTAATTCTTTCAATGAATGTAACACTCTGACAGTTTATTATGATTTCTGTTTATTAGGTCTTCTAATGGCATGTCTCAATGTAAGATAACATTACAAATAAAGGAAGGAAGAACACGCTCCGAGTCCTGCTTTTCTTCCAGCCATTTCATCTAATGTGCAAGTCATCTTCGAGGTGTCAGCATGGCTCCTCAGTTAATGTATAGCGGCAGCAGAAACTACATTAATGTCAGTCAGGTGTTCATTTACATTTACCATGGTTATGTGGTCATTTGACAAGCACTAAATATGTTTTGTGATAGAATGTCGGCAACTACAGCAGTCACTGAGCATTTAAAGATGTGTTGTCGTTCTACTTATTCTAAGGAGTGCCTGGCTGGAAAGGTAGTCTCTAGTTTGGGCTTCAACTATTCTACTGGGGATATCTTCAGTTGACCTTACCTACGTCCTTCCACGCTGAAATCTCCCCTAGTCTCACTAGGAGTGAGCAGGTGGTACATGTTCCAGAGATCCAAAATGTAAAGGTTGATGGTGTTCTGGAATATTGTTCGACCCTTGCTGCACATGTGCAGAGGAGGTTAGATTCATTTTAGCCCACTAATTTTAACCCTAAAACTCACCCCTACTGTTAAGCCCCACTCCCCCAAAGCGTAACATACAAAACCTGGATTCTGGATACAAAAAGTAGGGCTTTCTGCACATGCACATTCGTAAGGGTTAGAACAAAAACATGGACCAACTAGGGGCCCAATTCCAAATGTCCACTTTTGGAGTGTTCCTGAAACCGAGGGTGATCCTAACATATGTTACCCCCACATTCATAAGAAGCTACAACTTCCAGCAGAAGACAAGTTCCAAGTCACTTGCCACTCTGGTGAAATTTAGGATGACAGTCTATTACTATTATCCTCTATTACTTCTCTGTAAGAAATAAAGGATTATCAATTGGTAGTTAGTGGAGATAATGGAGGAAGGGGCTTTTCACCCTTCAATAGGAGCAGGAAATACAACACATACATGGTAGAGAAGTAAATGGGTTCAGCGCTTCTGCTGCCCAGTACTAGAGATTCTGAATTTGGACATTAACATGGAAATTGCGCATACTGAGCCAAACATGCGAAACAACTGTCCCCCTTTTAGTCTCTATGTTAATGTTTACATTTATCATCATTGTCTGCTACTTACATTTATGTTCTTCAATGATGACATTATTGCTTTTATTTGTGGTAAAACGGAGAGCCGAAAAAGGTTGTTGTTTAGGTACAACTGATGCAATGTGCATTCTGCCTGTGAGAGAAAGCTCTGTATTAAATACAATTAAAAGTAAAAATACTGCTTAGGGGACATTAATTCTAGGAATCAACCTTATTTCAAACTCTCCTCCACTTCCACGAGTGTCTTCAAAATTCTCGCTGTGGCATTTTACCCGATGATGGCTGAGAAAGACATACACATGGGGCGGGTGTTATGGCAACATCTTCGTGTCCATGGTGCTTGCCTGCTATTCAGCCGCTGTTTTAGGATGTAATATTTATATTTATGTAGCAGTGAGAATGCTCATGGTAAACAGAAATGACTGTATTTTCAGACTACAAGACGCACTGGGAAAATGTCTATATTAGCACTAGCAGTATACATTCTCTGAACACTGACCAACCAGTTGGATGGATTGAGGCAATTTAGATAGTATGAGTTGTGAATTTACATTAACACTCTGCATTGCAATAAAAAAATTATACCAGACTTCCACCCCCTCCTTTCATATGTAATTAGGGCCTAATGGGTAAGTTGATGTGCCAGATTGGAGATTGAAGTGCCAGATTGTAAATTTGTCTCTCCATAAGTTGATCAGAGTGTTCAGAAAATGTGTACTGCTAGTGTATAGACACATACAGCTCGGCACACTCTGCTGAAAGTAAGCTCAGCTTCCTGATACAGACCTTTTGCCTTGGCTGGGGGATTATAGAGTGAATACTGTATGGGCCAGTCCCAGACTTAACTACTTTGCTGGAACATGCTGTATATTCACTTTATATGTCAATGGCTGTGCCTCTAAGGCTAGGTTTTCAGTGTTATGGGCGCGTTCCTTTATGGGGATGCTGACATAGCCCATCTGGACCAGCTCAACATCGTGGAAACAGCCGGTGCGGTAGGCAGGTAATATGGATGGGCTATGTCGACAGCCCCATTAATGGGCAGCAACCACCCGCGATCAAAAAATGTGGCGAGCCATGTTTCTGATCATGTGCACCGTGCCCAATCGCAAATGCGGGGATAAGCCCCATGAAATACATTGCAGCAATTACCCGCAATGCTATTTAAATCATGCCACCGGTGATCACTTAAGTGGGGACAAACCCTTTCTCTCAAAAACGATGGTGTGCGTCTTATAGTGGGGAAAATACAGTAAAGGTAGATGTTATATAAGTTTTGGGGGGTTTTATGTTGGCTATTGCCGCAAAGAAATAGGAACAAGGACACGAGGCGCACAACCTAGTACAACAAAGCTACTGTAAATGGTTAAATAATATGAAATAAAACAAAAGACAAGATCCTCACATTAAAGGAGGTTTACAAGGATTGATCTCAGGGCTGTGAGCTTTCCATGATGACCTCACTTCCTTGTTAGGGATGTGATCACTTCCTGCTTACAGATGCTGGAGGGCTCAACAGGAACAATGGGACGCATTTCGAGCGGAGGCTCTTTTTCAACCATCAGTGCAGCAAAGAATATGCAATGTCTAGGCCAGGGACGCCCACACTGTTTTGATTTGCGAGCGACGTATCAAATGGTAAAAGTCACAACACGAACATATGGTACAATCATCGTGAAAAAGGTCAGGGCTCTGTGCTCTACTCCCACTGCCTTTGTAGATCTACCAGTAGATAGCGATCCCCCTGTTGAGCATCTCATCAATTTTAAAGCAGATTGTGTCTAATAAGCGTAAACAACCCAACAAGAATTTCACTCCAATACAGATACATATACTAAGCATTAATATGTAACTAAAGCTTGCCATACACCCACCGAGTGGAAGCCGACAAAGCTGGTGCGATCAGCTGTGGTGTGCAGCCTGATGACGTCATCACGCTGCATTCCCGAGCTGTAAGCATCGGTGGGCACCCTTTGTGTGCCAGCCATTGCCTTCAATGAAGATGCCGGTCTTCATTGAAGAAAATGGCATCAGCCGGAGAATTGTTGCCCCATGTGGGCACCCCCGCTCGGCGGCCTCGAGCACGCACGCCTGTCGATCAGCGGCAAAATCGTCCACCGCTCGGTGTGTGTATGGTAGGCTTAATGTCCCCACACACAACGAGCGTGGGTACTCACATGGACCAAAAGCTTGGTCGGCCAGAGAACGGACATGTCTCTAAATCTCTGGCCAATGTTATTAGTTTCAATGGGGACTGGCATCCCCATCCACACTAAGGGCTGTCACACAAAGGGTGCCAGCCAATGCTGTGAGCAATGGAGAGCAGTGTGATGACATCATGACACTGCACTCCACCGCTCATCTGTCGGCCCCGACTCGGTTTTTACTCTGCTTAAGGTCTCCACACATGTACCGTGTTGGAGCATCTCTCTTCACACAACACTAGTAGTAGGTTCTAGAACTCAGCCGTCTGTAATTCTCCATCTGTTTGGTAACACCTTTTGGGTATTTGTTTAGTTGGGCCTAGTCACATACAATTTCTGGTAGCTTGATAAGTCATGTATACTAGGCCAAGCTTTGTTATTCATGGATGTACCTATTATGTAATCCTTTTCATATGGCTAATAACATAGAACTTGAAAGCAGGCTTATGCTTGTTATTGTGTTTCCTCTATAGACAAGTGACATGACAGTGAAGCCCCGCATATACCTTCACTCAATACAATTTCCTTTCAATATACCAACAACTATGTAGTGCCGGGTCCTCCCTGATAGAATACATAGTGATTGGAAGGTATATATCACTGCTATATAGTGCCGGGTCCTCCCTGATAGAATACATAGTGATTGGAAGGTATATATCACTGCTATGTAGTGCCGGGTCCTCCCTGATAGAATACAGAGTGATTGGAAGGTATATATCCTTGCTATGTAGTGCTGGGTCCTCCCTGATAGAATACAGAGTGATTGGAAGGTATATATCACTGCTATGTAGTGCTGGGTCCTCCCTGATAGAATACATTGTGATTGGAAGGTATATATCACTGCTATGTAGTGCCGGGTCCTCCCTGATAGAATACATTGTGATTGGAAGGTATATATCACTGCTATGTAGTGCCAGGTCCTCCCTGATAGAATACATTGTGATTGGAAGGTATATATCACTGCTATGTAGTGCTGGGTCCTCCCTGATAGAATACATAGTGATTGGAAGGTTAAGAAAGGACCTCATATTACATGGTTTTGGTAGAACAAAAGGTGATTGTACAGAAATTGTATGGCAAGGTGTATGGGGGCCTTTAGATACACCCTCTGTAGATTCAAAGGGCCCTCCAGATTTCTACTGCACACAATACAGAAAGCAGAGGAAATAGAAACTTCAGTGTGATCAGAATATGACAGCAAAATATTATGTATAACAAAGGAATTCTAAACAGGAAGAGCACAAAATAATAAAAAGGCGGCCATTTCTGACCTCTGTGTAACCTCTACTGGATAATGTGGAGTCCTCCGAGTCACTGACCCAACATACCACAACTGTTATTACTATAGCATCATCAACATGTGATAGTGTTGTTTGTATTAAAGTATACTTTGTTCATGAGCCATTCTTGTGTTAAATTGAAGAGCCCCTTCCAACCACAAAGTGCTGATCACTTATTTATGACATTTCTTAAACGGAACTTGTGGTAACAGAAATAGTCAATAGAAGAGTCAATGGCTTTGGGTGAAGCTTGACAATCTAAAGCCCCATAACATGCTTAGGAAGTCAGGAAAACATTTGCAAACAAAACCTGTAGTAAAACGTTCCTTAAAAATTCACACATTCCATTTATTTAACTGAAATACATTTAAACCATACAAACAATATAAGCAGGGGTGCACATAAGTAGTACGCTGGTACGCAAAATCGTCTAAAACCTAGCTCTGCGTACCTCTCTTTTTCTTCCTAAGCGCATCTGCGTACTACACAGGGGGAGAGATGCACGGAGCTTTTCCCCTCCTCTCTGAGGAAAAGGATGCTATGCTTGTGTTGTGCTCTGACGGCAAGTGCTCTCTTATGACATCCGGTGGCTGAAGCGGATATTGCAGATTGATTGAGATTACAGCTATATTGTCACTTGGATAACTGCAGGGAAACTCTAAAAACTATAAACGGTTGCAGTTAAGGGTGTCACATTGGGAATGTAAATGACTAATTCAAAAAAAAAGATGGTGTTGGAGATCTGGGGGACAAAAATCAGAGAAGGCATATGTAGGGTAAAATCTGAGAAAGAGAAAAGTTGCATTACTGAGATATGTACTGAGATCTGGGGGTTTAAATGATGTTGTACTGTGAGAGTTACATGTGACCCAAAGCCAGCTGGTGACCTGTGGATGGAGACAGCTCCATCTGCAGCAGAATCTACCGCAGAGGACAGTGAGTGAGACAGTGAGAAGGATCACCCTACATATGGGGTGAGTACCAAACACCATCTCCTTTACTCATCTGAGGAGCTCAGTAAAATGTTATGTGCACCCCTGGATATAAACTACATTGAGGATTATGCAAAATAATGATGAAACT
>CM070034.1:54400353-54412292 GCA_036250615.1 Ptychadena robeensis | reverse complement strand
AATAAAATTATTCCTCAAAAATACCACTTGCCTAATAATTCTGCACTCCCTGTATATTAACGCCAATCAGGGACCGAGATGGTGCCTGAGTAAGTCCCTTGCTTCTCCTCTTATCTAGTGTTGGCGGGGGATGAGCAGACTGGTGAGTGCCTATGCTCCTACTTGTGGCCCTCTATATCAACTCAGTTGGCCACCACTGTCCTAGTGAATGGGGCTGTTCACTACCAGTCAAAAGGCTCTGCTTCCACAAGGTCTTCGACAGTTTACTTCGTCTAAACCAGTTGCAGGCTCCTGTTCCTTCAGGAGACCACTACTCCTTGCCAGGCTTTCAACAACAGGTATTTTGCAGACAATCTCTCAAGCATGTGCTGATGTCCACTTTGGAATTGACTTTGGCCATTGCGGTTTAGAACTATGGGGTATCCATCTATCTTTGTAGAAAAGCATTCAAATGTTTTTAAATATGCAGATAAATACAGCTAGCCCTAGACCACTGTATTCTCAGTAGTATAAATAACTTTTTCAGGCAGTTTTAGTCTGGTCATGTGACTCAAAGGCTTCTTCTATAGCTTCAAGAGCCCAAGCATTAGATCATGTGACCTCTCATGTCACTGCTGTATCCAGGATTGGAGCATTTGGCATGAACTATGAAGTCATATGAACTCCGCAAGAAAATGTTTAAAAAAATGAATGAATAATTGAATAACAATTCTTTACAGAAAGAGCTTAAACATTTTTTCAGTTTTCTGTGCAGTATGTGCATTTGTGACCTCTGGGCATCCACTCCTGTGCAGATAACCAAAACCCCTGTGCTAAGATATGACCCAGCCCTGAAAATTAAAGATGGGAGAGATATGAATGTTGCATGTTGACAATGTTTTCAGTGTGGTGCTGCTACATACAGAAGAGGTAAGAATCCATATTTATATATAATGTCAAGGTGCAAATCATCTATTTTTACAGACAAAACTTCCACTTTGTAGCTGTGCTGCAAATAATGTAAGCTCCACAATAACCAAGACTGCTGTAAAGAAAGAGAAAGACCAGGGGTATCTCATCAGGTACCAAGCCTGACCAAAAGCTGACTGTTGCAAAGTTCCAATGCCAGCATGGTTTGTTTGGGGACTCCAACGTACGCCAGGGTATCCATTTTTATTTCTGTCTTTGTTTACATCTCTGGTAGCTTATAGTATATGCAGGATTCCAGGCAGAACCATTCTCCCTACTCCCTTATGCATGTCTTTACCAATCCCTCCCTCAAACCACCAACGCCTGCATTTAGACGAATAACTTTCTATGAAAGAAGTAAAGCTGGGTACACGCATGTAGATATGGGCCAGATCAATGGCCTCTTCAAGCACCGTGTGCGCACACAGCCATCCAACGATGTCCGTTGCTTGGCATGGAAACCACGGGTCTGTCTCTCCAGCTCCTCTGATATCTGACAGCAGCGTGATAACATCATCAAGCTGTTGCAGGGAACATTGGACGGCTCCAATATTGAGCCGTCTGTTCCCTGCTTAACTGTATGGCCTTAGGAAGCTGGAAGGTAGCTGCAGGGGAAAGCTGCAGATAAGTTCTAGTCATTTTTTGACAATAGTCAAACTAACAAATTCTTGGACAATTGAACTATTAAAAAAGCCATCCCTGACCTCTCTAGGAGCTTTTAATATGAGGTTATTCCTTCTCAAAGTTCAAAACAAACACTCTAGAGTGGAGTTTCAGTTACTAACAGCTTAGGAACAGCTGTTGGCTGGCAGCCTGTCAAGATTGCTTTTCCTCAAGGCTGCGTATACAGGGGCTGATCATAGGTTCCAGGACCGAATATCATCCTCAAGTGTTTAGTGTCTTACAACTCCAACAAATATTTGACTGATCTGTATTTATCTATTGTTTTAGTTGGTCCTACAATTGGCAGTGAACGCACTCCCATGCACTAGCCTTCAGTTAATCATTTTACAAACTTAAGATTCCCCCAAAAAAAAAAAAGAGATTAATTATCTTGATTTAAAGTGCCTTTTCACATCACTTGAGATGCTTCCATGAACTCCAAGGGCTCTTTCACCCTAGATGGGTTTCCATACCCGCAGCAAATGGTAGCCAGGTTTCCATTCACACTTGTATGCATTAAACCTTTATCAGCGCCCTCTTGTGGCCAAAAGAAGCAATACATCCTTTAATAGGAGTTTATATCCAAAGCGGTTTGAGGCAGTCAATGGTCCTTCATAGCCAGTGTTTTTGTATTCTCCAAAATAATATCTAAAAAATACGAGAAGGTAGGAAGACATTCTTGTGTGCGAAATAAGCCTAAGGCCTTGTCTCCATTTGGCGTTTTGACATAGAGAACAGAAATAATGTGCCCAAAGAAATGGCAGTGACACTTACAAAATGCATCATGCAAGCATCACTGGGGCGTACCCACTCATTTACATGGCACACTGCGTAAATAATGACCTTAGCATGAGTGTTAACCTAGGCATACACTGCTCGATTTGGGAAGCAATTCAATCGCTGTGCGCGTTGACAATGATTATTGTGCTTCAATTGTTTGCGGCCACCCTTTCTTCAAGTGGAAAGAAACGTCGATCGAACAGGGAACCAACATGGCCAGCCTTAAGGTGGGTTTACACGTGTAGATTTTTTAGTTCGATCAACAAAGAATGAACAATTTTTGGTTGATTGAACAAAAATCTAGAACTGGGCAATTTGTTCAATGGATGCATTTTGTTAAACCTGTTGAACATGTTAGTAAATTTTGATCTGTCGTAATTTAAAATGTATTTTCATTTGATATCGGGATGGACGAACAAAAAAAATCTAATGTTACATTCGATAAATTGATAAACGATGTTCGACAACCACATCAAACAAAAAATCGAATTGGCAGTTAATTGAAAAAAATCTACATGTGTAAACCCACCTTTACTCCTAATACAAACACCGTGACCTGGATAAATGAGAAGTTTCTTTTGTTTGTATACACTTCAGTTTTAAAACCCCAAAATGGGGCCAATTTTGGATACTAATTACAGCCTATTCAAACAGATGCTCAAAAGAGCAAACACATTAAAGTTATATAAAAAGTTGTAGTGGCAGACAGAGTACCAGAAAACAATGTCTATCTAAATAAAACCAAGGTCCCTTTTGGACATTCTGTTTGTGGGCGAGTTAATGGAAGACATGGGCATTCTTCTCAGAACAATGAGAATACCTGTTTATTGCTTGGAATTATCTTCAAGCCACATATTTGCAAACAATTAAAGCCGGCCTTACACCTTTAGATCGGTCAGATATCCTTTAGATCTACCAACAACTTTGTAGTATAGGGTCCTCTGTGATTGAACACAGGTAGACTTGATGGTTTAGAAAGTCCCTCATATTACAAGAAAGCTAAAGGTGTATGGGGACCCCCACAGATAGCAGAAACTTGTTTGATATGTTGTATCTTAGTACCCAGGACTACTTTTCATTAAAGTTATATTTTAAAGCCAAGACGAAGCTTTCAAATATAACGTAGAACACAGGATTTAAAGATAAAATATACTTTATATGACGGCACAGATTTACATTGGAGATATGGGATGCATCAAGCAGCATCGAGATTGCCCAATGTACTGCGAGCACAAAAACAAAATTCAGTTGGAAATTGGAATGAAGGAGGTCGCCATATCTGACCTTTGCATAATTGAAGGTACACAGATCTCCCTTATTCTGAATCTGGTCTTAGTTGCTGGAAAAGGTTGTTTTGCGCTTTACAAACAGCGCTTGTTCTGTACTTTGGAAAGGGGCAGCATCCTACTGCGTCACAGGAGGATGGGGGGGGGGGGGGGGGGGGGGTCCTGACTCTAGACATGTTCCTTGTTCAGTGACCTCCCCAACAGCTGTACTCATACTAGATTTGCCCAACACCATCTACTGTGGCATTTATCTGGTCTGTATAAACCTTAAGGCCAGCCGTACACGACTCGATTCCCCTGAAATCGTTGTGCGAACAATCACTGCATGCCGAGGCAAGAATCGCCACACAAACGCACAACAATCCATCCAGGAATCGATGTGCACCACCTGGGGGAATCAATCCCTGGCCTATACTTTGGATGGAGACTGAGTAATGCTAATCAAAACAGGTAAATACCGACATGTCGGATCCCTGTTCGATCAACATTTCCTTGAAGCAGGGTCAACTGTTTGGGAATCAAACCATGAAGGGCCGCCTTAAAAGTCTAAGGTTTCCATACATCAAGACATGTATGGGAAACAAATCAAAAGTAGGCCAGTGACGCCAAAATATTTAAACTAGTGGCTTAGCTAGAAAGCAGGGCACCGGTCATTTTAGGAGCAACACCACACAGTTGTCCAAGCAACTATAAAATCTGCTACCATTGCTTATTCACAACGGTCATCAATGGCTGTAACACATCGCTAAAAGATGAATGCACACTGGTAGATGTGTTTTGATGGCAGGGGACAGGCTAGTGACAATCATTAACAGTAATGTCGCAAGCGTCTCATAGCAGAACTCTTAACAGCCTAACCCAGGGGTGGGCAAACTAAGGCCTGGGGGCTGAATATGGGCCATTGAGCTTTTTTACGGCCCTTTGTCACCTTGTTGAATCGATGCTCCCCTCTGCTTGTTTTCTGCAATGAGGGCACATTATGCCTAGAGGTGTCCAAACTTTGCCTTGGGGACAATGCATTGAGGTGACCATGACACTGTGGGAGCATCCTCATTGCGACAATTGGCAGTCTCTAGGAATAACCTCTGCTTATCGCAAAGAATGAGCATTTTTATATAATCACACACACACACACAGTATGGTCAAGTGGAGAACTATGCCACAGTAGCCACATCTAGATATTCTATAAAGCTGGTCAATTTAAGTGTATCTATTTTCAATTTGGAGCAATCTTTGAACAACCTCTGTGTATAACCAATGATTCAATAAAGTACAACTAGAGGCAGTAGGACCATCTCAACATAAAGGAAAATATGAGATGCTCCAACCTTATAGAATAGACAAAACGTATACATTTAAACATATAGCAGCTTGCACATTGGTTTAAAAGCATAGACATATGTAATGCAAGCTTTTATAGCAAAAGCAAGCTCCATAAAATATCCTGCTCGCTTCATGACCTGGAACTGCCCCACACTTCAGAAATCTAATGAAAGTTTACAGATCAGAAATGAAAAACAAAAGGCATAGGTTAAACAAAACGAAGACCAAAACAGACAAAAGTAGAGCTGTTGTCATGAACCTGTATTCAGAAGGCATCAAGGCAGCTTTCCAACCTTGTCCACTTTTGCAAACATCAGGAAAATCAAACTTACACATGAACAAACAAACATGTGCACAGGAGGCGCCATCCAGCATAGGAGAACAGGTAAAAACATTGGGTTCCAGGCTTCTACAAACTCCCAAAATACACAATTGGATTCAGGATATCAGACGCAGGCAGAAAACCGATGAAGCAAACAAGTGGCTAGCTTCAGATCAAACTAAACACTATGGGGGTCCGTTCCTGGACGAACAATTCTTATACATGAACAGGGGTGCACATAAGTGGTACTCTGGTACCCAAGGGGCCAAACACTAGCTATGCGTACCTGCATTATTGTTACAAAGTTCATATGCGTACTAACAACTTTGAGGCGTGTCTGGACGGCTGCAGCTAAATGTTACATGTATGCAATTTATGTCAGTTGGATAACTGCAGGGAAACATGGATAACTATGAAAGGTTGCAGTTAGGGGTGGGAAATTGGGAATGTAAATTGATAATACAAAAACAAAGACTGGACTTCTAAGGGTGTTGGAGATCTGGGGGATGAAAGTCAGAGTAGGCATATGTAAGGGGAAAATCTGACAAGAGAAAAGCACTGTGCGACAGCTGGAACATAATTACTGAGGTATGAGATCTGGGGGTTCAAACTTGTACTGTGAGTTACATTTGACCAAAGCCAGCTGGTGACCTGTGGATAGAGACAGCTAATCAGAGGATCAATCAGGAACAGGGAGGTCCATCTGCAGCAGAATCTACCATACAGGAAGCTGATGCAGAGGACAGTGAGGGAGAGAGCGAGGAAAACTATCCTACATATGGGATGAGTACCAAACACCATCTCCTGGTACTCATCTGATGAGCTCACTAAAAAAAAGTTATGTGCACCCCTGTACATGAATATTCTGCACAAAGATGGAATAGCAATATTAGATAGGTTTGACCCAGAAACACACAATACACACATTAGGGCATTTTGTAAATATCTAGATTAGGTGACTTGTAGCCTGAAATGCAAGCAACAAGAACTTTATATCTTAAAACGTATAAGGATTAGAAGCCCTGGTATGTTTTTTCTTTAGTAATGTTTATACTTCTTAATCTTAAAAAGTTCAGTAAGGGCCCTTTCACACTATACGCGTTGCGTTTTATAAACAAGCACATTTTTTTTTTTTACTGTGCGTGTTTTTACATAGACAACCAATGTTACCATTCACACTGCATATGTTGCGTTTTAAAACAGTGTTTCCCCATGCGTTTTTGCATTTTTGATTTGTTAAAAAACCCAGATGTAATGTTAAAACCGCATGCGTTTCTGTATATACGCAGAAACGCATACCTTTAAAAACCCCATATAGTGTGAAAGGGCCCTATAAGTTTGTGAAAGCATAGGGAACACCATTACCGATTAGACTGCACTGTAGAAAGGCACAGCTACAGACCAACAATTTACTTTCAAGGCTGCCATTCACCTAGAAGACCGTTGAAGCAATGCTGAAGGGGCTTGTACCCCCCGCCAAGTAGTGGTCACCTTCACCCTCCACAGCTGGGACGTACATAAAGATGACAGGCTAGGAGATATTTCCAGACTCCACTCCTGTCTGCCCCAGCTCAAGAATGTGTTGTATGCAGCACCTTAAAGCTCTCATCTAAAAATGGCCCCAACCCCCTGTATGAAAAAACTGTGCTAAACCTATAGACACTGAAGCATTAACCCTATTCCACTACGCATCTTTTTTTAGGGGAAATATTTTAGGGTCATGATTTTAAACTTGGCAACAGCTAGAACCTGGTAGGTTTTTGTTTTCATCTGTTACACTTGTCTCTTTATTCTGTGTTAATGATGACTTGTGCAACATGGGACAGCATACTATAAAACGTTCTTAGTAGAACTAGGTAGACTTCACTCCAGCTTACATAGGAAGACATCTCTTCACATACCATTCCAGCTTTCAACAAAAGTCAAATATATTCCAAACTGAGGGTGAGGAATACATAAAACACTCTAGCCATTTCCGATTCAACCCACAACAATAATTGTACAAAGGAGATGAGCAATGGCAACGAAAGCCGAGCACCTCCCAACGGGTTTCCACATCCGTCGCTTGCTAAGTGGGTCCCGACGGATGTGGAAACATAGCCTTATTGTAACCCTGCTCGGCAGATGCATCTGCCGATGCAGAGACTCCACATACTCAACCACGTTCAGCCTTGGATTGGCTCAGCGCTGTGAGAACACAGCATCCGCCGAGCAGGTAAGTGAATGTGCTCTGTCGGGACCTCCCGCCAAGCAATATGCTTAGCGGAGGGGGTCCCGACGCATGTGGAAACCCCCCCCCCCAGGGATACTCGCCTATTCCCGCAAGCTCAGGGCAATGCAGAGTATCATCAGACCTGTTGACCTCCTCCACGCTTAAGAACCGGTGGGGCGGGCACTTTTTTCCCCACATCCCCTGCGTCAGAAGCGTAGACCTGAGAATCATGGCAGAATGATCAGGATGTTAAAGCACAAAGTTTCATCTAAACGTCACTACAATACAGTGTCACAGCTTTTATTGCACAATCGTACCAGCAATCACTGTAATCAGGCTTCATTCTAATTGTCACTATGCAGTGCAAGGATGGGCAAACTGACTAGAGGGACACAATGGGTTCTTATATTATACAGAGGGGCTGGACCAAGAGCAGATGGGTAGAGTGTTTGTGTGAACTTATATAAATGAGATGTAAAAAGTTTGGCATGCCAGATTAACAAACGAATCGGGCCTAGGTTTACCCGTGTCTGGTCTAGTGTATTAAGCCAGAACATATTTTTGGTTTGCTGAAGAAAAAATGATTAAATATCAGATTTTAGTAAACTAGTACAGTACCACTAGACAACTTCTGAACTATAAATAAATAAAAATGCTATGTGGAAAAATAAATCCTTTAGGATGTCAGTAACACCACCGAGCTGTGCCTTTTATATCTGCCTTACTATGATTACTGGTGACATCTCTGATGTGTTCTGGTCAAAAGCTGCCAGAAGGAGATAGCTGCCCACTTATAATGTAAACCATGAACTTGTCGACGGAGCACATGCACATTAGCTGCCGATCCACCAGCCAGAGGTTTACATACTGCACTACGTTAACACCAGCATCGGCTCAACGCCATGTGAACAGAGGATCCACCTGGGCGGCTAATATGTACGTGCTCCGTCTGGCCACCACTAAGCATTACACTTAACGCGGGGGGGGGGGTCCCGACGGAGCACACAACGCAGCGGAGACATGTTCTTAAGCACCCCATACACCTTACAATATTTCCATACAATCTCTGTACAATAAATTTTTCTTCTACCAAAACCATGTAATATGAGGGGCTTTCTAGATGTTCCAATCACAATGTATTCTATAAGGGAGGACCCAGCACTACATAGCAGTGATATATACCTTCCAATCACTATGTATCCTATCAGGGAGGACCCGGCACTACATAGCAGTGATATATACCTTCCAATCACTATGTAGTCTATCAGGGAGGCCTCTATACTACATAGTTGTTGGTAGATCTAATGGAAATTGTATGGATTGATCTAAAAGGTGTATGGGGGGCTTTATAGTCCATACCACACAAATCTTCAGCAATGCTGACTTATCAGGACTATATTCCTAATTGGAACATAGCATGCGACCTATACATTGACAGTGCAACCAATGTGAGACATATTGCAGTGCATAGATTCACTTAGCCTTGTTCTTCAGTTTTCAACCAGTTACTACGGTACTATCTAGTAGAAGTATTTCACCAAATGACATGCTGTATCTGCAAGTATTCTAAAAGTTACCCAGCATTATAGTGGGACTAGTATATCAGATACCAGATGATATCCATTTGCACAACAGAAAAAAAAACCTAGCAAGTTTACTTAGAATGGGGGAAAGGACAGGCAAGTATGGTAGTTATTAGGCAAGCCCTTCAATCAATAACTAGGGATGGTATAGAAGGCAGAAAAAAGTAAACTTCAACCAAGTTCATGCAGAGAGAGCATACAGGTTAACCACACTATACACACCTATATACATACATATACATAAAGCTGGCCATACGACCTTAGATCTCTCTGTCAGACCCTTAAGATCTACCAACAACTATGTAGTGCCGAGTCCTCTGCGATTGAACACAGGTAGACTTGATGGTTTAGAAAATCTCTCATTACATGGTTTTGGTAAAACAAAATCTTGCAGAGAAATCTAAAGGTGTATGGGGACCCTAAGACTAAACAACTATAATGAATGTACTATTTAACAGAACAATACTCCTGCAGTAAATATATGATTATACGCCGTTCATAAGCTATCATGAGTGTGGCTGTCACATTAAAAGGCTCAGTGGTTAAGAGCACTAATTGCAGCAGGTTCAAATGTCAGCCAAGAGACTCCACAAGGAGTTTGTATGGTAACCTCCAGGCTTTCCTTCCGCATCCCAAAACCACACAGGAAGGTTAATGGAGTGCCATCCAAACTAAGCCTACACCATGCCAGTAACTACATCTAAAAAGGGGCATAAGCTTGTCCGCTGGGATCAGGGACAGGAAGTGCAACAACTAATATATACAATGTATAATTACATAATAACCCCTTTATGACGATACTCTAGAACACACAAGTTCATAGGTATTATACACAACTGTCCATCTGGAACATGAAAGCCTCCATGACAGAAGACCACCAGCGATCACTCAGGGGACCTCCATGTACTACTCAGCTCAGGTGACCACAACGCAGGCGTATAAGTGCAGTAACCCATGGCAACCACACTTCTCTTCCTGCCGCGCACGGAACCCATACATCACAGAACTTGGCATGATCACTGTACTCTACAAAGAGCGCCCATTACAGTATCACACCATCAGGCCGTACACACAATACCGGGACAACTGGCACAATGAGCCCACCAGCCCGGGCCGGCGACACACACGAATCCGGCAAGTTTCTTCCTCCATATGTGGCGGCCATCTCCCCGGAGACACACATGTGGATCCATCCCGGGTACCGGGGGAGCCGTGACACAGCAGGCCGGTGTGTATATGTGTGTGTAGAGAGGGGGGGGCGAGTCTCCCCCAGTCTCACCTCATCCTCCCTCTCGTTCTTGAAGCACAGGCAGGCCGCCCGCTTCTTGTAGCCCTCCCTGTCGTAAGTCCTAGTCTGGTTCGGCTTGAACTTCATCATAGAGGCGGCTGCTCCTCCGACCTCCCCGAGTGCTGCTGTCACCGCGACTCTCGCCGCTCGTTTATTCTCTCTATACGTTCGAGAGCGTCCGGTGCGGGAGGAGAGCCGGCCCGGGGTTAGAGGAGGCTGGTGGCGGCAGAGAGGAGTGACGAAACGGGGGAGACGCGACTCTCCATGGACTTGGGCCGTCTCCGGTGTGCGTCCGTTCTTCTGTTCTTGCCCCACCGCCTTCTCTCACCCGGCCCCCCGTGACTCCCACCCCTGCGCGCGCACTGCCCCGCTTGCACGTCTTTCTACGGGAGTAGTGCTAAGGTAGCATTCCAGTGCGCGCCGCCCTCCTGTAGCGGTCGAGAGTCGCGCATGCGCTGCAAAGAGGGCGGGGAGGTCTGGAGACCGGCCACGAGCCGCTGCTCAATGGACCCTCCGCGTGTGCGCGCTATCCGCGAGACTGTACAGGGCGTGGCGCGCGCATTCCACTATCTGCGGAAGCCACGCCTCATTGATGTGTACGCGTGTGTCCCTCGTGCTGAGGATGAGGGGGGCTATGTAGAGCTCCTCCTTATCTTACAAGTGTTACCCGGGCAACCGTTCAATAAAAAGCGTTCTCTTGTGTAAAGAAATGCCGCAACACACCTAGACGTCTGTCCCTGTTAGCGCGCTGCTGCTAAGTCCAGTCCGCCTAGGTCGCTGCGCTACTTCCGCTAGAGGCGGCTCCGTGCACGGTGCATAGAACATGCCTGAGGAGGACAGCACAATGTGTCATAGTATCACATGAAAAGGGAAGCTGCCCTTATCAGCTCTGATATAACATGTTCCTTCATTCATTTATTGGGGATAGGGTCATTCCATAGGCCGGCAACCAAATAAAACTGAGGCAAATGTGACCAACCAGAAAGCAAAGTTCAGCAATTAGTTGTCTGTACATGAAAACCTTACCACAAATAGTCTATTCAACCCCACACAACGTCCAAATGTAAACGCTATGTTCATTATCATATTATGCAGTGCCTTATAGAGGCATATCACTTTCAGAGGAGCTCACAATCTAATGTCCCTTCCAGAGTCATGTATATGTAACTAACACAGTCTTAAGGCCCCCACACACCTACCATGGGGGCCGACAGAGCAGGTCCGATCAGCTCTGGAAAGCAGCGTGATGATGTCATTACGCTGCAGTCCCGAGCTGACAGCATAGGCGGGCACCCTTTGTGTGCCGGCTGTTAACTTCAATGAAGACCGGCATCTTCATTGAAGCTAACGGCATCGGCCAGAAAATATCGGACATGTCCTTTCTCTGGACGGCCAAGCTGTGGGGCAACAGAGATCTGTCGCCCCATGTGGGCACCCCCAATCGGCGGCCGATTTTGCTGACGGCCGCAAGCGCGCACACCCAACGGTCGGCGGCAAAATCGGCCGCTGCTCGGTGTGTGTATGGCAGGCTTAA
>CM070034.1:54372595-54385686 GCA_036250615.1 Ptychadena robeensis | reverse complement strand
TTTTTTTTTTTTTACTGCATTCCTCCCTATTATTGCCATTCATGAAAACAAAGATTCCTGGTGGTAGGTCCGCTTTAAGGCCTCAAGTTGTCATTGGCATGATGTGGCACATCATGGGCTATGATGGCTCTGTGTATACAAGCACGTCATTACCCATAAGAAAAAATGGCCTTTATCTGCACAGCACCTTTTTCCTACATTTGGCAAAATGTGGATTAAGCCTAAATTAGTTTGTGTATGAAAAGCCTTTTCTAGAGCTAGAAGTATATTATATTTACACTGCTTCTAAAAAATATGTTAAAACAGACCTATACTTTCCTGTTATGCTACACATTGCACCACACATTAAATAAAGAAAAATGATACCAAGTAATTGTTAATCTTTTTTAAAGTCCCATGTTATCCCCACTCTGCCGGGTGCAAAGACACATGGGGTGGGAGATGTCATTGCATTAATGAGGTTGACTTGCCAAGTGTCGCAAGATTGGATTTTGGGAGGCATTGGGAAAATGCAGCACCCTCTAGTTTGCAGGTACTTGTTAGCAGTCCGCCACAGGAAGACTAGCAGAAGAGCATCCACTTGCCAGTACAAAGGGTGGTGATGGTGGGCATGCAAGTGAAAAAACAAGTTAAGTATATGTTTTTAAGAGGTGTGGAGTTTTTCTCCATCATCATGGCTCTGATGTTAATAAAAGTAAATTCAATGTGTGTGTTTTTTTGTTATAAATGTATTATATATTATTAACCTCCCTAGCGCACCGCCTGTACCGCACCGTTTTTAACAGTGTGGTACAGGCAATGGCAGCAGTGTACGAGGTACACTGCCTGCCATTTCCTCCCTCCCCTCTCCACACAGCCAGTGTCATTCATGACACCAGCTGGGAGGGCTGGAAAGCAGAGGCCCCTCCATTAACATGGAGGTCTATGGCACTGCTCACACTCGCCCCCTTCCGCGTCACCACGACGCGATCAGTGGAGCCGCTTTCATGGGAGCCCAACTCATCCAGAGTTTGTTCTTCACACAAACTCTGGACGAGATGGGCTCGCCATGAACACTAAGGAGGTTAAATGTATAATACAATATAAGACAAGTCAACTTAGTCACATGTCCACCATAGCAAAATGAAATATACTACCCTGTAATGGGATTGCGAAGAGACAATCCATACACCTATAGATCACTCCATACAATTTCCATTAGATCTACCAACAACTTCTGTATGTAGTGCTGGGTCCTCCTTAATAGAATACACAGTGATTGGAAGGTTTAGAAAGTTTTGGTAAAACAAAAGTTGTACAGAAAACGGAAAATTCCTATCATACTTACCGTAATGTTCCTTTCCTGGTGATCATTCAGCAGAAAATAAGGTAGACAGCGTAATATCGTCAATAAATCTTAAATGTAGATGAAGTATAGGCTCTGAGGAAAAGGGATTATTTAAAACAAAAAGGACCAAATGTTTAAGTGAAACCATAAGGGCTCTATACAATCTTACAATCTTACCATACAATTTCCTGACGGCTCCATGTCAGCATACACAATGGGTTGGCTCTGTCCCATTGTGTATGCTGACATGGAGCCATTAGGAAAACGGAAAATTCCTATCATACTTACCGTAATTTTCCTTTCCTGACGCGCTCCACTGGGTATACTAAAACATTTGGTCCTTTTTGTTTTAAATAATCCCTTTTCCTCAGAGCCTATACTTCATCTACATTTGAGATTTATCAACAATATTACGCTGTCTACCTTATTATCTGCTAAATGATATCATGAATTTTATCCTAACCCATTGAATATTAATTGCAATTAATAATTCTCACCTTAGTGCATACATCTCTGATATTCCGCAGAAACCATGGACTTAATAACAATATGATACAGTAAATAATAAATGCAGGTTTGATAAATGTTAAATGGCATCAAATAAAATAAAGCATTATAATTAAGGACTATATTTATTATTTAAAACGACTTAAATGTTTTAAGTTGGTAACACTAGTGTTATATTGTGTTAAATTTTTATTGAAATATTTATTCGAACATTGGATTTGGATAATTGACTAAAAGAAGTTTGAGAAGTGCTGAACTCCCTTCGACTTTCCAGGCTACATTCTATCTTATTATAGCTACTGCACTTACATGTTAATATACTCGTCTTTGCCAATTACAAACCACAGAAACGTATTTACAAAATCCGTGCCAAGGAAGACAGACGTTAAATGTTGCTGTTGCATACCATAGAAATAGATTTGTCAACAGTGGGGTGACATTCTAAAAGAGTATTACCTTTTTGAGAGGATTTTTTTTTAAATTGTGGTTCAATTGTGAACAAATAGAAATCCTATTTCATTGCAAAGTAAAACTTCACCACAGATAGTTAGATAAGTGAAAAATCGTTTGCAAAGTAAACATGCATCATTAACCTCCCTATCGCACTGCTGAGGTCCAGATTTCTTGTTATTTATGTTGTAGGCCTATAATTTCCCAGAATATGTCCATACAAGGGTCTAGTAGACATCCTAATTATAATGTTTAAAATACATAATTATGTAAAAAAAAATACATACAAAAAATAAAAGCTTATCATTTGAATGACAACATCTCTAAAATACTTATTTTGTATAAAAGATTTCAAAACAGTATGTATTCATATTTTGGGAATGTGTTTTGTGGGGTTTTTACTATTTAGAATAGTATTGGATACAGTTATGATGAACACACCAGGGGAGAGAGGGTTAAATTCAATGGGGGACATCTAGGGAATCAGACTGAAAACAGTTTTCTCCATAGATTTCTCCATAGATTTACTTTTGAATCTCCCGCCACCGCCCTGATGTGATGCCATCACGTCACCCAGGGTGAGGGAGGGGGGGGGGTAAATCCTCCTCCATTTTACCATGAAAACATATATTTAAAATATATACCAAAATATATGTGACCTTTTTCCAGGACAATATTTAAAACCATATTTTTTTTACTACTAATTTTAAAATACATTTTCAGCAACAGGTCCGATCTGACATTTTCTAGTCACAAACCAACAAATCAGTTGCTTAGGATCAGTCAGTCTATGATTTCTCTTCAGATACGATCATCTTTACCAATAGTGATGAGCAGCACAGCAATATTCATAGTCACAAAATATCACACCTTATTGGCCTAAAATTTGCAACAAATTTGTAAATTCCAGAATTTGCATTCTCCAGTCATTATTACCTTCATTGCGCAAAAGATTTTTGCAATAAAAGCCCAGATATTCGCAATATTTTCGCACTACGTTCGAGATCATTGCAAATGCTCGAAGTGCCGATATTCGCATTAAAAAATTCGCAATCACCACTATTTACCGATAGGAAATCAGATTGGAAAACAAAATGAACATGAGTTTCCAGGCCTAAAAAATAAACGTTTGCATACAATAACAATAATCTTCAGAATATGATAGACAAATTTTTTTACACTTTTGCACTAAGCAATGAACATTTGTTTTATACATTATGCACCAGTGACATAGAGTTTCCAATTTGTGCAATGTGAATAGACATAGGGAGTGAAGTTAGGAGGATAAAAGAGAAAGAGTAGGGGGTTACATACAGCTCTGACTTTTCCACTTTGCTTCAGTTTGCGTTGTTCAACAGTTTATTTAACTCAGATATGGAAACTATATATAACTGGGGACCATATATAGGAAACACAAGATGGAAAGTAGAATAGGCACAAGATTTAAAAGGGTCTACACCTACTATTGGTTTTATTAGCAATGCAAGTCTAGTATGAGGTGTGTGAATTACACCTACTTGATGACATTGAAGAATTCTTTTTTTATTGAAACATTTACATGATGTTTACATGAATTATTTCTGGAGCTCTGTACTTATTTATGCTAGTATTTAGATCATGGCTGGTAGCAAGGGCCAACAGGGGGATGTACATAGGTTTCAGGACACTTCAAAGAACTACATCATCAGTTTTTATGTGCATAGACAGTTATATTTTGCTTTCTGAAATCTTAATGAAGTTCCTAGTGTTTTGGTATTAGTAATTGTATGTATGGACTTTAAAGTGCACCTGTCTTCAAGCCAAAGATATTAGAGCTCAACTAAATGGAAAAATCTAAATATCTATATTTCCAAGTGCAACCACCAGGTCCTTTTCGATTTTTCTATGCCCCAACATGGCTTGCACACAAAGAATAAATGGAATGTCCACAGCTGGTTAGGGGGTAACCAGTTTGCTAAGGGAATGTATACAAATCTTTAGGGGCTACAATCCACACGCTAACCAGCTGCTCAGGGGATGTGGCTGATGGGTCTTACCCAGTAGAAGAATGGCAGTCCTTGCAAGAGGTTACGTGTAGTCCTTACCCTGGCTGGGAACACTCTTCAGGAAGGCTGCATTAGAAGCAGAGCTTCTTTAAAGTTGGGAGCCCTGAGGTCCAAGTAGGCAAAAGCCAAGGCAAAAGACCTGGGAAAACAGTTAGCTAGGTAGCTATATAACCTCTGCCCAGAGGAGGGGTTAAGCCAGTATCCAGGCAGAGAACCTAATCAAAATAGTGGAAAGAGGAGCCATGACCTCATCCACTGGCAGCTGCTATACACAATGATAAATCCTTAAAGTTATATTCATAATGTCATGGCCAGCTAAGTACAATATACAAGTATTGAGTGTATTGCACTACACCACACCACACACCACTTCCTTTTGCCCCCTGTAAAACTATTTTTCAGAGATTTATGTTTGACTTTATCAAGGGAGATATACTTTTTTGCTTTCCAGGTCCCTTGCCAGCACCATTTCTAGGAAGAAGTATCTTTGTAAACTAGCCTCCGATAGCCCCCAATTACAATGACATTTCTCAGAAGGGATCACCGCTACCTTACAGCTAATAGGTAGTGCCCATGTCTCAAAGCCAGCAGCTCTGTAAATTAAGGATATAAGATGACCCTAAACTGGAATATCATGACCACAGCTTTGGGTAAATAAAAATAGGCTTATGTTTTCCAGAACATTACCTTTATGGAAAAGGCAGTTCTATATTATTACATGAAAGCCATACAATTCGTCATTTTATTTACAAAAAACATATTGTTTAAATATATGTGCAAAAAAGAACTGTCCATCCACACTCACCTGCTCCTAATGGATTTCCACGGACACACATCCCTACCACTACAAACTTTACTGGAAAAAAATGGCATCTGAGAAAACAAACAGCACATATCTCCCACATTCCATCAGCCCAATCATCCATAAGGACTTGCTCTCGGTTGAATATTCTAAGAATCTTTATTGTTGAATTCAACAAGTCTAACAGGTAACCACACATCATTTTCATCCTCTCCCGGTACTTACCTAGGTTTCTGAAGTCCACCATACACAAATAGATCGGGCGACATTCAGCAATAAAGATTCTTAAGACCCCCTTATTTACATAGGTCGGACGGAATCAATCGGGGGAAATTCAATCACATCCATGTCACCCAAAATCACGATTGGCTAGCAAACAAACATGTCCATTTTTCTCTGGTTGGCTTGTGAATAGCGCACACAAATGGTGCGCTCCAATTCTCTGAGCAAATAGCCGCAGCGTAATGATGTCATCATGCTGCAATCATCCATACGGCAATTGCCCCAGGATCAATATTGCAGGACCAATATTGTTTGAATAATAAGATGAAAGCTGTTTGACATTTTTACTTATTTACAGTAAAATTATCTTATACTCCTTCTTAGTTAAAAGTCATCCCCATACTCTGATTTCAGCAGAGCGAGACTATTCAAGCTGCTGACGCAAATAAACACTTAACAATCACGGTCCAGTAAGCAAATCTCAGGAGGAAGCACCCGCATGTGAGCATTAGTCAGCACTCTGAGTACATATGCATGCACACCGACAAGAAATGAAGATGGTCCAAACACCTAAAGTATATATGTAATACCAAAATTTGGCATTGTCATCAATTAATATCTATCTTGACCCAGGGAATATGTTTTGTCTCTTTGATTTAAACACACCTCATTCATACAAATAACGACAGAGACCATAATATACTCTTTGGAAATGTTTTAAATATAAACATGGCCACAGCCTATATACAATCTCAAAACAGTTAAAGGGGTGTCCCCCATCATTGCCACCAACTTTTTCAGACTTCCTTCCACCAGCCATACCAACCGTACCATCAGCCCTTCAATACCAGCTTGGTGGGTACCTTATAGAATGACTTTAAATACCGTAACATAACTGGGGCTTAAGCCCCGCCTTAAATTCACTTTAGAATGTTACTGTCAATTGTACTTTATTTCCTGTGTTTAATTTACAATGCCTATGTACTGGCAGTTGCACTTTATTTCCTGTATTTCATTTACAATGCCTATGTTACTGGCAGTTGCACTTTATTTCCTGCATTTTATGTACTATAGCTATGTTGGTTCTCTGTCGGATCCAATTCTGAGCCCCCGATCATTTGGACGCGATCACTCGGACAAGGTGGTATGCAGTGATCGGATCCTCTTAATTGGCTGATGGATTGCAGCTCCCATTCCCGCTGAGATCGCCGGAATCAATTGGGTGAGTGATCAATTGGCCATGGAATCCGACACGTGTATGGCCAGCTTTAGAAAGATTGAATTGGATTGGAAAAATTTATTTTCCTTCCACAGGAAGGAAATTGTGAGTTAGTTATCATGTAAGTAGCCAGCACACTGGCTAAAAAGTTGTTATATGTGTGTTAATGTCTATTGATTTCAATCTCATGGGTTTTAAAACGAATGCCAATATATCAATAAGTACTGCTAGGATGAGAACCTGCATTCATCAATGAGAGAAGCATTTATTCCATGTAATATTTCCTCCCTTAAATTATTTGTTATCTTGAAATCTGCCTCAAAGAGAGTTTGTACTCTTTTGAAGTTTCAAACAATAATGGCTAAACTAAGGAAACACAGTTACATATATTATGTTGCATGGACACATTGAGAACATTCATGTGTCATCCTGTCTTATCTGTGTAACCAAATGATTCCATTTTAGCATAAAGGCTTTTAATGTCAGTAGTGTTTAATGGTGCCTGAAATGTTTGCAATCTTCTGCCCATGCTGCATAGTTATGTCCATATACAGTAGTCACGCTCACTTATTCTATTATACAGCATGTCCTTTTTAATTTACTTTACTTCTAGGTGGACTATTTTGTTGTCAGAAAGAAGGGATGCAATAAATATACTTTGTGACAGCAATGTTTACCAAGCCTTCTGTCATGGACAGCAACTGTTCCTGTTTTGTAGATAATCTATCCACAAATGGATTACTGCATATAATTGACTATGAACTGGCATTGATTGCTCTGAAAAGAATAGTCTCTGTAGTTGCTGCATTCTTTTCTGATTGTCTTCCTTCTGCTTTTCAGCGGGGTTGTGCATTTTTTTTTCAGTCTAAATATTACAGTCTGCCACCTAGTGTCCCGAATGACTCATGTGAATACAATGCTAAATGAGGCATCCACAATTTAGGGCACTAGCTGGTGATTCAATATTAAAAGAGATTTATAGAGACCTGGTTAAGTATCAAAACCAGGCATGGTGGTTTTGGGGCCACTTGCAACCCTCAACATAATCTTTAGGCTCAGTTGTTCTCCAGTTCACAATATATAATTCCTTACCTCATTTTGCACCTTAATACTTAAAATAATTTTATATAGCCACTTTCTCCAGAAAAATATAGATTGTATTATAACAATAATATCAAATGCCTTAAGCTGGGCAAAGATGTTTAGATTTTCCAGAAATCGATCTTTTAAAAGGTAGCCATACATATGTCGATTTGTCATCAATCGATTCCCGATCCAATCATCTTTGAATCAGCGATTGTTCATTTTGGATTCTATGGAACATTACCTTGAGAATCTGTTTTGTAGTCGATTTGGACATGAACCAATCTCCAAAATGTCATATTCCACAAAATCCATCGATCTGAAAGGCTGCTGCATAGGGAGATATGGGTTCCCCAACGTACTTCGATTGCCAAACGATCAACCAAAAAAAACCAACATGTCGGTTCAATGTCCAATCTGATTTTTAGTCAATTCCGATTTCGTTTGGTCAATCATTCAGGGTGGGCAGAATTCGCCGTGAACGTGCGGTGAAAAATCGAGTGAAAAATTGTCACGTGTATGGGAGCCTTAGCAATCGTGCATGCGATTCAGACGTCTTCGATAACTGGTCGATTCCTTCCCCTGATCAATCGATCACGGATTGTGCGATCTCCAGCTCACAGCTGTTCTAATCGGCAGTTATGTAATGTGGGTTGGACGCCAACAGGTCGATCGATAGAAATGATTGCGTGTCTCCATTAACGTTCCGCGATTCCCGAGCAATCGACTAACTTTTACAGACAGGTCCGATATTGCTCGATCGATTTTACGTTTGATTTAGGGTCAAATTGATCGATCACTTTCTGCATGCATCGGGCGATCAATTCTGGTGATCGATCTCGCAGAAATATAAATATTTATTCTAATCCGGTATTTAAGGGTAATTTAGGGATCTGAAGTAAATCTACACCTTTTTTTTTTTTTGCATGTACATTGTTATCAGGAGCCTGGGAGGGAGTATTTTTAATTATTTGCTATATTCTTCAAATGTATCTAAAATTTGCAAAATATAGGGGATAAAATTAAACTCAGCATGTTCTCAATCCAAAAACAGGTAGATCTAATAAATTTGTATAATATCTATGGCATTCTCTACAGTTAACTACAACTACCACTTCTCTTTAAAGTCAAAGTTCTTTATCATAGTTTTAGATTTATGAAAATACATATGTTACACTAATTAAGATATACCACTGCCTTAAACAATACCTCTTACTTTCCTGAAGAACATTGGCATTTCGTAAATACACTGACAATGTGCTCAATGTCTACATCAAACCAGATATTCTCTGACGTCTGCTAATGACCATACGTGTATTTACATGCTTTGGTTAAAGATTGATGTTTATGACATTCTTGCCTGTATTACTCAAGATTAAGTGTAGTTGTATCTGGAGAACAGATATGGGAAGGAAGAGGTGGATAAGCAAACCATGCATTTCCCTTTCAATATATATACTGTACTGGCTGGGTCCTTAATGACATATATGTGTCACCCACACATATATGTGTCCGGTTTAAGGGAACCTGTTGGATGCCGGGTGCACACAGTCCATGATTCCAATTGCAGTCTGGCTCTGCAACATTGTTAGGTTGGCTGGTCTGGACTGTGGAATAAGTAGGAAGGATGAGAGGACCCCCTATTCTACCCACCTAGTACCTATTGTGTGTGTCTGTGTGTGGTCATGAGCCCTCAGACCCTCCAAGTTCACAATATATATCCATTTCTGTTTGTTTATTTGATATGGAGTGCAGGTGAAATTAACATTTGCCTACATGACCATTGTCAACCTTTGTCATTTAAGAAAGACACTCTGTGTCTGCGTTTTTTGGCACAGTCACGAACCGCACCATTTTGCACTGTGCCCCCATGATAACCTGTGTACCTTGTGTTAACCCTAGCCATTCTCTGTTGAGGTACTGTATGGCACAGCATCTGCAGTGTGGTTAGTGTGAACAAGCCCTAAATCATCACTTGAAGTTACACTCTAAATTTGCTAATGCACATCCAAACATTCAATATAGTAATTGTAGCTGGGGATGATATTTTGTGATCTTTACCCGCAACAAGAGAATGAAGGAGTGTTGTACACAGTGTGTTTGTTTTGCCCTATGGAGATTAAATGGAGCAGCAGAGCTTGTGGTCCCCTCTATGCAAAATTGCAAACTAGGGTTGGTTGTTTAATTATCCATCCCGCCCTATTGCTAAAAGACCCATGTTGACATCTACTAGCTAATACTTGAGACAATCACATTTGATTAGAACAGGCATAAATTATGTAGCATGTGTATGCAGCTTTAGGTCTAGTCAAAGTTACTTTGATTCAATGAGTGTCACAGAGGGCAAAATATCCGTAACATTGGTAAACTTTTGTTTAAGTCAAAGTAAAGACAGTTCCCAGAAAACCTAAGAACACAAAAAAAATTATATTTTGAGTGTATAATTTTGTTGTTTAATGTTTGTGTTATTATAAGGCGTTTGTTCTTGCAGTGTCCCATACTGACAGCTTTGCAATACAACAGGGACAAGTCTGTGGCCATTGTACTGCATTTCTTCAACATGTAGCCATTGACACATCCCATCTCACACCAACAGTCACTCTGTTACATTTAGACCTTATTGATCAGTGCCTATCATATTTTTCTGTAACTAGACAACTTAGCAGGGGTGAAGTGGAACTGAAGGTAGTAGAAGATAACATAGTAACATGATGACATTTGCAGAAAAAAAGGCTTATATAGTGTAGAGGGCTGTAGTTCAACTTTAAGGTTAAAGTTCCCTTGTAATTTCACTGCCTCCTTTATCTTTGCATTTCACATGTAAGAAGAATTCTTCAAGTCCTTATCATATATATGCAAATAAAAAATAACCTTGCTGTGTTCTTTGCAAGCAGCGATCTCACGTGTGTATGACAAGTGGAAAAACACAGTATTTTGACACATTTCTTACAACTGCGCCTGAAGCCAAAAGTGAAAGAGTATTTTTCTTCCAGGTTTAAGTCGCACTGTTGTATTTGCTATTGGTCTGGGGTTCCTGAACTTGCATGTTTCTTCTTGGTTTGTTGTAAAGAATAAACTTTAAAGCCCCCCATAGACAGGCAGACTCCCGCCATAGCTGTAGCAGACCAACCTGCATGCTTGCTCCCGCCGAGCACATCAAGGTTGGTCTGCCTCAACTATGAGGGAGCCCACCTTGAGTTATGTTGAAAAAAAGCCGGCAGGTAAGATCGCACACGGATCCGACATGCCGATTCTTTTTCTGCCCGGCTGACAGGCAGAACAGCTGCAGGCTGTTAACTCGGAGGGGGAGTCTCCTCCCTCTCCGAGTTAATTGGCTAGAGTCTGACGGGAGTCCCGTGTGTCAGTGGAACACACAGGATTCCTGTCCGACATTTAGCAGACTGCTCACAGCGTGGTGACGTCACCACGCTGTAATAAGTCTGCTAAAGGTCTGCCATAGATCGAGGTGTCTATGGCAGGCTTTACATTTCAATTAAATAAGTTTATCAGAAAAAAGGGGAACTCTATTTACCTGTGTCAGGATTTTCTTTTGGCCCAGTTGTATTATTCCACAAAATATAACAAAATGTCTTCCCTTGTAGATATAGGTTTAGTGTATCCTAGAGAAACCTTTTAACAATCTTGCTCTCAGGATGGAAAAGCTTACTTAAATTTTATTTCTTACTTTCATGTTAGTTTTATATGCAAGGCAATAGAGCCAATACAACTGGTAGTGGTGGTCGGGGGTGGTGTGGTGGGTTGACATTGCAAGCCCCAAAACCTAAATTTAAGGTGGACTTTTTTCCGACCGATTGATGAATGATCAATCGCCGTGCACATTCGTGGTGTTGTGCATTCATCAATCAAATGGTCAATCGAACAAAAGAAATCTTCCTTCGACCGGGAATAATCAATCCTGCTTGAAAAGGTCAATCGAACCAGGAATGGACATGTCCGTAAATCCCGATCGATTGCGAATGGGGACCACACAGCCCCATCACAGCCAGCAATGTGTACAGCAGGTGTTGTGAGATACCAGCTGGGAGATGCTCCCCCCTCCTGTGCTCAGCAACTCATGTTCAGCTCCCGGCTCTCAGCTCTGCCTGTCAATTGAGAGCCAGGACAGAGGAGGACAAAGAGGGTGGAGCCGACCCCAGGACAAGGGGGGGGGGGCCTCCTTTGCAGCCGTCAGTGTCCCGCTCTCATTGCTGCCTGTCACCAGCTCCCAGCCAGTGTTAAGAGATTTTCTGAAATCTGAAAATAACAGATAGTGTTCCAGAATCTTCTGGTGGAGAGACAGAAAAGCCAAACAACTTGATGCAGGAGAAGATAGGGGAGGGGATCAACGGTAGCCTTAACTCAACATATCTGTTTGTAAAAGTAGGTTATTTGGGAAGGGTTGGAACTGAACCCAAGGGGTGGCCAATCCCTAGTGGACTTTAAAGGTGAGTGATTCATAAAGATATAGTTCCAGTCAAGAGGTTAACGTGATGCCATTATTGTTATAGCATAATACATAAAGTAGGGAATTGGTGGTTTAAAAACACTTAATTCACCATGGGGTTTACAATTTCATGTCCCACAGTTGGAAACTTGAAACCCTTACACGTAAAATCACATAGTTAAAGGTCAATACTACATACAGATAACCAGGCAATAATGTCTATAAGAGTCGCACTCCAATTCAATCCAATGCGTTTCGTCCTGTTGTGGACTTCCTCAGGGATCCTTTATGGAGTTTTTACCTAGAAATCATTAGAATGTACATGACCTTATTTACAAATATTGTTATCACTTATTACAAATTATGATTGCTTTTCGTCCCAGAAAGTGCTTAGGTTCCTGTTTTTTAAATATTATTATTTAATATATTTAAGACGAACTGCCCCTATACAAGAAATATAGGGACAGATTGGGGTTAGCGTGAGAATGATTAGAGCTATGTAACTAAAGATACTGTTAAGCTGGAGGGTTGGAAATGGATAATAAAAGCACCACCGTGCCAGAAAAAAAACAGGAACCTAAGCACTTTCTGTGACGAAAAGCAATCATAATTTGTAATAAGTGATAACAATATTTGTAAATAAGGTCATTCTAATGATTTCTAGGTAAAAACTCCATAAAGGATCCCTGAGGAAGTCCACAACAGGACGAAGCGCGTCAGATTGAATTGGAGTGCGACTCTTATAGACATTATTGCCTGGTTATCTGTATGTAGTATTGACCTATAACTATGTGATTTTACGTGTAAGGTTTTCAAGTTTCCAACTGTGGGACATGAAATTGTAAACCCCATGGTGAATTAAGTGTTTTTAAACCACCAATTCTCTACTTTATGTATTATGCTATAACAATAAAGGTATCACATTAACCTCTTGACTAGTGATGTCGCGAACCCGGAATTTAATGTTCGCGAACGGCGAACGCGAACTTTTG
>CM070034.1:54338863-54372495 GCA_036250615.1 Ptychadena robeensis | reverse complement strand
GTTCGGCCGCGAACAGTTCGGGACATCTCTACTCTTGACTGGAACTATATCTTTATCAATCACTCACCTTTAAAGTCCACTAGGGATTGGCAACCCCTTGGGTTCAGTTCCAACCCTTCCCAAATAACCAACTTGATGCAGGAAATTGCTCAGTTTTCTCACCTAACTGAAGTAATTCACAGAACGAAGACTTGGCAGAGGCCTTTTGAAAAGAGGTGACAGCTCAGTACACTGAATAGCTCATACTTCAAAGTGGAGGGAATGGAGTGTATGTAATTACTATAGATACTGCACACCACTCTTGCAGCATTAGGCTAGCCATACACACACTAACTTTTGCTCAATCAATCTTTAGATCGACTTGTACAGTTGAACTATCATCTGTCACTGTAACATTGATCAATGGTACCACCACACACTGTGATTGATGCAAAACAAATGGATTCCTTTCCTAAGGCCTGTGCACATGCTCCATAATCCATAATCAGATACAAATCGATCCAGTAAACTAGAAAACCTAGAAAAAGTCATGCAGTTGTAGAATACACTGAGATTTTCCAACATGATGGCAATACACTAGTAGGTTAATTGGTTTCTCAAAGACTGGCCTCGACTGGTTGTGTCAATGAGGAATATTCGATTGTGAGTTTTGCTAAGGGAAAGTTAATGATACAAGTATGGACTCTGTAAGGCTATATGGTTAAGAATAATGGTTAGGAATAGAAGTTAATTCTTTGGGTTTGTCACCATTTTTCGATTGTAAGCCAATCTGTTAAGCAAACCCACTGCTAAATAAAAAGAATTGGGCTATCATTTTGATCAACTTGATGATTAAGTGGTATCACCCAATTTGTAAGTGATTGTTAAGGTACCCACACAGGGATCAATTGCTTGTTCAATCCCTGTATTCAAGACAATCAATAGTTCTGGAATGGAACGCTGTACTGCCACCTGAGTAAACCCAGCCAGAAAGTAGTCTCAGGAGGGAACAACCATCTAGTTTAAATGCAGTTGCTTTAACTGTTGCCACTTGCAAATACTAGAGATGATTTGTGAATTGTGTGTAAAGCAAACCCCTAGAGCAGAGGTGTCACACCTACCACACAGTGTTATTATATTTGGCCTTCAAGTAGTTTAAAAAAGATTTAAGAAATGAATGCCACACATGTCTTTTATGTGACATTTGATTCCAAACAAAAAGGCTCATTGTTTTACCTAATGAGAAGAATTGTGTATTTGAGTTTGACATTCCTGCCCTCAAGTTTTCTGCAAACTCGCTTTCCTTTTTAAAGCCCATCCCTAGTTAGTAATCTTTACATTTTCAGCTCTAGTGTGTAGGTTTCCATTGAGATCCCAGAAACATTATGGCAAGTTAATTATTTACTACCACCCCAACTCATTAAAGTAATTGACAGAAAATTACAGAATGTGAAAAAACCTGTTAATGCAGAAAGTGAGACTTCACAGGGATTGCAACACAGGATCCACACTATATACTGCAAAAGTCTCAACTTGAGGTCATAGAAGATGATATCCCATTGTCAGAGGTTTAAAAAGTCACCAACGCAAAAACCTTGAATCTGTCAGGGTGAACCATAACTTATTTTGTATAGGTATACAAAATATAGCTCCAACCAAAGGTTGTGATACAAGAGGTGGCTAGCTTCAGGGGATTTAGCATGGCAAGAAACCGTATGCATGAGACACATTGATTGTGAAAGTAAAACAGCTTTATGTTTTTTATGTTTTATGTTTTTTTCTGCAGGACATCCCCTTAACTAGACGTACCCCTTCACTTGAGTAATACCAGTGTGGGGGATAGGGAGGGACACTTGGGTAGGTTGGGGAACCTCCAATGACAATTGCCCCCCTTGTTCTCTCCTCAAGCGTTTTGGGGGTTAATATGTTTTGCCATGTACATTGTACTGATTAGATGAATGAAACAGGTCTGGTATTCGCTTCATGCAAAGTGCCCCTAGCTTTTGGATCTTCTGCACTCCCATGACTAATAACCGATTTTCCCCTGTCTATTCTATTTATAGAAAAATGTCCAAAGAAAACCAAATATTTGCCCCAGGTTGCCTTAGGAGCTATCCCACCGTCAAAAAGGACTTTCATGTGGACATTTCTGTAAATATCATACCAACGTAAGAAATGCTAAAAGTAAGGAGTGAGTCCAAGTCCAAGACTTCTAAACCTTGATTCTTCGAATTCAGGTGGAATTCACACAGGCATTTACCAATCATGTTGTTTAGTGCTCTCCAGCTCCCCTCTTATGTTCAAATCCCATTGACTATCATTGTAGAAATCCTTTGTGCGGATTTATTGCGTGAAAAAAAAATTCTTGGGAGTTTTGCCATGGATCCCCCTCTGTCATGTCATTGTCCAGGTGTTAGTCCCCTTGAAATAACTTTCCCAACACTATTGTGGCCAGTTCGCGAACATCCCAACACTATTGTGGCCGTTCGCGAACATCAAATTCCGGGTTTGCGCCATCACTACTAATGATATTGGGTATAGGTGTTAAATGGCTTTTTTGCCATTTACAGGGATTATATGCAATTGTCAGAGGAAATATGATATAACATTTTAGAGTTAAATCTGCATTAGCTTTTGCTTTTGGGAGCAAAGAAACTGCTGGTGAAGTTAACAAATTGTCTATACCAGGGGTGGGCAAACTTTTTGACTCGCTGGCCACATTGGCTTCTTAGCTTTGATAAAGGGGCCTGGGCCAAGAGCTTGTAATGGCCGACCCCCCATAGATGTGCCAATTCCATGCATTGCCGGCATCAATAATGATGGCGGTGATGTGTTATAGGTGACGTGTGACAGGCACGTAGTTATATATTTTAAATTCCTGCATTTATAAAGAAATGCTCATTCATTGCAATGAGCAGAGATAATTCCTAGAGACTGTCTGTTGTTGGCATGAGGATGCGCCCACGGTGTCATCACATGCATTGCTCACGTCACTGTATCATTCCAAAACGAAGTTTGCACACCCCTAAGCATTGTGTGCACTCATTGCAGAGAACACACGGATGGGAGCATCTTTTCAACAAGGTGACAAAGGGCCAGAAAAGAAAGCTCAAGGGCCGGATCTGGCCCGAGCCTTAGTTTGCCCATCCCTGGTACTATACTATACTTTATCTGATCCAAAAGACAGGAAGGCAGTAGAGCTCCATAGGTACATTTCCAGCATGCTGATACCCTCCCCTAAAGGATGATGTAGGTTGTTTTAATAAGGTCTACAGTTTTAGGCTTTAGTTGTATTGTATCTTCTACCCGATGGCCAAAATATTAAAATGTATAGCATGACAAAATGCTGATCTTTCTGCAGAAATCTATAGTGCCCTTTACAATCATGTTTAGGCTGCAAAACAATGTGTTTGCTTCTGTAAAATCCTAAAAGATTTATGAGTCATGCCTTATTGCATCTCGTTTTAAATGAATAATGTTCATTTCAAGATTAGTCGATTTCCACCTTTGTTCTTTATACATTCATGTGGGATTTGGCCACCTGATTGTACATGTTTATGAAGTATTTATTAAATAAAATATATGTAACACTTGAAAAAACATAGGTATTCAATTAATCTTGTTTGTTGGATTTTACCTCAAGGAATTGGATTATTCCTCAGGAATATCTTCCTAACATCCTGGTTCTTATAATGGCCTCTGCAGGAGAGATGTGCATATATAATTTGCACATATTTAAAAAGGTCTGGAGGAAAAAAAAATTGGCAGTACTTATATTCCTTCCATTACATCAGTGAGATATTCAATAGGATTTAAGCCTTGTACTTACAGGCACAGCTTTATTGTACTCAAATGAACAGAGATTTTCCACAGGATCAACTTGGATTTCAAATGTGCAGTGAAAAGGGATTACATATTCTGTTCACTGTAGGAGAAGATACCTTAAATGCCTTTGTGTTAGTGTTTCACAAGCTCTGAAGTCTTACTATTTGGGTTTAATCTTAGAAAATGACAGTTAAACCCAAAAACCCTTAATAAAGAATTAAAATCTTAATGATATCCAGAATTTAATTCCTATTCTCTACAAATGAGACCTTCTCCAGAATTTACATTTTCTCTTTTTATGTGACAGGATATCCTGCCTCCTGTGTTGAGAAGCAAAAACACAAATCTCTTACTTAAGCTGGGCATAGACGTTGTCAGGATTTGCACCTATGGTTGCTTAAGTGTCTGGCTGCAGCTCTGTCTCCTGAACCACCTGCTAGTCTGCCTTTACACATTGTTGGATCCCTTGGACAAAACTACCTAGTTGATATCTAGTTCTTGCTGAACTACCTAGGCCCCTCCCTAGTTCTCCCTTTTATTTTATAAACCATGTCTTTCCTCCTTTCCAGATCATTGTGCTCTTGCCAATATCTTGCTCTACCTGCTCTTGCTTATCGTACCGTTGCTATTGTTATCTGTGTACCGAACCTTGGCTGCTGACTACTGGACTCCTGCCATCACCTGTTTCAGCACCTGGGCTCCAAACCCGAACCTAGATCGTTACAGACTTTAGATTCCAAGCCAATTTCTTGGCAGATCGACCACGCATGATAACGGCTGACATTTACTTTGAATGGGGAGTAAAGTAAAAAAATTAGATTGACCTAAAAATGACGGACATGTCCGTTCTTTCTGGCCCGATTCAAGGTGGGCATGTTAGATTTGCGGCACACATGGCGGTCGATCTACGGCGGAAACTAAATCTAACCATCTATGCCCAGCTTTAGTCATGATGTTATCCCTCATATTCCAACAATGCACAAGTATATATGGGTATACCTTTTATAGTTATCTTCTCAGTCTGCATGTTAATAGAACATTGATTTTAAATACATGATTGACTGTCATCCTAATGCTTTAGCAAGCTTTAAAAGCACTTATACCTAAGAGTGACCACAGACATCAGAGAAGCCATATTTAATTTTTTTTCCATTTGCATTAACTCTCCTTCAATTGAATAAAGCTTTACCTATTCCAAACATCACATTAAACATACGATTTTCTGATTGTTCGGATTCCTTAATAAACCAGTGAAAAGTAAATTAAACTTTGTATTGTATTACCAGCCAAATATATTACACAAGCATAGGCATGGGAACAAATTCCCCCTTTGTATCATACTGTATATTGATATGTCAAATTTTTAATTTATCAGCATTTCTAAATGATCATACTAAAATACCTGAAGTGTTCACTGTAGCTTAACTATAATACTAAGACCTGTCTGACGGTGAAATTATCCAATAAAAGTGCTTTAGTTGTTAATGATGTTGTTGGATAATAGGATTATTTAAGGGAATTACCTATAAGCAAGGGGTTTATCACCCAAGTCATAACACTGAGGCCTAATACAAGTATGTGATGCAAGAATTGGAAGGTGCTAAGTAGGGTTGTCAGGTATAAAAAGATAATTACACAAGTAATCTTGGAGTTTCTGTACTAAGAATAAAAATCCTAGTTTTAACATTTTAACCCTGGCTTGTTTTCTTTATTGTGAGATTATTATAACACATCCTTGGTATAGGTGTGTTACTCTACATGTCTACATCCAGGCCACTTTTGTCTTTTATTCCCATGAGGGAATTTATTTGTTTCTTTGTCTTTTATAATATGTGGAGAGTTTGATTGTAAGGCGTTGATCATTTTTAAACTTGATTCCTTTTCCCTGTATTGATCGACCTAAATCCCTGTATTGATCAACCAAAATCGAACATAAAATCGATAGAGCAGTGATAGATATGTCAGTAAATTTCTGTCAATCGTTTAAGTACTGACGGGTTTTTTAGATATTTGGATAGATTTTTGTATCTGATCGTATTATGGAGCATCCACACAGGGCTTTGGAAAAGAATTAGTAGTCTTTAAATTGATCACAGCATGTGGAATTGTTTTTGAAACAATTGTTTTAACCTCCCTGGCGTTATGCCCGAACTCAGTTCAGTCATAGTTTGTTCTAGGAACACTCTGTGCCCGTGCCTGGATCGAGCATAATTGCTGGGGCTCTGTGAATCTGCAGTGATTTTGCATCGCTGCAGGCTCACGGATTCCTTCCGGCCCCAAGTCTTCTGCATCAGTGATGCCGAAGGGGTGGTGCCATAGACTTCCATGTTAATGGAGGAGGGCGCACATCATATGTAGAGATATGGGAGGGGGGCGAGGAATCACTGCGGAGTACATACTCCCCTATGGCAACTTTTCCTGCCACAAAAGATGCTTGTAACGCCAGGGATATTAAATTGATAATTTGTTAAGGCAATCATGGTAAAATTGAACCGTTTATGCCCACTATAACTTTGGGGGGTTTTTTTGGGTTGCAGAAAGGTTGCAGGTAAAATGATTCCCTTAGTGGCTTAATCTAATAATTATAGCAAGCTTTTAGGGTGTCTCAGATCCTTTCTTCAGGTTTGAGAAGGAATATGAGAGATTCAAGCTTACTTCTTTCTGTATTCATAGATGGCCAACATGGTACTACATTCTACTGTTGGTTATTAGTATTCTGTTAAGCACAAGTCTAAGTAAAAGAGTAAAAAGAGTAAAAGAGTAAAAAGAACCTTAGAACACCATTTATTTACTTGCACTAAAAATTATTGCAAAGGGCATCAAACCATCCAAAGAGCAATATGCCAACTTCACCAACCTATAGTGCATTTTCTGCAGTTTACACATTTTTAGCAAGCCTGCTATATATATATATATATATATATATATATATACACACAATATAGTAGGCTTGCTAAAAGTATATATATATATATATATATATTTATTTGTATTTGAATATTTTTTGTGTGGTTTATAAAGAGAAGTAACCATGAAGGTTATGGTGAGAAAGGATGAAAGGAATGAAAAAGCTCTCAATTCCTTTCATCCCTTCTTACCATAACCTTCATGGTTACTTCTCTTTGTTTGGCTTCCAAGACCCACGCCATGGTTTCCATGCACTGCACTGATGATGGGCAAGGAGCCTGAAACAGCTGTATGCAGTTTGGAATAAATGGCTCTGTACCATAAAGGCTTTATTTGCACTGTACACCAGAGTCTCTGAATGTGCATTTGGCTGATGGGGCGAAAAGGAATAATTTGCATGGCCCGGCCCACCGTCCTTAAATGAGGGGTTTCTACCTAAACTTTTGGCATATGTGATGGATTGGGCCATGTAAATACCTTCTGTTTTAAGAAGGCTTGATTGTGTTGTGTACTGTATTAAACTTGTATAGCTGACTGCATTAGATATGTAGCATACAAATCCAGATTAAAATGCCAAACACCGTTATAATATGTTTCTTCTTGATTGATTTAAAAAGTGTCAAAGAAGTCCCTACTCTTGGTTTCATCTACAGTATAATATCAAACTATCACCTACTTCAGAGTATGTGTATTAAATCATTTTTATGATTTCTCTTTATGTTGTCATACTTTATACAGACATGTGTTATTCCTATATTGGTAATCCTGGTTTATATTCTTAACTTAAGTGGAGATTACTTACTAAGTGTAAAAATCAGCATGTCCCATTTTAAGAAGTGATGACACGTGTTGCTAAAGTTCACAGTTTGATGATTACCTTACCTATGGTGTTATAAGCACCAATATCAATTACAGACCAGCTCTCAGCCAATATGACAACAGATTCCAAATTGGATCCCAAAAGGAAAATGCAACTATGATCTGTATCTATACAGAATGAGTCAATGTAAACCAAGTGACACAGTTTATATATGTATAGTAGCTTGTTCATACTAGAACACTTATAGCTTATGAGTAGCACTGTTATGGAATGGGATTCTTGTAATGATGGGGCCTGGAAGAAAGAACACAGCCAGAGTTTCAAGTTTTCTCTAATCCTCTGAAGCACTTGACTTTTACCGGATGAAGACAGATGCCCTTCTTTGACATCATGAGCAATCCTTAAAACATTTTCCATTGCTTTGCTTCCAGGCATGTATATAAAATGGGGAAACATTGGGGTCTGGAATACATAAAGCTTTTTTTTTTTTTTAAATGGCCAACCATATGTTATGGAGTAATACGTTATGTTAGAAAAAAAGGGTTTTCGTTTTTTTTTTCATTATCATGATCTGTTTTTAATTGGCAATGTCACATAACTAGATATCTTATGTAACAGCCAGAGAACCCTGTGTGCCAGAGTTTAGGATTTCAGCCGACTGTGTTCATAGCAGACCAGTAATAGATGTACTAGGTGCAAAATTACTAATCAAAGGTGTGACACAAATGATAATGACCCTTTTTTCCAATACTCAATTACTTTCCTATTGAAATGACACATAATCCTTATGTGGGACATCTAGTTACAATATCAGAAAGTAGTTGCATGAATTAAATAAAAAAAATATAGACTATAGAATGATAGAATAGAATGCAATGAACAACTAAGTTAACTTTTGCTTTATAAAATAATAAATGTAAAATAATGGTAAGCTTACGACCTAAAAGAAAAAACTGTATCAACAAAAACATTGTTAAATCACCCACGTGATGATTGATGTGATGATCTGGAGAATCCATGGTAACAGAGTTTGCATATCACAGTTTTACGTCTAGAAACAACACATGAAATAATATTGAAATAAAATGACATGTTGAAATGGAAGCGACGACCTGGGTTCTTCTATAGATGGGACAGAGTGGACCTTGCTGTTGTACCAATTGGCCTCCTGCTCTCTAAATGTTTTTGTGGTTGAGAATTCTTATAAGGTTCTTGTGTGCTGGTGCTTGACCCCTATTGACTGTCCAGATTTGTACCTGGAGTGTTTGCCGGGCTGCTCTGCTCGAGGTACCCTCTTCCATGACTGGTGGACCTTCCCCCGGGAGATTGTGGATCTGTGTCTACAACTTTCTCCGCACCATTTTTTGGTGCACGTTGCAAAGCAACCCCTGGGAGGCTTTACTTCACTGGAAGATATTGTCCTTGTCAGAGTCTGGCATCAGCCAGAGAATATCGGACATGTCCGCTCTCTGGCCAGCCAAGCTGTGGGGCGACAGGCGCCTGTCGTCCCATGTGGGCACCCCCGAGCGGTGGCCGTTTTTGCCGACGACCGACGGCCGGGAGCGCGCACGCCCATCCGTCGGTGGCAAAATTGGCCGCCGCTTGGTGCGTGTATGGCTAGCTTTAGTTTTGTGGGTATGATGATCAATGATAATCTAACCGCTCTTCACACAGATAGTCAACCCTAGTGTCTAAAAATCTGGTCCCCGTGGACCCTGTTCATAAAAGTTTACATAGTGGTATATCTTCGTTATGAAGGTAATAATGACTGGAGTTTACAAAATCTCTAAATTACTAATATTTTGTGAAAAATTTGCGATATTTTGCGAATACGGATATTGGCTGTGCTGCTCATGACATCAAGTATGGACTTTGTCATCCACATAAACTGTATAAAGAAACATCCAAAGCAAATAAATAATAATAAAGTGCTTATTACTTTAATCAGGTAGCTGAAGTTTTGCTAACGGCTGCAGTCACCAATGCACAGCTTATTTGTCAATAAAATTCAATAAATATTTATTTTCAGTACTAAATGTATTTTTTTGTAAATTGTAGACTGCATTTTGCATTATAATAAGTCTACTGAAATACTAAACGGTAGTAGCTATAATTACTCAGCTAATTATGGATTATGCATAGTTATCTGAAACCTGAAAACTTGAATGTGACCTGGGTCAGCAGTGACCTAAGCGTTTCAATGATTCCCTTCTGTTGAGTGACTAATCTACTGAGCTCCTCTGGAGTACTCACTGGCCAGAGGCGGCTTATGTCTGAATGATCACAAATCCAAACTCATCACATTCTGTTCAAATGCAACTCCATCAGGTCTATTAGTTTGACTATTCAGTAAACACATCTGAAGGTATTAACATACGACAAGTGATTAGGGGTTTACTGTGAAAACATTCATTCACCAGCTCATTCAAAATACTATTTCAATGAGGTTAATCATTACTTATGTACCAGTGGACCCATCCCCAAAGGTTAAAGCCATGTTTGTAAACTGCAATGCAAAGGACAAAGCAGACATGGAAGAAGGATTATTCATGTCTTAATATTAATATTTGGGTGCCCACAACCAATATAAAAAATGTTTTTCTTCCATAAAACCCAATATATTTTTTTATGCCTGTAGGATTGTGCTGCAGGAACTCTAAAAGGCATCTAGGAAGTAAGGTGCTCAGTTTTTCAGTACTGCCACACATTTGAACAGTTTTGACATTTTGGTATCTGCATCATCAGAGGTATACATTGTAGCAAGTTCCAACTTCATTCAGTAAAATGTCCAAAAAGTTTGCAATAGAGTTTTGGTAGAAACAAAACATTCAAGAACACAGCATGCTGCTGCCTGCACCTAGGTTTACTGGTAGTCGGGTTAGGGTGTTATGGGGGGGGGGGGGGGGGGGGGGGGGGGGGGGGGGGGGGGGGGGGGGGGGGCTATAAGGGGTCCTCATGCTCTTCTCCTCAAACATTGAGGAATACAGATTTTCGGTACAGTTTTCTATACAATCAATATTAATAAAATAAATCTCCTATATGATGCAGTGTGTCTCCACCATCAACACCAGAAACACAGCACCATATGCACAGTTGCAAGAACAAGTATGTGAACCCTTAGGGATAACGTGGGTCATAAAATGTGCTGTGATCGTCAGCAAAGTCACACCAATAAAAAAGCACAGTCTGCTTAAAATAATACTACACAAACATCATATGTTTTCATGTTTTTATTGAACATAGCATGTAAACATTCACAGTGCAGGGTGGAAAAGTGTGTAGTCTAATGACTTTTCCAAGAGCTAATTGGAGCCATGAGTGAGCCAACCTTGAGTCCAATCAGTGTGATAATATTGGATGTGTTGCTGAAAGCTGTCCTGCCCTTTAAAAACACACACCAGTTTTGGGTTTACTGGTTTCAAGAAGCACTGTCTGATGTGAACCATGCCTTGCAGAAAAGACCTACAATCAAGAATTGTTGACGCTGGAAAGGTTTACAAACGTATCTCCAAAAGCCTTGATGTTCATGCGTCCACAGTAAGACAGACTGTCTATAAATGGAGAAAGTTTAGCACTATAGCTACTCTCCCTAGGCATGGTCGTCCTGCAAAGATGACTGCAAGAGCACAGTGCTAACGTTTTTGTTGACACATCTACAATAAGGAAAACATTAAACATGAATGGAGTACATGGGAGGACACCACGGAGGAAGCCATTGCTATCCAAAAAAAGAATATTGCAGAATGTTTGAAGTTTGCAAAAGAGCATCTGGATGTTCCACAGCACTACTGGCAAAATATTGAAACCAAAGTTGAGTTGTTTGGAAAAACACACAACACTATGTGTGGAGAAAAAAGGCACAGCACACCAACATCAAAGCCTCATCCCCACTGTAAAACATGGCGGAGGGAGCATCATGGTTTGGGGCTGCTTTGCTGCCATTGATTGTTGTCATTGATGGAAAAATGAATTCCAGAGTTTATCAAGACAGAAAGCGTAAGACCATGTGTCCGCCAACTGAAGCTCCGCAGAGGATGGGTGGTACAACAGGGCAATGACCCAAAGCATACAAGTCATTCAACAAAATAATGGCTTCAACAGAACAAAATACACCTTCTGGAGTCACCCAGTCAGATCCCTGACCTCAACCTGATTGAAATGCTGAGGCATGACCTTAAGAGAGTGATCCACACCAGACTTCCCAAGAATATTGGGAATTTTGTGAAGAAAAGTGGTCCAAACATACTCCAGATCATTGTGCAGGTCTGATCTGCAACTACAGGAAATGTTTGGTTGAGGTTATTGCTGCCAAAGGAGGCTTAAATAGTTATTAAGTCCAAAGGTTCACATACTTTTCCACCCCGCATTGGGAATGTTTAAATGTTATGTTAAATAAAAACATGAAAACATATAAAGTTTGTGTAGTATAATTTTAAGCAGACTGTGTTTTTCTATTGGTATGACTATGATGAAGATCAGAGCACATTTTATGATTTTATGCAAAATGCCATGTAATCCCAAAGGGTTCACATACTTTTTCTTGCATCTGTATGCTGCCAGCCAGTTTCTCACTTCCTTTAGAGGACTGAACAAAATGAAATTAACAGACTGTAAAAAAACATTTCAGAATCACCAGGTTGCTTGCATTGATCTCCACCGATCCTTCAGGGTTCAGCATCATGCCCAGCATCATTGATGATGCTGGGGATGTGAAGTAGAGGGAGGGTAATATAAACAGATTAATCTATACTAATAAAAAAAAAACAGAAAACGCCCAGAGGGTTTAACTGGTGCCTCATTGTGAGTGCATATTAAGGGGTTCAAATGATCATATGTAATGTCAATGTGTAAAACTTGTTTCCTTGTTGACAATTAGAGATGTATTTTTTAATGAAATATATACATTAGCTTTGAGTAAATGTTCTTTTTATACTTATGCGAACTGCCATTCATTGCCATAAGAACAATCATTTAACCATAGGCCTGCCTAGTCTAGTCTGAAATACTTCCCTAGACAGGAGCATAATAAGTACCGCTTAGTCATAAAATATTTTAGCACCCTCACAACTCTTATTTTGTGGCACTTGTTATAGTCTTGCATTAAAATTGCATAAAATATTTAGCGATTTTGTCTCTTGAATAAGAAGGCCACTTCATTGTGAAAGCATGGCTCCCAGAGGAAAGAGTGAGTTCACATCTAATTGAAGAGTTATACGTTCATGAACAAGCATATTTTAGTTAGATGACAACAGAGAATTGGTCAGTAATGAATGAGTAGTCATGACCTATAAATACAGCACCACATAACATTTAAAAGAAAAGACTGGACTCACAGGCTAATATCCGAAGCTAAAAATACTCTCTGTGATAGCTGATACATGCTGATAGTTGACCATGAAGATGCATACTGGTTGATATCAAAGTCATTAATAGAATTTATAGGCATGCTGTCGACCAATGAATGTATGATTGTGCAATGTCTAAATGTCTATGGACACTTCCAGATGTCAATTGACTAGACATTAGCTGGCTCCTCCAAACGCAGCGGCAGATTCAGGGCACCCACAGACGCATTACCTAGATAGACCATGTTAGCAAAAAGGATAGGGGTGATTCCTCTTCTAACACCCCACTGACCTGTTGACAATTAGACTGTCTCCCTTTGATCCCAATATCATACTCAGATTAGATACAGGTTTATTACTAAGATATACCAAGTGTTACAGTGAATACTCACACGGACTCCCCCCCCCCCCCCCCCCCCGTCTTGGTACCCCCTCTCCGGCAGGAGCAATCCTGGGTGGGACCCCCCCCCCCCCTACTTGTTGCACGAGTATGGCATGTTATGTTGACTGTGACATACATGATCTTGCAACAGATTAATCTCCAGATGTATCAAATATTTAGCGTAATGCGTCGAGATGTTTAAGCAAGAGAACCTGTTTAATTGCTCCACTTCCAAGTACAGTAATCCTTGGTGCAATCTGAATAAATGTGATTTTGATGCAAATCAACTGCATAGACACTATACACACTATACACAATAAAATCATATTGTTTTACATATCTGATGCCTGAAAATCCCTAAAACCCAAATACTTAATGTTGTAAAGTGGAAACTCATTTGTTTTGTTCATTGTATATTATGTTGATATTGTGTAAGGTGCGCTAGATTTTGTTTGCAGACTTGTTACATCTGAATGAGTTTGGATAGCAGACTTCTACCTACAGTGGGGGAAAAGAGTGCAATTGTGCTCCCACTTACAAAAAGTTCTCCCACTTAAAAAGATGAGAGGCGTGTAATTTCCATCATAGGTCATCTCAACTATGAGAGACAGAATGGGGGGTAAGAATCCAGGAAATCACATTGTCTCATTTTTAAAGAATTTATTTGCAAATTATGGTGGAAAATAAGTATTTGGTCAATATCAAAAGGTCAATACTTACTCAAAGTTCAATACTACTCAATACTTTGTTATATCCTCTTGGCAATGACAGGTCAAATGTTTTCTGTAAGTCTTCACAAGGTTTTCACACATACTGTTGCTGGTATTTTCAACTCCCTCTACAGCTTTTCTTTGGGGGTGAGATCTGAAAACTGGCTAGGCCACTCCAGGACCTTGAGGACATGACTCCATTAGTTATTTCCTTTACATGGATCAGTCGCCCTAGTCCCTTCACAGAAAAACAGCCCCAAAGCATTATGTTCCCACCCCTATGCTTCACAGTAGGTATGGTGTTCTTTGGCTGCAGCTCAGCATTCTTTCTCCTCCAAACACGATGAGTTGAGTTTTTACCAGAAAGTTCTACTTTGTATCATGTGACCATATGACATTCTCCAAATCTTCTGGATCATTCAAATGCTCTCTAGCAAACTTCAGACGGGCCCGGGCATGTACTGGCTTAAGCAGGGGGACCTGGCAGTGCAGGATTTGAGTCCCTGGTGGTGTTACTGATGGTAGCCTTCGTTACTTTGGTCCCAGCTCTTTGCAGGTCATTCACTAGGTCCCCAGTGAGATCTTGCATGGAGCCCCAGATCGAGGAAGATTATCAGTGGTCTTGTATGTCTTCCATTTTCTAATTACTGCTCCCACAGTTGATTTCTTTACACCAAGCTGCTTGCCTTTTGCAGATTCAGTCTTCCCAGCCTGGTGCAGGTCTACAATTTCGTCCCTGGTGTCCTTCTACACCTCTTTGGTCTTGATCATAGTATAGTTTGCAGTGTGACTGTTTAAGGCTGAGGACAGGTGTCTTTTATAATGATAACAAGTTCAAATAGGCTCCATTCGATATTTGAGTCGATAGAGAGATCTCAGCAGTAGCGTGATGACGTCATCGCGCTACTGCCCGACTTCCCCGATATTGGGAGCCAGCTGTCAGCCCGTTCTATATTTTGAATGTTAAACCATGGGTCCCCATTCAAAGTATAGGATATGAAACAAGGTTTACCAACATGTTGGTAACCTTTTCGGCCTTCACGGGTAGATTTTTTCCCAGATTTCTGCACCGCACGGTGCTCGGTTGTGCAGAAAGCTGGGAAAAAATCGACCCGTGTATCAATCCAGCTAGTAACAGGTGTGTAAGAGCCAGAAATCTTGCTTGTTTGTAGGTCACCAAATGCTTATTTTACAGAGGGATTTACGAATGAATTCATTCAAAATCCTACAATGCGATTTTCTGGATTCTTTCCCTCCATTCTGTCTCTCAAAGTTGAGGTGTACCTATAATGAACTTTACAGGTCTCATCTTTTTAAGGTAGCTGACTAAATACATTTCACCCACTGTAATACAAAAATATAGGTACATCATCTAACCCAGACAATATTTACAAACTGTCTAGAGGTCATATGAATTAGAAATTGTTTACCTTAAGAATGCTTTTTAACAACTCATCTTCATAGTTTGGAATATGGAAGATACAAAAAGTGGTTAGTTTTTATTGACGCTGATAAGCTATATTTAGTTAGTTGACATGATCTTGGTTTGTACCTGGTGCTCTGCCAGGAAACCCAAAGATATATTACTGTTAATAATTAACAGAAATTCCTTTTGTGTACCATGAATGGACACATTTTATGTGCATTGTGGGAGGCGAACTGCCTTAGGCTTTGTTTCCATTGTACGTCGGGAGCCCTCCGCTAAGCGTATACGCTAAGCAGGGGTCCCGACGTATCCCATAGACTCAGCCTGCCGGCGGATGGTCTGTTTAGACATCCGCCGGTGTACAGGCTGAACGTACTCGACTACGTTCAGCCTGACACCGGCGGATCTGGTCGGCGCAATGAAGACAGACCCGTCCGCCGAGCAGGTAAGTCTATCTGCTTCGTCGGGGACCCGGGGCTCCCGACGTAATGGAAACAAGCCCTTATGCATTACAAGAACTGAGTTGTATAAAATCTAAATGGTAGGGATTTCATGTGACAGATACATGTGATTGCTACATGTGAATTGCGGTTTACTGCAGTTGTATCCGCGCGGCTGCCGCCCCTCCGACCGCATCCATAGGCAAAGCATCAGCCAGGCTCCACTGGTGAGGTCGAGTGCGGATGCGGTGCAGATGTGGATGCGGTGTGGTTCTGAACACTGGCTACTAAGTTTTCGTGCGGATGCTGGACCGCATCCCTTAACATGGGGGCTTCCCAGAGTCTGCATCCGACCGCACGGACGTCCGCGTGCATCCGCATGACAAACAGCTTGGGGTACGGGCGGGAGCGGCTGCAGCCGCGCGGATACAACTGCAGCAATCTGCCTCAGTGGAAACAAGTCCTTATTGTGATTCGGGCAAGTGTCTTACCATTGGCTGAAATATGTGCCAAAATACAACTGGAAACTGACTTCATAAAGAACTAGACTGCATTCAAATACAGTGCCTATACCTATTAATATTTGTTTTTCTTGATCATTATGTTAATTTCCATCCACTCTAAAGTTAGCAAAGGCAATAAATAAATAAAACTCTGCACAAATTCCATAATGTAAACTAAACATGAAAAGAAATGAATTATTTAATTACATTAAATGTATTGAAAGATACAGTTAATAAAAGATCTGTTGCACAGTATGTTTATTCAGTCAAGCATTTTATTTTTAAAAAGAACTATTACATTCTATAACTGTCATTATTTTGTAACGGTGAAGTTGGCTACACTATATGGGCACAGGCTTAATTCAAATTCATTGGCACAGCTGTTTAAGATGAATCAACTAGCCATGCAGTCTGCATTTACAAACACTTGTGAAAGAATAGTTTTGTTTGGAACAGTTTAGTGAATTCAAGAGAGGTGCAGTCAAAGTATAACACTAAAACCTGCCATACACCCACCGAGCGGCGGCCGATTTTGCTGCCGACTGATGGGCGTGCACGCTTACGGCCGTCGATCGGCGGCAAAATCAGCCGCCGATCGGAGGTGCCCACATGGGGCGACAGATCCCTGTCGCCCCACAGCTGGGCCGGCCAGAGAACGGACATGTCGGATGTTCTCTGGCCGATGCCATTAACTTCAATGAAGACCAGCATCTGGAAAGCAACCTGATGACGTCATCACGCTGCATTCCCAAGCTGTAAGCATCGGTGGGCACCCTTTGTGTGCCCGCCGATGCTTACAGCTTGGGAATGCAGCGTGATGACGTCATCAGGCTGCTTTCCAGAGCTAATCTTAGCAGCTCTGTCGGCCCCCACTCGGTGTGTATGGGGACCCTAAAATGGTGTCAGCTATTAATGGGATTCTTGGAAAGAGAGTCAACAGAGCAGGTAATTGATTGATTCCATTCGAAGATAGGGATGGTTGCATTAGATATGCGCTAGATAGATGGCCGTGAACACGCATTGCACTCGAGGCAGCCATCGATCTGGCACGTATTTATGTGTGTATGTGTGTCCTTTTTTCTATCATTCCTGTACAATTTTCACACGATCTACTGACAATGTATTACAAGGGCTTCCCTTATTAGTGCATATTGATTGGATAGTTTCCATCATAAATTGTAAAGTCATATTGTAAGGTGTATAGTGACCTTTACAGAACCATGCCTAGCTTTAAATGAAGTGGAAACCTGTTCTGTGGAGTGACAAATAACACCTTTTTGCCTGGGAGCCTGATGGATGAGTCTGGTTTCGGCAGTAGGAAGAATTGTTTGGAGATCAGAGATTATCTCTGAATTATCTCAGCAGCTTCAGGACCAACATCCCAAGTATCTGAAAAGCGGTTTTGAACATTTCTCGACAGAGGAATAGACATGACGCAAAATGAGCAAGATAAAACTTTGCTTGTCAAATGGATTATTGGTGAAATATATATGTCCCTCTAGACCAGGGTTGGGCAAACTAAGGTCCAGGGGCTGGATCCGGCCCTTTTAGATTTCTTTTTCAGCCCTTTTTCACTTTGTTAAAAATATGTTCTCCTCTGCTTTTCTTTGCATTTAGTGCACAAAATGCTAAGAGGTGGCCAAACATTGCCTTGGGGATGATAATCATGTGATGACACTGTGGATACATCATCATGGTGATAATAGGCAGCCTCTAGGAATTGTCTCTGCTCTGAATGAGCATTTTTTGCACCAAATTTAAAAAAGATAACAATGTTCCTTTCACACGTCACCTAATACACATCACAGCCATCATTTGTGATGCCAACGATGCATGGAATAGGCACACTTATGGTGGGTCAGTCATTACAGTCTTTTGGTTCAGCCCCTTTATCGAATTTTACAAAGCCAATTTGGCCCACGAGTCATAAAGTTTGCCCACTCCTGCTCTAGACATTATCCATAGGTGCAAATAATAATATAATAATAAAAAACTCTGCAAATCCAAACTCTTTAACCTCAACTCTTTAAACCGCCCAGTTTGAGCGCAGTTTGATCGTGAATCAAACTGTGCCTGTACCAGGATCGGGCGCAACCGCCGGCTCTTCGTCTGGCTGCAGCTCTTCTACAGAGCTGCAGACACACTGAGCCTTCTGGGAACGGGTGGGGGCACAGCGCCATAGACCTCCATGTTAATGAAGGGGCACTGCTCTTCTCCCCATACACCGCCGGCGTCTATTTGACACCACTTGTGTGTCGAGGGTTGGGGAGAGAGCCGGCAATCGTGGTGGAGTACAGTGAACGCTGCCGCGATTGCGGGGGAAACGGCTTTTCGTGCAATAAAAAATGTCGCGAAAAGCCGGTTATGCCCAGAGGGTTAAGATTGGTCTCAGTATCTCCCACTAAGGCCTGGTGCATTTTAACATGCATTGGGCACTGCATTGTTAGCTTTTCTAAAAAGTTCACATGATATCCAATATGCCTGTTCCCGTATGCATGTTCATACATCTCAATGTAAAGGAGATGGGTGTGATCCAGGCCTAAGGCTAGGTTCACATTCATACATAACAGTATGTAGTGTGTTTGATCAATTTGATGTGCGTTCATTTATACAAATTTTACATGTATTATGGTGCATTGTTGTGCTTTGTGTGTTAGGTTTACTCATTTATCCAAGCCAATGATATTAGAGGACAGAGAGGTTCCTAGGAGAGGTGCTAGTTGTCATGGGCTTTTTTCCCCAATAATTTCTACCACTTTTGCAAGCCACTATGTGCATATATAGTGGCTTGCAAAAGTAGTTCGGGCCCCTTGAACTTTTCCACATTTTGTCACATTACGGCCACAAACATGAATCAATTTTATTGGAATTCCATGTGAAAGACCAATACAAAGTGGTGTACATGTGAGAATTGGAACGAAAATCATACATGATTCCAAACATTTTTAACAAATAAATAACTGTAAAGTGGGGTGTGCGTAATTATTTAGCCCCCTTTGGTCTGAGTGCAGTCAGTTGCCCATAGACATTGCCTGATGAGTGCAAATGACTAAATAGAGTGCACCTGTGTGTAATCTAATGTCAGTACAAATACAGCTGCTTTGTCATGGCCTCAGAGGTTGTCTAAGAGAATATTGGGAGCAACAACACCATGAAGTCCAAAGAACACACCAGACAGGTCAGGGATAAAGTTATTGAGAAATGTAAAGCAGGCTTAAGCCTTGAACATCCCATGGCACACTGTCCAAGCGATCATTCAGAAATGGAAGGAGTATGGCACAACTGTAAACCTATGAAGACAAGGCTGTCCACCTAAACTCAAAGGCCGAACAAGGAGAGCGCTGATCATAAATGCAGCCAAGAGGCCCATGGTGACTCTGGACGAGCTGCAGAGATCTACAGCTCAGGTAAGGGAATCTGTCCATAGGACAAGTATTAGTCGCGCACTGCACAAAGTTGGCCTTTATGGAAGAGTGGCAAGAAGAAAGCCATTGTTAACAGAAAAACATAAGAAGTTCCATTTGCAGTTTGCCACAAGCAAGATCTGAAAACTGCTGTTCACAAACGCTGTCCATCTAATCTGACTGAGCTGGAGCTGTTTTGCAAAGAAGAATGGGCAAGGATTTCAGTCTCTAGATGTGCAAAGCTGGTAGAGACATACCCTAAAAGACTGGCAGCTGTAAATGCAGCAAAAGGTAGTTCTACAAAGTATTGACTCAGGGGGCTGAATAATTACAGATTATTAGGATTCCAATAAAATTGATTCATGTTTGTGGCTGTAATGTGACAAAATGTGGAAAAGTTCAAGGGGGCTGTATATATATATATATACATATAAATAAATAAATATATTTAAAATATATCTAGCTCCCACCACACACATCCAGCATCATCAATGATGCTTTAGATATAAGGATTTGGAGACCACTCTGCTGGCTGGCAGTCATAAGTTCTTGGTCAGGCTCCTCTGTCAAATTTAAGAACCCATTGTAGCCCATGAGCCAAAAGGTTTGCCCACCTGTGCCCTAAACCATAACAAGTATTTAACCCATTTAGTGGAGGACTAGCCCTTCAGCAATTTTTTTTACCTGGAGTTTTAAGGACAGTGCTGTTGTTTGAGCTTTATTTAGTTTTATTATGAATGTTCTTAAAATGTAATGACATAATAAAAATTGGGGTAGAGTCTGGTAAGGCATACCAGGCTTGTTGTCTTTCTTTTTCTATCTTTCTATAGTGTTTTTTTTTCTACACAGATGCCCATGAATAGGTTAGTGGTAACAGCTTAATTTTCAGCTTTCGCTTGCACAAAAAGAGAATTTAATACACAAATTGAAACCCATGTAATAGCATGTGGTGGCATAAGGATGTAGTGGGTAGACTCCAGCTTGCTATTTATGGCATTATAGTATCATTAATCAAGCGCATACAGAAGGTGCTGAGTTGTTGCTTTCTCTATGTGCTTTTATGCAGCAGAAAAAAGGAGTCCTACCTCCTGATATTAACACAGCACAATAAAATAAACCTTTCATGTAATGTTAGCATGTTTCCAGTCATTATAGTTTTTCTTCTATTGGTAATGCATCTTAACTTCTGGAGAATAAATAAGTGTAAACATGTGAGGTGGTTAAATGAGCCTTAAAATGAATCGTAGAGTATAATATTTTTGTAGTTGGCCAATCTGGCGAACTCCTATGAGGATTCTGCCAAGCCCATGTAACTGGTCATAAACTCAGGTATCTCCTTCATTTAAAAAGTCATATACCAAATAGAAACATGCTGGTAATTCCTGACCTATGACACCTGATTAAATATGAAAAATAAAGAATTAATAGCCCTAAAAGATTTGATTTTGGATATAACTAGTAGTAGAAGATATCTTATATTCTTTTTAGGATTCTTGCAGTCATTCACTCACAAGTTACAGGTAGCTGGTGAGCCAATACCATAGATGTCATAGATTGTCGTTTCCCAAACCTGTCCTCAGGTTTAATCAACAGTGCAGTGTTGATGGATTACCAGACCGTTTCTAGATTCAAACTGTTCAAAGTGACCTTACCTTTGCAGAATGGGCATTTGAAAAAGATATACAAAGGACAGATTTAGGGAACACTGTCATAGATCATGACCTTGCAGAAAGGCTACCGCAGCTAATACAGCAAAAAACAAAATATACATATGTATTTATTTAATGTAACACATTGTCCTGAAACTCTTTAGTTACTCTGTGACATAAAATATATACTGTACTTTAAATGATCTTATAATACAATATATGAAGTAAGTTAAGAGCTGATGTGTGAGTCATTCTGGGTTCAAAGGTTGCAGATAAAGTCCCTAACAATAAAAGGCAGTGACAGCTTACCTGGGTGTATCACAGTGCCACAAAGTACCCCCTATAAATGCCAGACTAATTCATAATGCAAAATGAAAAGAGAAAACATAGATAGCTGCCACCAAAACAGAAAAATATATACTCCAAAGTCCCTGTCACGTCATGGCTAGATTTTCAAGCAGCATGGAAATTCCATTAACCAGCACCAGGATTCTAACAAAAACAGGTGCCACACAGCTGGAACTTGGATGGAGATTTACTCTACCCTGCTTGGTGCTGCAGCTGGTCCAATAGGACCGAGAGGACAAAAAAGGATCACCTACCCAGGGTAGGTGGCTGAAACTCATAGATACATGGTCCTATGGTAAAAGTGGTAGTAATTGTAGAAATAAAAATGTTCACTTTGTATACATTTTAAAGAAATATGTGGAAAGCATAATGGTATTTTCTGTTACATGGTGGGATCTAAAGACCAAGGCTCCCAGAGGACCATTGAGATGCATCAAACTCTGTAGCATCTCTAGTATCTATTAAATAGGAGCTGTTCTACCTGAAAAAAATTCAATCTACTTGCTTCTGCAGTATAACAGCATTTTGATGGCGGAGACTGTGCCAATATGACCTTTTCCGTTGAAAAAACATAGCTGGCCACTACCCACACAGTTACTTCCCATATCCTTTTACATTTCTGTTAGAATACCAGCCAATATGTGCCGGTTTTATATCACATACGTGTCAGTTTTATGTGTCAGTCAACCAACAACCTGCCATTTGTCCTTGGAAGAACCTAAGGTGAAATCAAGTCATAATAAAAGTGTTTTCTCTGTGCCTTGAAAATGGAGTCAAAGTGATCTTTTTCATAAAGGAGCCTGGTGTGTAGGCATTCTTGTTGTTTGAGTTCCTAGTACCACTAATGAGAAGATAAACCTTTACAATGTGCATCTAGGGAAATTGGGCAGGTTGATGATGCATACTCACCTTTTAAAAATAGGGACAGTAGAAAATTAAGCAAAATGTGAGAAAGTTTGGCAATATCATCATCAATAGATAATTACACATAGTAAACAGGAAAAAGAGATCCGCAGTCCTTGGGTTAAGTTAAAAAATCTTCTTGCTTTATTCAATATCCATGCAGTTGAAGTACATTCAGTGTTTTATCACCCTCTCATGTCTGGACCCCCTGTCCTCCAACACATTTCACTCAAAGAGCTTAAAATCAATACACATACATAAATAAATATTACAAACTCAATAGTGTATTATATTTCTTTTTCAATGTGCATAAATATATGGTAGTAAACATAAAATTTAAAAAAGTGCTTGGAAAACCATCTAAATGTTGCACATTGCTGGTACCAATTACTGGTAGCTGGGACATAATTATACTTGTGTAGCAAGATGAGGTCTATGCCTGTACATGGTTAAATGAGGTCTTGCCCGACTTCTTACACAGACTAGCATGCTTTAATGTAGAAGGTCATCCATATGAGTACACTGTGCCTAAAATAGGTGCATTCCTAGTATTCATCCTATTCTGCCAGCCAAAGTTCAAGGATTTACCAATGAAATTATAATTTTAGGTGGTTACATAATGGTCCATGGACATTAATGTACTATGATGTCAAGGGTCAGTGTAAGGCTAGTACAGCAATGTTTCTGAGTACTATTTTGTGTGCATATATATCTTTAGTCCGCATGTTTAGGGCTAAGTACCTGTCACTCAACATTTATAAGTTAAATGCATTTTTATGCATGTTTCAATTTTCACTTTGGACTTTGCTTTACTTTTTTTAAGCTTAAATAAAACGTGAATAGTTTATTGAGTAAACCCCGGCAATGTTGTGAAATGCTGAAGTAAAGGTCATAGGTTTTCAAGACTAATTGTTAAATCCAAGATAGTATTAGCTTAGTAATGTGGCACTCTGATACACAGAAGTTAAATTTAAACTGACTACACACAATGTCAGAAACACCGCAGTAAACAATCTTGCAGGATATTAATAGAAATCCTATGATGAGTGTTAACATATAGATGAAAATATCATGTTATACACATGTAAAAATAGGACAGAATGAACATAACCTTTTTTAGTTCAAGTACAGGGTATCGAATTGTCAAGAACAGTTTAAACTTATCATTTTATTCCTTCTGATCTTTAAAACTCAAATTTGAAATAACAAATACAATAGTTGATGAAACAATTTGAAAAAAGAGCACACATTTATGAACTTTAATTCCAAATTGACACCTATATGCCTTAATGCATACTCATAACTTGTGTCCAGCAAGTGCACTTTAGGTTTATTGTGCTTATTCACATGAAAAAGCATGGTGATGCACTTTAGAAGGCATATGTGTCTACAGAGTCATTAATGTGTTTCATGTCATTATATATAGCAGACATAGTAGGTGAGATATCCATAAATAGAAGCAAAACCTTCCACTATTTCCAAATATTTTGCACTTAAACAGAACTTTGAGTTCAACAGTTAAATGTACAGTGAACTGACAAACTAAATATTAATTGATTCTCTATCAGCTTTCACCTCACAAGGCTATAACTAAAGGTGGGTTTACACGTCAAGATTTTTGTTTCGTTCAACTTCAGATTCGATTTTTTGTTAGATTTTTTTATCGGATTTCGTTCGTCCATTTATCAAAGGTAATTAGATTTTTGTTAGATTTTTGTACAACCGACGCAAAATATCGAATGAAAATAATCGTTGGAACCACGAATGAAAAATCTTTCAGATTTTTTTATTTAGCACACTGTACACACACTCATACATACATTCATTCACAATCATACATACATATCGCTATTAACAACGAACATTTAATATTGAAATATATGTATTTTTCTATTGACACCACGTTGTTACGTTCGTCCACAATGCAATTGTTTCGTTCTCAAAGTTCTACCCGGAAAGAAAATATAAACAACAAACAATCATGGACGAATCAAAATCATACATTGTAAAAATCCCACTCCCCATGCTACTGGTTCAAAATATCGAGTGAAATAAGGAGCATTCGTTTTTTACACGAAAAATAAACGACAGATGAAAGTTTACCAACATGTTCGATCACCTTGTGGACGATTTTGTGTCAGATATCGAAAAAAAAAATCCATCGGAGCAAATGGCCGTTTCAGATTTTTGTACAACGAACCAAAAAATCGCTCGTCGTCCATCTGTCGGCCGAAAAAATCTTGACGTGTAAACCCACCTTAAGGACTTATTTAAAAGCATCAAAAAACAAAATATTTGCAACGTGTATCCTGTTGCCGATGTCCCCAACCAACTGGGGGTCAAGGCAAGAGGGGAGGACTTTCAGGCGGACATTGTTTCAACATGAACACAGATAATCTCTACATGTTGTTTAATCATAATCATTAATCCCATTGGTACTGGCTCCTTTCTTGAATTGAATTAGCTTATTCTGATGTTACTGCACACTGCGAGCTTATGCCTGCATTCCATATACTGCAAAGAGACCCCCTCACCAGGTCTAAAAGAAGGTATATAATAAATACAAAAGCAAGTAAAGAATTTTTCTGATTGTACCCCTTGAATTCAGAAACTTGTCATTGCCACCTGTTTGTTTTACAGCACTGGAACTTCCTCTCTTAGTTATCTCTGGTGGTTAGTGGATTATAGGAAGTTAATATACTAACAGGTTTCAGTATTATTTCAAATATCAGTCAGCAATACACATTTTTTGTGACTAATGGATTTTGTAATCTATTTTTATGAAATATTGAGAACTGGACTGTGATTAGTTTTCCAAAGCTAGCCATTCATACAACTTCAACTTTTGCTTTATCTTCAATTTGTTGGATTTGGGAAATCCATCATAGTTACTACCACACAAACAGACACCTGTGCATATGCTCCATAATACGTTAGGACACAACTTCATCTATATACCTGGAAAACGTCTTAAGCTAAGCACACACGGGTAGATTCCTGTTCAACCGACCCCTGATCAATCACAGCATGGTGACGTAACCACACTGTGATTGATCGGGTATCAATTGAATGGAAATCAATGTGCACCACAGGGGCACATCGATTCCCGTTCAATGGAGACCCGTTCTCCCCAGATTGCAGCACATGTGAATCACAACACGGGCTGCAAGCTAGCGAGAAAGGCAGCCAGCCTCACACAGCTTCAGAGACAGATGTGCTGGCTCCGCCACTTCACACTGACAGCAGGTCCAGGCTGCAGCAGCTGCTCCAATACTTTGAATGAAGACTCAAGTCTCCATGCAAAGTAATGGAGATTGAACGGGGTTTTTTTTACATGTTGGAACCCCGTTCAATCAAGTTTCTTTGAGCGGGCTCTATTGATCTCGCTCGAAGGAAGGCACACACGGGTAGATCTGTAAACAGATCAGAGTACAATCAGATTAGACCGCGCATGTTGATTGATTGTACTCAAATCTTTTTACACGTGTATGCATAGCTGAAGGTAAGGTTCAGGTAAGGTAAGGTTCACATTTATGATGAATTTTGATCACTTTGGGCTAATTTATTCAGTTAGAAAGAAATCATTTTTGGATACTCATAATAGACTCTAAAATATACTCTTAATAACAGAGGGTAAAACTATATTTTATATATAGCTATATGTCATTGATGTGCTTATCTCCTGGCAGTTCACACTATGCATCCAGGAAGCAAGGGAAAGATGGCTGCCTTTTACATACCAAAAATGTTTAGCTCTTAATAAATGCCTGGCAAACACCTTTGTGACAGACTAGATCTCAGGCAGTAAATTACTTGCATGAGATGAACAGTCAATTGACATTTCATGTCTTCCAAGAAAGGGGACACCAATTGTCATTAGCTAAAAGAAGATCTATATATTTTTATTTTTAAACTGATTATGCGTATGTCCTAAATTAGCCTCTACCAAACTGCATTTTATTTGTAAACATAGACATTGCAACTTAACTTCATTAATCTTCTGGGTGGTTATCCCGAGTTAACTCTGGGTTTTGCTGACCCTCTAAACTTGCAACGTGTTGTAATCTGGAATATTCACCTATTCCAAGCCCATGGTGATGAAGAGCATCAGCAAACCCGCTGATCTTTTCTGGGTCCGCCTCTTCAGAGTCATCAAGGGGGGGGGGCAGTGCCATTGACCTCCATGCTAAGGATACAGCCCTGGCTTTTTTCAGCACATCCCCGGCATTATCGATGAAATCGGGGATGTGTAGGGGGAATGCGTCACAGGCATAAAGTTAAGGAGGTTAAGAGACAGTAAGCTTTCATATACACCATGCTGCTATTTAATTCTGATTTACTTTCATTAATTATTACATTTATTTAGTTTTTTTTATGATTTTACATGGTTTATATCAATGTAATGTAAGTACGAACGAGGATTCAGATGTCAACATCAATTCATAGATTATGTGTTTTAGAAGCCTTAAAAGTTGGAATTTTTTTATATAAATTATTTGTAGCCACCACCACATGGATTTTTTTTCGCGCCTCTACCTGTATCTTTTTTACATGGGTACCCCCTCGCAATAATCCATACCTACCAACAAAAGCACAGACTCTGCTATCTATGCCAACTGGATCCCCACAGACACAGAGAGGAACCCATTCTACAATCACTGAGTGTAGACGTTGATCCAATATCTCCACAGGCTGCTGCCACCAATGGTTCTCTTGTATTAGAGTATCATTGGCCAGCAGCTCACGAAGTCCATTTTTTACTTTAACATCAGTCCCTAATGTGATTTGCCTTTCTGGGCATAGATCATAATTTTCCGCTCATAATATAAAAACATAATATTCTGTTCCTTATCCTGTTCCTAACCCTTCCATTGTCTTTTTGGGTCCTATCTGACCCTTTGGGGGAAGCCATGACACAGCTATTACCCATTAATAGGAATGTATATTTTCTATGAGTGTAATTGTCATGTGTAACCCTACTATCATATGTCATTTAGTTTTTTGCTCTTATTTCTACCTTTATGCAATTTTATGAAGGTTTAATCTTTTACTGCACAAAGCTACCAGTAAAGTTCTTGGGGTGTTGTTTTCCCCCTTTCCTTGCACTTGATATATCCTACTATTAGGATGTGAAACCTACAGATAGTGAGATAGTGAGTTTTATCCATATTTGCATAGAACCCTTTGCATTTTATGTGCTCTACAAAACACTACAAGCACTGCAATAGCGCATGAAAGGTCTCCAATTGTGATTATTTTTGATACCCTTGACAAGTATTTGCCTGTATGATTAGGTTCAAATATAATAAACATATGTCCTTCCTATACCTTGAATACAGTATATAGTTATAGGCAATAAGTGGTTATTTCTCAATATAGGGGTCCCAGCACCGTTCAGAAACAGCTCTGTGTCACAGGTTACATCAATTTCCATTACAGATAAATAAAACAGTTCTATTTTATATGATTCCCTATAAAGCCTATCCTTTATTTCCATTCTTACCCTGCTTTAAAAGAAATGCCCTCTATGATTCTATTCTATGATCTATTGCAATGTCATTGAGAATGTTTGCTCCTGCCTTGCACTAATTAAGATAGGAACATATTGTCTCCTATATTCATGTGATGAGTGGGCACACATTAACATTATTTAATAAATAATAATAAAATAAATAATAATAATAAAAAAATCAAAAATTTTCTTCAAACTCCAGAGGCCACCTTGTACTGTCCTTTTCTTAGGACCAAACGGGACCAAGTTCAGCTATGGTGCATGGAAACCCATTTATATAGTCATATGAATAGCACTAACATTCATGACATACTAATGCTGTACACAAGCCTTACAAAAGGTTACAGAAAGCATGGCAATAATTGTTGGACGTCAATGGTGTGTTAAATGAGGGTCTGTGAAGAGAAAGATGAGTGAGATGGGACCCAAATTTCATTCTTGAAGCCACCCCCCTTCAATCTTTCAATCTTGCCTGTCATGTAGCACCTGGCAATACTTTGCTCTTGTGTGGCGTGCTCTGTATCATATCCTCTTGAGTTCTAGCACATCATGATGGGGAATAAACTTTATTGGGAATAAAACAAAAAATTTTGGTTCAAACAAAAATGAGTGTTCTCATTTTCAATCAGAATCACTTCGGGCATGAATCCTGTCTGGGCAGGAGAAGGGAAGAGCTGCATGCAATGGTACTCCTTTGGGCTCATTTACACTTTTGGTTTAAAAGTAAACACATGATTTTCACACAGAGTAAGCTATCAGAGTCCAGTTTACATGATCAATAGGAATTACAAAAATGCATATAAAATCCATGATTATTGTCAGGGGTACACATAAGTGGTCCACCAGTACGCAAATGGGGTTATGCGGAGCTGATGGAATTTGCGTACGGAGGAGTCTGATTGTCATAGAGAAATTGTCAGCTTCCCACATCCCTCTCTCCTTCTTCCATGTGTGAGAAAGCTAAGTGCTCACTAGCGATACTCTGGCAAAATTGGTATTGCAGCTCCACTGTATCGTGCATACACTACTTTAAAAATAAAATTTTTGCCAAATTCTTTCAGTTTTATTGTTAAATATATACAATTTATGTCACTCTGTGGATAATCACAGGGAAACATTATTATAACTCAAAGATTGCAGTCAGGGGTGTCAAATTGGTAATTTAAATTACTAAAAAAAAGCATATTTTAGCACCAATTTGTGCAGAAAATTTTCAACAATAAGGGATTAGCAGAGGATCAGGTTATCCTTTTTACATGTTTAATAAAAAAAATAATAAATTGCCAAACGACCACACTGCATTGACTTTCAGTACATATACTGCAATTTAAAGGAATCTGACAGGATTTATGAACAGGCGATGGATAATTGGGCTCCTGCAGGGACGCTGTCCAATGATGGATATGTAATATAAGCATTTGTCCTCTCTTCTTCTCAGCAGCTGTCTACTAAAACATTTTCCATGTCAGATTCCACAGGAACTCAGCAATATGTTGATAGTTTGCCAACATATTTGGTAACAAGAACCTACAGTGTTGCATATTTCTTCTTTAATGATAACAACTTCATTCACACCGCAACGATAATGAATGCTAAAATCATCTGCAAGGGTTTTTTATTAATAAACTACAAATAAAATTAAAAAATTCTGATCTAGGAGCAAACCAGGTTTTCGAAATGTTATAATGCATTGTGAAAAATGTAGATTAAAACATGCACTGTGAAATGATTCATAATGCCTACAATTTATTTATAGATCTATGTTAGATAATGTTACAGATAACGGCTTGAAATGCTGTTCATGAAGTAATATGCATAAAAGCATCTTGTTTACATTAAAGAAAAAAAACATGCAGTATAAAATACATATACGGTAACTGCTACCCCATGGAAATCAGACGTGAATGTATTAAAGTACTGCATGTTGCCAATTGGGAAATGTTATTGGGAAAAAGTAGTACAAAGTAATATTTACAATATTTTTTCCTTAATTCAAAAAGTTAGGATTTGCTTAATTATAGACAAATAAACTATTTCTAGAAAAAAAAAATTTCATTTGAATTGAATTTTCATGTATCCTCATTTAAACATGCCCATTTAATATACCTTATCATGTGATGCCCAACATGTATTAAAATGGATAGGTGTGAACGGGGCAAACAGGCCCCAAGGTAGTCCTTAAACCCCATACTTAGCTGAGGTGAACTATCATGAACATCTCTGCCGAATATCCTTTGTACAGGTAAGGCTAAGTTTACACTGGCAGTTTTTTATCGCCAGGTAAACGACCGTTTAGCGTGACGGTTTTCGGGCGGCCGTGCCATAGGACCTCTATGTGGTCCTTAATTAGGTGCCCTGTAATTGCCTGCACTGTTTTGCAGGTAACTACAGGAAGCCGTTTATCCCGCGTCTGCGGGAGCGCACTGGCGGTTTTGCCAGTGTAAACTTAGCCTTAGTGAGGTCGTTGATTGACTTGTTCTGTTAAGACAGATGTCTGAAGTGGCCACTGTCCACTATGGGGAAGAAGATAGAGGGGTGCCACTCATTTGTCTTTCCCTGCCTCTCAGTGTGTACTGTTCTTTTTCATTCTCTGGTCATTGGCAATGATCAAGAAAGCTGGCCATACACCATTAGATCTCTCTGTCAGATATCCTTTAGATATACCAACAACTATGTAGTATAGGGTCCTCTGCGATTGAACACGGGTAGACTTGATGGTTTATAAAGTCCCTCTTATTACATGGTTTTGGTAAAACAAAAGGAGATCTAAAGGAAATCTGACATAGAAATCTAAAGGTGTATGGGGATTACCAATATTGAGTGAGTGCATAGCTTGAGTGAGTGCATGCTATTATTTTCAGGACAAGACCAGCTGGGACAGACTAGATATCTCCACCCTGACTGGTTAGTTGATAGGTGTTACCTAAGATGTTTGCAGCATAATTACACTTTATGTACAGTGTATCTAACATCAATGAAAGCTAGAGCTAAGATGGGTCGCACACTCTCATCTTAATGCCTGAAGTCATTCAAGCTGCTACCTGTCTTTAGCATGCTTTCCTTTTCTCTGATTCTAGAATGACAAGTCACATAACTTTCACATATGTGCCTCTGGCAGTGATGGATGAAGTGGAAGAACTTGTACACACTGACCTGTTAACGCAGGAAAATGTTATCTTTGTTACACATGTAATATATAGGGCAAGATTGTCATTATCAACAACAAATGTATATTCAAGGTATATAGCATTTATGAAGTTGTTTAAATAGTGTATAATAATTAAAAGTGACTTTATATTTCAGCATACGCATCGTGTAATAAACCCCTAACAGTTTTTTTTATCATGTTTGTTACAAAACACACTACTTTCTACTAAAGCATGAAACACATTCACCATGTTGATGGTCAAAATGCAGTTGCACATGCAGTTGTATATATATAATAATATATTTATATATTTCTTACAGCATGCAAAGTCAAAACAAGAGCATTTGCCTGAAAGAAGGAAAAGTCATCATCCCTATGAACTGATCAAATATTCAGATTCTTAGGCTGAGCTACAAAAAAAGTAAAAACGGCCAAAGGTTAACTTCATCCATGGAAAATACCTTATACAAATAATGGAAATATATCACCAGTGTTAGCAAGTCATCGATATCCACCGGTATAATGCTAACCCAAATGGAGTGACCATAATATGTACTGATCAACCATGGTCATTGGACCATGGATCTTTTTGTTGATCTATATCCCAGGTGCCCAACCTGCGGCCCGGGACCACATGAGGCCCTTTGAGCGTTCTTTGGTGGCCCCCATCAGTCCTCTACTTGCGGGCCCTGAAACCTAATTGTTAATGCATAGGGCATAGGAACTCACCTGTCTGCGGAATGGAAGGTTATGTGCCCCATCGATATAATCTATGGCTTTGATTTGATTTATATCTTTAAGGCACATAACCTTTGACGATGTATGTGACACAAAAGAAGACAAAAGTCTTCTAGCTATGCCTGCTGTAATTTTTTCATTAAAAAATGCTTATACAAGTTAGTATAGACCAAAAATTTTATGTGCGGCCCTTTAGTGATGCCAAGGGCCGCACTTGTGGCCCTCCATATCAACTCAGTTGCCCACCACTGATCCATATAGACCTATTTGAGCATGAATCTAAGCTTGAAAATTATATATATAATGATACAGGCTATTAAAGATGACCTAGTGGATCCACTCTTTATCTGAGGGCTGCATTTGGGTAAAGGTAATTTCTTTATCTATATACTCACCTGTCACTGGATCATGGCGGTTCTCAAAAATATATCTCTTGCTATTTTGTTTAAATATTTTTAATATGGTGAATGTGAAAATGTTTTTTTTTATTTAAAATGAGATATCGACATGAAGTTTAAAGAAATAATCTTCCCATGTTAATTATATTGGCACTATATAAACAAAAGTTTATAATTATAAATGTCATACAACAGTTACTCTTGTGGTATCTAAATAACTTGTTATTTACATACAGTAGATCAGTAGAAGTGTAGCTATGTGGAACTAAGTGACTGCTGTGTCCAAAAATAATGGACACTGACGGGAAATGCATTGACATTAAGCTACACAACACTTATGATTGTTTATCTTGTGCATCTCAATATTTTTTGTTGTATGGTGAATGTTTATAAAGCCATACATTTTGTAGGAATGATCTTTCCCCATCATGTGCCTGCCATACTAAAGAAATGACCTCTAGGATTTAAATCCCTTGCTATTATTATAAATCTCTATAAAGACAACTATATGAGTGCAGCTATATGAACCTAGATGACTATGTTACACATGTCCAGGAATTTCATGGAAAACAGGCAATTCTCACTCTGTTAATCTTTCTAAACAAGGTGTATAGTATAGTAAAGTGCTTACTGGTGCAGACTGTTCTGTCACTCATTGAAGATAATTAGCCTCCACATCGATAGCTTGCTTTTTGTTGTTTAAAGCTCTGCTTGGCATGAAAAACGAAAGCTTTACGCTTCCTGTAACAAAAACAAAACCTTTTCACTTGCATCAGCTTGCCTGTGCATTGCGGGGATCAGATCATATCATAAGCCAATGGAACCAGGAGCAACCCGAGATCAGATTTTGGAGATCAGACCACAGAAATTGTCACATATGCAAAAAATAAAATTTTATATCCTGAAACCAGGGTCATGTTCATCCAGCTCTTTATCCTTCTGCAGGGAGTTGTTTTTTTCCTGGAGTGCCCATAACCAAAAAAACACTTCTAATAAACTGTTCAGTGGTTGGCTCAGTTTGTGACATGTATTGCTATTGGTCCAGTCACAAAAGGACTTGGCTAGATTGGTGGTGACATTAAGTGGGCTAGCCTAGTCTCCACTGCGCTTGATTAGTGATGGCCCAAACTGTTCACCGGCGAACTATCCGCGGCGAACATTGCATGTTCGCGTTCGTGCATTTTCGCGAACATAT
>CM070034.1:54323947-54338763 GCA_036250615.1 Ptychadena robeensis | reverse complement strand
ATGTGTGACAGTCCTCATCCAAAGCAATGTGGCAATGTGTGACAGTCCCCATCCAAAGCATGGTGTGACCATCACCACCAGTGTCCTCCACACTGACCATCACCACCAGTGTCCTCCACACTGTCCATCTCCCCCAGTGTCCTCCACACTGACCATCTCCACCAGTGTCCTCCATACTGTCCATCTCCCCCAGTGTCCTCCACACTGTCCATCTGCACCAGTGTCCTCCACACTGACCATCACCACCAGTGTCCTCCACACTGACCATCACCACCAGTGTCCTCCACACTGACAATCACCACCAGTGTCCTCCATACTGACCATCACCACCAGTGTCCTCCACACTGACCATCTCCCCCAGTGTCCTCCACACTGACCATCTCCCCCAGTGTCCAACCATGTTGTTTAGTGCTCTCCAGCTCAAATCCCATTGACTATCATTGTAGAATTTCTTGGTGCGGATTTATAGTGTGAAAATTTTTTTTTCTTGGCCATGGATTCCCCTTTGTCATGTCATTGTCCAGGTGTTAGACCAATTGAAACAACTTTCCCAACACTATTGTGGCCAGAAGGGGTCCCTTTGTTTTTTAAAATTCGCCTCCCATTGAAGTCAATGGCGGGTTCGCCGGTTCGCGAACTTTTGCGCTAGTTCGCGTTCGCCGTTCGCGAACGGCAAAATCCGGGTTCGCGCCATCACTACGCTTGATGCGCATCAACGTGCATTGGCAACATGTCCAATGCTATTCAATGAACACGTTCACACATAAGTGTGTCAGGCACCCTTCATGTCTATTGAATATGCATTGGATGCATCAAAAATGCATCAAATTTTTCTGGAAAAAAAATAGGTTTGCATGTTACTGTTTCACATGTTTTTTTCATAAGACTGTATTGTCTTATTTCACAAGGCAAAAATACACCTGCCTTTCTGTACATGTTACTTGCGAGTCCTGACACCAAATGGAGACATGGTCTGTCATGTCCTGCTTCACACAGTTATTTGATGTCATCACACTGCAGCCAGCCCCTCAGAGGATCATCCAGCACCCTTAGTGTGCTGGATATTGCTTTGGATGGGGACTGCCATCCAACACACAGGAGATTCCTGGTCGATCTAGCCAGGTGGGCACTGACGATTTTCAGCCGAGCGACTGCCGGGCAAATGACAGAAACACGCGTGGTCGATCAGCTGGAATCTGCAGAAATCTACGCGTGTATAGCTACCTTTACACTTAAATGTAAGCCTGTGTGAACAGCAGACCTCTTTCAATTTCTTACATTAAAAAATGTAGAAATACTAATATAGATGACCTGGTAAAAGTTGGTTTTCCTCATCTGGAGCCAGGACATTGATAAGTAGTGAAGGCCAAACATAACATGAGGTGACTATTCTTTCTGATCCGGGCAACAGAAGAATTCTTTCACAAGAGACTGCAGAGAGAAGCCGGTCTCTTGTGAAAGAAAACCGCCTTAAACCTGAAGTGACGTCAGTAACATCACGTCCAGATAGCGAATCCGGGAACTGTGCGTTCCAGGTACCGGAAGTGACATCAGTGATGAGATGTCCGTTTTTGTCAATTCAAATTCCCCATGAATTTCAATGTTCCAGCGAACAGACAGTCCGATCCGATCCGCCTGTTCGTGGACAGACCTGGCCGAAGTTCGGCCACCACTATCGATAAGTAGGATCAGGATCAATTAATCAATCAGAAGACATAGTTCAGATGATAGGATGCCAAAGCTAATTAAGTTGACATTTTGAATCATTAAAAGAAGTTCTCCTTGGATTATAACACGATAGTGTTATGGAAGGAGACAGCACTTTTTGGTAAAGGAGTATTAAGAAGAAAGACAACATATCATTTACTGCATTAGTAAATGTTTGTAAATTTTTCACAGTCCAGAGATTTTCATTGAAGCACTATTTCTGTGCATGTGTTTTCTTCCACAAGCTGATGACAACGCAAATGGCGTCAGCGGCATATGATTAATGTTTTACATTGTTAGCTGGCATATGACAGCCTCCTTGACCTTTACAGAGTTGGAAGTCACCTGTTTCTGTACGGTTCACATTAAAGGGAGCCTCAGTATATCTTCAAAGTGCCGCACAATCACCTTAGACAGTCTGATGCAGAGTGACTATGAAATATATCTCTGGAAGTCATGCATTTGCATTTATCAGCCAGAAAGAAATGCCATCATTTGCTGCCTTGTAATTTAAACTGGCACTAATGGGGTTCACCCAGTTTTATATTTTTTAATGTTTATACATTTTTAAAGTTGAACTTTTTTTTTCAGTTTTACAAGTTCCTAAAATTTCTGACTTTTATTTCACTGCACACAGTCTGATTGACAAACAAAATCTGACCATTTCCACTCAGTCTTGCAGTCTTACCCCACTTATTCATTGAAATCGAGCCCTTTAAATCATATAGACTCGCCATCAAAACTGGTGGTTACATTCCTATTTCTCACTATTCATGAAGATATGCACAGCACTAACCAGAGCCTTTCCTTCAGCTATATTCCACTGAAAAACAGACACCCAGTTAGAATGTCACTGGGGCTAAAGTAAGGTACATAAGAAAAGGAGAAAGATTACTTAAAATTGTATGATAGGGGACCAGAAGAAGGCAAAATAAACTTCAGCTATTTAGACACACTAGTTACACACTATATGCATTTTTAAAGACACAAAGATACAAAAACGCATGCGTTTTTCACATTACATCTGCATTTTTGTTTTGTATTTGCGTTTTTGAACAAATTAATGGAAAATGCATGCAGCAGGGTGAATGGTAACATTAGTTGTCTATTAGAACACACAGTACTGTAATTATGCGTAAGTTTTTTTTCCGTGCACATTTTTAAAAATGCATATAGTGTAAAAGGGCACTCAAGTCCAAAGTTAAGTTTTAACCAAATTTTACTTCCTTTTTAAAAACAAAACAAAAACAAACCCTCAACTGAATTTATTAGGAGTGCAACAGGATTGTCCCACTAAAACAGAAAGCTCCATGTGGTCAACTTCACTGCCAGAAACAACAAGACTTTGTATCTCCTAAATCTCTATTAGTTGACAATTGAAAATACAGTGTTCCTTAATGCTTCAAGTATCATTTTAAACAAGTTTTAAAGTATTTGCTGTCCTTTTGTTCATTATAAAAAGCTTATACGAGTCAGTATAGATTAACCTCCCTGGCGGTTCACTGAGGTGCAGATTTCTGTACCAAAAGTGATACAGTGTTTTGCCTTTCCGCCCCCATCGGTGTCAATGGTGACGCCGATGGGGGTGGAAAGGCTCTGTGTGCCTGCAGCTTTGTAGAAATGCTGCAGCAGAGAGCCGCGGGTTCACATCACGATCAGACTGCGCCAGTACTTTGCTCTAGGTGGGCGCTTTCATTTTGCGATTGATCACAAGCGATCACCCCGAATGCGCATGGTGATTCATTCGCAAAATCGGCCACAGAATAAGCGGCTATGGCTGGCTTTAGAGGTACAGAAAAAAAAACATTTTTATGTTAAGGACAAGGGTCTAGATTGGAAGTGTGTAAGCTCACTATTCCCCATCCCTTAGTAACTGTAGATAAAGGAGAAATTCCCCCATGGGACTTTAAATGAATAGTGAGGTCAAATAGAGCTAGGGGTTGAGTTAAAACACGTCTTTATTGAGTATAGTGATCAATAACAAATATTGAGATCATAGACCATCCACAATTTTCATGCAGTGTTTTGATTGCATGACACAACATGAGGATGGTCTGATCACAATAACTAAAGCCACGTAAATAGCATGACAAAAAAGTTCTCAAAGAGATGAAACAGAGGCGTAGTTGGGAGAGGATGGTTAAAGGTGCATGTGCGCGACATGTTTCGCTCAAAGAGCTTCTTCAGGCCTATGCACCAGAGGCACAGGTAAATTGCTCTGCAGAGAGAGGGTGTACATAATAAGAGTGTGGAAGGTGAGATAAAAAAGAGAAAGGTTTGGAAAGTGATAGGTACCTACCTATTCAGGGTACAGTAAAAACAACTTCTCCAGTGTAAAGAGAGAGAGGGAGCTGTCGCTGGCTGCAGATGACAGGTGGAGTTGCCTTGGCAGGATACCTGAGGCAGCCCCGGATGGCGGGTCCCCGTGTAAGCTGGAACTCCCCTGATAAGGGGGCTAAAGAGTCAAGATCCTAGTTCTATGGAGGTATTAAGGGGATAGTAAAGGGTTAAGAAAAGGAGATGGTGTACATGGATAAAGGAGATTGGCAGACTCGAAACAATGGTCAACGGTTACATTTAATACGTGGAAAGAACTATGAATGCCAATAGATGCTACAATTGTCATAATTGGGACAAAGCCTACTAATATTCATTGCAGGTGTTCCATGGGATGGGGGGGGGGGGGGAAACAGGGGGGGTAGTAAAGGGGAGGAGTGTCGACATATTACGAATAAATGGTCAGTGTGTAAAGAATGGAAAAAGTGTACCTGGTTGATAATGATCGGCTATGATAGCAGGAAAAGAGTCGCCCTCAAGTCACAGGTGCACAGGAGATATCCAGGGAGTAACCGTCAAGCCAGAGCTGCAGATCACCCCGTAGCTGGGTGCTCCACGTGTTTCTGTGCCTCTAATGGAGCCGACCCGGAAGTGGATAGGTCAGCCAGGGGAGGAGGAAACTCCTCTGGGTGGGCGGATGCCACATCGGGGCATTCCATGTGTCTTGTGATCCGGGAGGGGGGGGCGGGGCCGTCCGCTGTCACCACCGCGAGCGTACCGCCCACCCCTCTTATGTGATGATAGAGGGAGCAGTCCGTGCGGCGGATGACCGTCCCATGTGAAACAATGTTGTGACATAGGCTATCAACCAGGGGGTGGTGCCGTGGAGGATAGTGCAGCGCATCACCTGACACGCCCACGTCAGGCTGTCACCGGCTCGGCTATAGCCATCTTCCGTTTGAAACATCAGAACGGGGGGCAGTGTAGCAGGAAGAGGATAAAATTATATGACGGGGGGAAGAGGGGAAGATAAGGCAGGATGGTTTAAAAGTCTACTGCCGCACTTATCCTGTGCGTTCTGTGGGGTGGAGAGAGATGTAATTAAAGCTGTTGTATAAATAAGAATTACACTACAAACGAGTGGTGTAGGTGTGAGGCTACGAACGGATGGTGTGTGTGAGGTATATAGTGCCAGGAATATTAGGGACGCGCAGTTTGACAGGTAAGAGTAGGGTGTGGATGTGTATACGGGGTGAGTTGACGTAAAAGTAGGGGTGGATTTATTACGGGGTAGTTGACGTGAAGGTTATTTATAAGTGGAGGAAAGTGTACAGAGAGGGTAAACAACTATTGGATAAGGGGGAGTGTCCGAATGTCAGGGGTATAATTGTATATAGTGGACAAGTGGAGTATCTTAGTCATACATGTTGAACATAGAATAAAATTTTTTTTTTAAAAAGGGATGACGCATAAAAGATGTGTATATAGGGATACAATTGTGTTAGTTGTATATTCTAATGACTAGTGATTATACATATAATGTATACATTCTATGTATAATCACTATGTCATTAGAAATATACACTCTAACACATTGTATCCCTTATACACATCTTTATGCGTCATCCCTTTTTTTAAAAAACTTTTATTCTATGTTCACACATGTTATGACTATAGATACTCCACTGTCCACTATTATACAATTATACCCCTGACATTCGGACACTCCCCCCTTATCCATATGTTGTTTACCCTCTCTGTACACTGTTTCCTCCACTTATAAATAACCTTCACGTCAACTCACCCCGTATATCATCCACCCCTACTCTTTAACCTGTCAACTGCCGTCCCCATATTCCTGGCCTATATACCTCACACTACACCACTCTTTCGTAGCCTCACACTACACCACTCGTTTGTAGTGTAATTCTTATTTATACAACGCTTTAATTACATCTCTCTCCACCCCACACGAACGCACAGGATAACTGCGGCAGTAGACTTTTAAACCATCCGGCCTTATCTTCCCCTCTCTCCCCTCCCGTCATATAATTTATCCTCTTCCTGCTACCTCCCCCCCGTTCTGGATGTTTCACCGGAGCTGGCTAGCAGAGCCGGTGACAGCCTTGACTGTGGGGCGTGTCAGGTGATGCGCTGCCTATCCTCCTCCGGCCGCACCCCCTGGTTTTGATAGCCTATGTACACCATTGTTTTACATGGGACGCATCCGCCGCACGGACTGCTCCCTCTCTCCTCACATAGAGGGTTGGGCGGTACCTGCTCGCTGGTGACAGCGGAGCCCCCGCCCCCCTCCCGATCACCAGGACGACATGGAACGCCGATGTGGCATCCGCCACAAGGAGTTTCCTCCTCCCCTTGGCTGACTCTCCCTTCCGGGTTCGGCTCCTATAGAGCTGCAACGGAACACGTGGAGCACCCAGCTTACTGGGGTGATCTGCAGCTCTGGCTGCTTGACGTTACTCCCTGGATATTCCTGTGCACCTTGGACTTGACGGGCACTCTTTCCTGCTATCCTAGCCTCCATCATTATCAACCCAGTAATTCTTTTACACCACTTACCATTTATTCTTTAATATGTCGACATCCTCCCTTTACTACCCCCCTGTTCCCCCCCCCCCCCCATCCCATGTAACACCTGCAATGTATATTGTAGGGCTTTGTCCCAATTACTGACAATTGTAGCATCTATTGGCATTCATAGTTCTTTCCACGTATTAAATGTCAACCTGTGACCCTTTCGATCTGCCAATCTCCTTTATCCATGTACACCATCTCCTTTTCTCTACCCTTTACTATCCTTAATACCTCCATAGAACCGAGATCTTGACTCTTAGCCCCCCTTCACTCAGGGAGTTCCAGCTTACACGGGACCCCGCCATCCGGGGCTGCCTCAGGTATCCTGCAAGGCAACTCCACCTGTCATCTGCTGCAGCCAGCGACAGCTCCCTCTTCTCCTACCCTGGAGAAGTTTTTCTGTACCCTGAATAGGTAGGTACCTATCACTTTTCCAATACCTTTCTCTTTCTATCTCCACCTCCACACTCATTCTGTACCCCTCTCCTCTGCCGCAGCAATTTCACCTGTGCCCTCTGGTGCATAGGCCTGAAGAAGCTCTTTGAGCGAAACATGTCGCCGCACATGCACTTTAACCATCCTCTCCAACTACGCGCCTCTGTTCTCATCTCTTTGAGAACTTTTTTGTCATTGCTATTTACTTGGCTTTATTTATTGTGTCAGACCATCCTCATGTATGTGTCATGCAATCAACACACTTGCATGATAATTGTGATTGTCTCTGACTTATTTGTTATGATCCTATACTCAATAAAGACGTGTTTTAACCTCAACCCCTAGCTCTATCTGACCTCACTATTCCATTTAAAGTCCCATGGGGGAATTTCTCCTTTATCCTTACAGAAAAAAACATTTGGGGGGAAAAAAATGTTTGTTTTTTTTGAAGTTTACACTTGTTTTCTTTTCTTTTGATTTGAATTGGATAAAACATTTATAAAATATATATCCAATCCAATCAAAATAAAAACAAATGAAAAAAAAATGAAAAAAAAAAATCTAAGAAAATTTTTTTTTTTCTGTACCTTTAAATCTCCCGCCCGCCGGATGACGTCATCGGCACACGAGAGCCGATCACGGAGATAGCCGGAGACCTCGGCTATTTCCGGATGGGCTCGTGTGCAGCCGAAGATGATCCCACTAGCAGGAACGCTCAGTGCGAGCGTTTCTGCTAGCGGGATCCACTTTGGATCCATCTTTTTTTTTTTTACTTTCGAGCTGGATTATAGAAATTTTTTTTCTATAATCCAGCTCGAAAGTTAAAAAAAAAAGATTTAAAAAAAGACCGGGGACCGGGTCCCGCCTCCGTGACGTCACACGTCACTCCGGGACCCGGAAGAAGCCGGCGATGGACGGGGAAGATGGCGGCGGCGGAGCAGGTGAGCTCCCACGATGTGCCCGAACCCAGTTCGGGCATATCGATAGTTGCAGTGTGCCTTTGCCCGAACTGGGTTCGGGCATATCGCTAGGGAGGTTAAAAATGTTATCTGTGGCCCTTTAGTGCTGAGGAAGGCCGCATTTGTGGCCCTCAATATCAACTCAGTTGCCCACCACTGCATTATACGTTCGGATGCAAATCCATCGAAATACCTAGAAAACTCAGATGCTTGAACGATTAACCAAAATCTACCAACATGTCTGACCACTGCTCGTTCGATTTTGTTAGATTTTGATAACTTTGGGATAATAGGTTCAGATAAAAATTGGACAGAAAATTTTAACTGTGTATGGCTAGCTTCATATGATCATATTAGTATTATATATGACTATGGTAGGGTTGTTAGATTGAGAGACAATTAGTGATTTGAACATATGTACATATGTTAAGTGCTGTGAATTATAATAAATCCTGGTCAATAGGGTGCTATTGGTGGAGCTGATGACCGGTGGGGGGGGGGGGGGGGGGGGGGGGATTCCTCTTCTCCTTCCCTGTCTAACATACAAACACTTCCCACCCCTGTTGGAAGCTCACACTGTTCAGCTCTGCACGGGGAGGGTGACGGATATACGTGCAAGGGAGTGTGCCAGGGGCCTCCCAGGGACCACTGGGCTCTCTGGGATTGTCAGTTAAAAGTTTTTCTGTGCCATTAAACAATCAGGGATGGGCAACCCAACAATAGGGTAAAAGTTGCTGCTACCCCTTATTTTTGGACTTTCTGGTCAATAGTGATTAGTGCCATTTCTAGCCAAGTTCTTGCCTAGGGCCCCCTTGTTGAACAGTTTGGGGGGATTTGTGGTGGAGCTTTCGACTGGGGGGTGCCATTGGTGGAGCTTGAGGGGAGGGGGGTTCCTCTTCTTCTTTACCTTCAAACACACAAACACTCCCCACCCTCAGGCTGTTCAGCTCTGCACAGGGAGGGCGCTGAATATATGTGCAAGGGAGGGTCGGGACAATGTTGGAGTCGTATAAGGGCAGAGTTGTTGTTTCCGACATTTTCCATTTTTTTGTAACTAGATAAAAGTAAAGTTATCACAAAAAATAACATAGTCATGCTAACATATCAGTGACAGTTGTCAGACAATATAATATTACAATAGACCTCTGTAAAGCTGTTGTTAATAGAGAGGGATCGGCGGAATGCAACAGACAAATCTGTCAAATCTGGGCATTTAGCACCGGTAGATTATAGGCAGCTCATGATTGTATGTGAACCTTTACAATATAATTCTAGACATTACGTAAGGGACTGCATTAATGAAAACATTGTTCTGATTTCAGATAAATTACATGGATTACGAAGACTTCTCCTACAGCTTAACATATTAGGAGAGGAGTGAGACGTGACCACTATACTGTGGCCTGCAACTGTTGCATGCGGCTATTTTCAACCCAGCAAACAGCACAAAAGCATTAACCAGCAGAGGTGAAAGAACAGTCTAGTTTGAATTCCTCTAGCAACAGAATACAGCCCTCTGACATACTTTGTGCTCCGATACTTTAACAGGAACATCGTAACCAGGTTTATTTATATCTGTCATGTTCAGAAGTCATTTAATCCTTAGCTGTAGACTGAATGAACTAGTGAAACAAAATCAATCATGTGACAGTTTCTAGGTGTTATTCTCTTATGAAGGAAATATTATCACTTGCTAGACATTAAAGCTTACAAAGCAGTTTCTGGAAAGTCATTGTGGGTCACTCTTGGGGTCAGTTACAAAGAGAAATGTGACTTACTTTGGCATTGCCTTCATCATAGTTAGCGGCTCTCTATATTTAAGCATCACTTGGAAAGGCTGACCAATGTCGGTCTACTCTAAGAAACTAAATGGAATTATTCAACATATCAGGAAAATTTATTATGGAACCTAACATTTATATTAATGGAACATTCAATACATACTATATATATTATATATATTCTATACATCCTGTATGACCATACCTATATTTTCCTTTTATCTAACAACTGGTGGCAGTTAAGCCACACGGCTCGATACAGGGCCGTTTTGAGGAAGCTCCAGCCTAGGGTGATGACGTCTTCGTGTTGGGCTCGAGCTGCCCCTACATTGAGCCGCAGTCCCCATTCAGTGTAATGTTTTTTGACCAAGGCAAATAAAAATCAGGGGACAATCAGCACCCGAAAAATCCCCAGTACACTACTCCATATGCCCTGTTATAGTCAGCATACATCATCTTGTACTCTTTATCCATGTAGTACCACACAATAATTCCCCCAGTATACCATGCACTTCAAATCTCAAGATCTTGGTGTAAATGTGAAGTCATCCGCTTACAGCAAATAAGCATCAAGTTCATAAATGAAAAAAAGAGAGACTGTAATGATGCTGAACTACAAATAACCACAAACAGCTGTCAGTTGTTAGTAAAGTGGACTCTGGATATTTTACAACCTGGGGAACTCATCATTAGGCATTCGGGGTTAATGTCAGAGACCAGGATAACCAGAAACTCTGAAGTCAATAAATCTAAACTATAAAGACAGCATGACACCAGTGACAACAACTCTGAATTCTTTCCTTGTACTTTGACTGTAGCTGATGTTAACTAGAAATGTTATATGGGGTATAGAGTCAGTGACAACAGCAACCATTATAATCCTTTTTAATACAGTGATGGATTGTTCTCGCCACGTATACATTCAAAAATAAACAAAAACCAATAAGAATCATAGTAACAAAACAAATCAATATAACCAGACACAGCTAACGATTGGGAACCATAAATCTTTTAATGGGTGTGATGCTTGGTAAACAAAACAAGATGGTGCACGAGGAGCAATGTTGTCAATCGGTTCAGTTCATATTAGCTGGTAAATTCTGGGAGCAGTAAGATAAGAAGCCCAGTTTCTGGCTATGAGTTCTATAACAAAGATGATAGTGGGATAGAGGCAGGAAGGCAATTCTCCACCCGCTGGATATGGAATTGTTATGTCTCACGGCCTTTGAAAGTTAATGCTGTGTTATGTTCCTTTAAGAACTCATTTCATGTTGGGAGAATTGTCCCAGCCAGCTCTCAGTCTTGTGATGCATAGCCCCTCTCGTCTCCTCAGTAGCCATTTTCTACACCATCTTTCACCTGATATCATCTTCTGCTGAGCTGGGCAATTCAATAGATTTTTACCCAGTGGCGTAGCTTGAAATAGCCAATTTTTTTTGCCCCCCATCCCAACCTGTCACTTCAATCCCTGTCCTTCCAGGAGTGGTGGCCCCCCTTGTGAATATGGGCCCTATAGCACTGCTATGGCTGCTATAGTGGTTCCTACGCCACTGTTTTTACCTGTCATTATTAATGTACATAACAAGATCTACATACAGGAAAATAACCTCTGGATACCGATGTGTCTAATTTATGGGGATACAAACCTACAGTTACCTCACGTACAAGTCAAGGACACTGTCCCATTAATTACTCATTTATAGTCTGCCATAAGTGAAACAGAATAGGAATAGTGACGAGAAGCATAGGCAATATTCATATTCGGCATTTTCGGCTAATATTCGCAGTAAAATTCATGATCTCCAGTTATTATTACATTGAATGTGCAAGTCTGCAATTTTACATGCACATATTGCGTATGCAATGCACGGTAGTTCTAGGTAATGATGTAAAAAATCTAAAATATTTGCAATTACGAAGATATAGCACTATATTTAAGATCTTTGTTAATTCTCAAAGTGCCGATATTCGCAATAAAAATTTGAATATTCCCGATCAACACTAATATGCAAGTCATGCATCTCAATAGGCCGTGACTGAAGAAGATAGCATCATGAACTGGTATACAGTAATTTTGGTGCCAACAACGTCTGAACACTTTTATGTTGCTGATAAAGAATATTACTTTTGGCCTGCAGCACACTACCTATACTATTACCAACTGATTAGCTACTGGACATCTCTCCGACTTAAACCAGAAGAGACTTTTAAACTACATGCCCTTGACTCCTTTGCAACTACCAGACCAATTACGGTGTCTACCATGTATAACTACTTACTTACCAAGATACGTTGACCAACGTTGCGGAACAACGCGTCACATCGTGGACCAAAGATATACCTGACCCGGACCTTTCGGACAAGATTCTATGGGGCTATACCTCAGTCACTAAACTAATAACTAATGAGATCTGGAAAGAAACACAGTTCCGGCTCATGCACAAAGCCTATGTGGGATTTTACCCCATTCCTGACTCTTCCCTCAACCATATCATCCCTACGGGCTGCTGTCCCAAATGTAGTCAATTGAAGGCGCCCTTGTTCCACTGTCTGTGGATATGCCCAGCTATTAAACGGTTTTGGCAGGGGGTGGTAGACTTTATACGACTGGTGAGTGAGGAACAGGTGGTGACGGAACCCATTCTGTTGCTTTTCGCCTACCTTGACAGAGGTGCTCAAACCTTCACCGCTCATCCTTATCCCAGTGGGCACAACTGTGCCTCCTGACTGCGTGTACTAACGACCCCCCCCCCCCCCCCCCCCCCCCCCCCCCCCTAGGTAGCGGTTTACGTATATATTCTATTGTTGAGGTGGTGTTCTCTAGCGGGGACAACACTATATGCTGCAGTCTGTAGACAAGTCCTAGCCAATGCTGTTGAATGTTTTTGTTTGATTTTGATATGTACGTTTGGATCCATAGTTCGTGGCATGCCTGTATCTCTTTGTGTGTTGTAAATTTTTGAAAACTCAATAAAAAAAAAAAAAAAAAGAATATTACTTTTTTTTTGCCAGATTGGCTCTAGTTTCTAAGATATAAAATAGTCAATTCATTAGTTAACCTAAAGTTAGATAACCTTTTGTACACTATTGTAGGTGCTCCACACATGTTCTGCAAACTTTATGTTGATCACAAGACTAATGCTGGCCATACACTCTGAGATTAAAATTACGATCCATTAAAACCGACCTATGAAAGCATTTTATCGGCCTGAAATCCGCACATGTTACAACTGATAAAATACGATCGTAATTGCCGCTTTTTTACGGTCGTAATTTATTGGACATGTTGAAAATTTTTAATTGGTCTGGGAACATCGGGAAACTTCATACTGTTTTCATAGTGTTTACCGACCAATTACTGCCGAGGCTTCCTCTTTAAAAAAAAAAAAAAAATACATCACAATGGCCGATATAAACGGTGATTAATTTCGATGACATTCTCGTAAAAAAAAAAAAAATACGATCCTAAATTGGATTTTCAATGTGGAAGTTTTTTTGCCGAATATTACGATCCAAACCGATACCGTCGTCGGGATACATTGGTCTGTTTTAATGGATTGTAATTTTAATCTCGGAGTGTATGGCCAGCTTTATCCTTGTGGGCTGGTGGCCATCTGTAAATGGAAGCTGGGGCTCTGAAAATATACCAGTGATATCATAATGGAGATTGTGGGACGCTGGCATTTTCTTTGGTACATTTGTTACTTTCTTTTATGTGTCATTTCCTTTCACCTGCATATTCACATTCTTTCAAGCTTAAAATTATGACATTTACACACCCTTGTGTATCATGAAAGAACAGGATAGGCATACTGAACACAGCCCTTCACCCATTTTTTGAAACTTAAAAGGGGGGTGGTCTGCTAGTTGCTTTTGTAACAGGTGTGCTATGCACATGGTACATGCTGCCATGTTCTGAGTTGTGTTGTGCTGCATTCATTTGATCTCACATGACCCGTTGCTGTATATGGATCTAAAAGCTTGTTGGAATAAGCCATGCCTGGCCGCCATCACAATGCAGTACATATGCTGGTAGGGCTTACATACACTTTAATCCATTCACCAGCAATTAATTATTATATGAATATCAACTTCCTTTCCTATGATTATGTATATGTGACACGGTCAGCAAATACAAGCCACTATGCAGTAGCTAATCTATCGGTGCACTTATTGTTGGATTGCTTAAACATTATGTTTATCACGTAGCACTCCCTCTTATTACAGAATGTCTCTTTGTGAGCTAATATGAGACAATTTATTTCTGAGTCAGTGTGCTTAAGCAGCATCTTGACTCATCATTTGTTCAAGCAGTGTGATGTATTGTTCATATAAACTTATCATTAAGTTCATAGGGGATATACAGGACAGATGTCTGAAGAAGAAAATGCACAAGGCTAGCGGACCTTGGTCTTTATTGTTTCAAGTATAAAAAAAAATGACAATTGATCATACAGTGATCACAGTGCACACCAATCGTGAATCGATTTCCACACCATACCAGGGGCCCTATCCAAGGTAACGGAGACCAGGATCCCCATCCAAGGTAACGGAGATATAACAAAAAATACAGACATGTTGGACCACTGTTCGATCGATTTCTTGAGCGATCCTGGTCGACCAGGAAATCAGCAAGTATTGATTCCCAAAAGAACGATCGCCACAAACCTGTGTAGTAGTCGATCCTTCAGCAATCTAATAAGAAAAATGTACCCCTGCATGGCTAACTTAAGGGTACCTAACTGAACCCATTACTGGTGATTCCCAAGTAATGTTATTATACTTACTGTTGGGCACTATTATTCTATATATTTTTTGTGTAGTAGTTGTCATAACTAGTAAGAACCCCTTTCAGATTTTTTTGTTTGTCATGTCTTTTGATACCCAATTATGTTTCCCATCACCAACAAACTTGAGAATTTAAATGAATGCTGGTAAATTGTTATGCATTCTCAGTATGGATTATATGTATCGAAAAAAACATTTCCAAGGCCATGAAGCTGCCGTCAGAAATCATGGGGCCCGGTGAAGAGACTTGTTGAGCGGGGGGGGGGGGGGGGGG
>CM070034.1:54308637-54323847 GCA_036250615.1 Ptychadena robeensis | reverse complement strand
TTCGTCCAATTGAGTTTATACAGTAATTTAATCAGTGGTATAAAACAAGTAATTAAAAAAAGGGAAAATTTAACATTACAGTTTGTAGTAGTTATTAGAAATTCTCGACGCGTTTCGCGGTATACACCGCTTCATCAGGAGAAAAGTGTTTGATACAACAGTAGTTTTCTGTGAACATAAAGAGAGGACATATTAGAACCAACATTAGGAAAATCCCAGTCATGTACCACATTGAGTACATAAGATAGGTATCTGTGAGTACCTGGTTATATTAGTAAATTATATCGTCAAATAATCACCTGTATGGGGATTAATGCCCTTGTGAGTCACATGGATTTTCAAGTATCCAGGACCATGAGGTGGGTTTGACCAGAGAGCGGCAACGGAGGAGGGACGCGGCGGACGACCGGAGCGGTGCCTGGCGCGGGGAACGAGGGGCCGAATCCCAATGCCGATCCTGTATTATTTTGTTTGTATCCAATTTTGCCGTTAAAGTCCCCCCTTCTTTTGTTGTGGATCCTATGTCGTGTTCTGACCTCAAACTGTTCCATTCATTGCATGGTAGTTCCGGGTACTGATGTACAAAATTTTTAATATTGTCGATTATGAAGTTATAGCACTATATTCGAGTGCCGATATTTGCAGTAAAAATTAGCAAAAAGAATATTCACGGTCAACATTACCAGAAAGTGACATGGACAACGAAAGAAGAACCATATTTTGCTGCAAACCAAATGCATAAGATGACCAAGGATAGTATGAGGTCCCCAAGCACTTGAATCTTAGTTTTGACTACAATAAAAATGTATGCATTTAAAACAGACTCACATTGCTTTAAATGTTTGAAAAGAAAACAAGTTTATAGTTTCTAAGCTTAAGGTTTACATATACTTTGTCAGGATTGAGAAAACTTAAGTTCTCTTACCAGCACCCACCAAGAATCTCTGATTGAATTTCCCATGCTACCATTTCTCAGTAGCCAGTTATATTTGAAGGTTATAATTTCAATCAATGCAGACATAAAAACATCTAAACTGCATCTAAATTGTGTTACTACAGAAGAAATGGAACATGACCTTCAGCTACAATCAATGACACATGAAGCAAGTTGGAACAATATGCTCATCCTAGTTATTTTACTGAACACATTTCTTTACGTCATTGTGAGAACAACTGTAGGGTTGGTTTCTTGATGTCATAAATTATTCAACAGGTTCTCCAGTATATGTACATTTGTACAGCATTGAACTGTGTTTTGACTATGTTTTTGTTTTTAAGTTGTTGCTGAAGGATGATATCTCTTTTTCTCTCTATGTATATAGTTGAATTGCACATAAAGGCCTGTTTTCACACACACATATATATATATATATCAATTAAATTAATTAACATTTATATTTTCAAACCAAATGACAACATGGTGTTACATACAATAGTATAACCCAAATCGAGAAAACAATAGAACAAGAGAGCGTGTTGACAGCACTGGCCCCCAAGTGGAACAATTGCATAATCTAAAATACAGTGAGATGGATCCCACTTAAACAGTTTGTGAAAAAGTTTATAGGCAATCAACTATACAATCAATAATCCAAAAAGAATTCAATGTTATATTTCACATCAAAAGTGTGCAAATGATGTAAGTTCACTGTTAAGCTATGTATACAAATATGAAGTTCTGTTTTGGATTTGTGTTTAGTCCACTTGTGCAATTAAAATATCGATCATACCATCACACAGTGTACTCATTGCAAAGCGAATTGCAAAGGTCTGTGCCTATTTCACAATCAAACAGAAAAATCACCCTGTCTGTGGGCAGCTTTGCAGATCAAATACCTTCTGCATTATAAGCCACATTACCTTACCTATTAATGCCTAAAGCTAGCCACACATGGTTCAATTTAGCATTCAATCAAGGTTTGATTAGATTTTGTAGTTCGATCAAAAAAATCGATAATCGATTTTTAATCGATGTGCACCACATGGGGAGTATGAATATTGTTCAATTTCGACTGAAAAGTAATCGGAGTAATCCAAAATTGTCGATTGAATTCCTCTTACGATTTTAGTTTCAATCGGAAGTTAAAGGGAAGTAGCCACACAAATTAAGCCAAGAAAATCGAGCCAAAAAAATCAACCAAAAAAAAGCTGCAAGGAATATAGTTCGATGATTGTACAATCGAGCAAAATTTTCCAACCTGTCCGATCACTTTTCAATCAACGATTTGACAAAAATCGATCAATAATCGTCGATTGTACTATGTGGGCAGCACATCAATTTTTTTACATTCGATCGCGTTTTTCATCGGAAAACTTCGGTTGAATGCTAAAATCGAACCATGTGAGGCTAGCTTAAGAATGCATGTCAAGAAAAGACCCTTTAATTTGTGTGTGGCTAGCTCTCATGCATGCACTGTAACCGAACAAACAATAAATGTTTCCAAACTCGAAAAATGCACAATTAAGCCTGAAAAAAACCGCACATAGAGGCATGTTACTGCATATACATCAGGTTAATAAAAGCTACGAAATATGTTTTATTAACAATCTTGTTTAGTATCAGCTAGGACAATAATGACACAGTGAGAGTCTAGTACAGGCCTCCTGAGCTGTCACAAGGCAACAGTATTCAGAAGTTCATGTGGAATGTGAATCAGCCATTTACGCACACGCCTTACCATGCTGTACATTGGACTTCATTTGACTGATGCGGAAAATAAGTATTTATACGGCTCTATGCGCCAATCTTTCTCTCAATGGCAGTTAGCAGCTTACTGTTGTTTTCTAACTACATAAGTGATTTCCAAATGACAGACCTGCTGTGACTTCTTCAGATACGCCGGGTTATTTTCTAAAAACATTGCAGAGGAGAAGCCGAGTTTATTCTAAAACATTTGCAGAAGATTCTTGTTATGATTGCAAACAGGAAAGAGAAAGCCATTGCTATGTGGTGTTGTTGATGGTAAATAGCTAGAGATGGTAGATTGATACTTTTGACATCAGGAATATCCTAAGAGAGCCAAGACCTCAGACAGTAGACAGGGTGTCAGTCTTCTTGTTTTGTAAGCAGACCTGTGGTATTTGTATGCGAGTAATGTACAGTATAAATAACAGTGATAATGTTTAAAAAAACAATCACTGTATTGTAAACAATAAGTATATATTTACATAGGAACTATATATTTACTAAATACATATCTATGATCAGACTTAAGTTAAGGCTCCCATACACATCTAGATTTTCCTTTCAATCAACTTAAAAAGATACATTTTTTGGGTCAGGAAAATCAGTGATTGATTGTAATCTATGACAACTGTAGTAACGGATTTTTGATCAAATTTTTTCGTGATCCACTGAAAACTTATTTGAATTAAGGTTCAATTTCAATACAACCGATTAAAGTTTTCCAGCATGTCCGATCATTTTTCGTTGACAATTTTCCCAATTTTAATCATTTTAAGTACATCTAACCACGTGGGCTGCCATAGATTTTTAATCAATCAACAAAATTTTTTACTGAATTAAGTTAATTGAACGAAAAATTGGGACGTGTATGAGGGCCTAAAGCCATACACGCATCAACATTTGCTCCATCGATCTTAAGCTAGCCATACACGTGTCGGATTCCATGGCCAATTGATCACTCACCCAATTGATTCCGGCGATCTCAGCGGGAATGGGAGCTGCAATCAATCAGCCACTTAAGAGGATCAGATCGCTGCATACCACCTTGTCCGAGTGATCGCGTCCAATTGATAGGGGGCTCAGAATTGGATCAGAATTGGATCCGACAGAGAACCAACATGTTGGTTCTCTGTCGGATCCAATTCTGATCCAATTCTGAGCCCCCGATCAATTGGACGCGATCACATCAATTGATCATACAGCCACACAGTGTGACCAATTTTGAATGGATGCCTGTCTTAATACTACATTTTCAGGCCCTTACACACTAGCTACTATGTGGCTGTGCCTGCGTTTTTTACCAGTAACTTTGCCATTCACGTTATCTGCAAAGGTACCCATTCGCAGTAAGAGATCATGCAGTAATGCATTGTGCTGTGGTGCGCATGGTGTCTCTCATACAGTATACTTGTTTCCTATACAATGCAAATGCAGCTAGTGTAAAAGGGCCTGTAGCTTACTCATAAATATAGAGAAGCACTGTGTCTGCAGACAATGGAGTTCTACGGTGCCAGAATAATTGAATCTGTTTTTAATAAGGTACCATCTGAGTGCATGGAGAATGCAGAAATTTCCTGAGATTCTCTTAATATTTTAATAATATTACAGTATGTACCAGGTTTTCTTGCCTAATAGTATATTGTCTTCTGTCTTACTATCAATGGATGGACAGTCCTTTGAAGTAGGTTCAGGTTCACTACTGTATGTGTTCGCAATTGACCCCTTCGTAAGGAGGCTAGAGAATGGGCTGATGTGTGGGGTGCCGGTGGGTATCTCTGAGTTGTTGTTGCCTACGCTAATGATGTTTCCATGAGAAGAGCTTTGAACTCCTAGAAGCCTTCCCAGAGCCCCAGTCGGAGAGAAGTTTTGCTAACTTGGGAGAGCAAGCTAGAAGATGCCACTGCCAAGATGAACAGCTGAAAGAGGTGGAAGCTCTCTTACAGGGAAAGGGTGGACCTGATCAAGACTTGCCTGCTTCCTTTCTTTTTGTATGTCAGTTTTGTCTGCATGTGGCCTGCTTCACTTCACACCAGACTGTACACAGTCTTCCAGATGTTATGAGGAAACAAAACCAACCAACCTTGGTTCAGGCCTTTTCTGCACAGTTTGGAAAGAGGTGGGCAGGTGTAAAGTCTGACAAGCTCCCAGCTTATGTCGCCCAGTGCCTGAGAATTTTTCAGCAGTGGCAGATCACAGTGGAGGACGTGAAGTCTCTTCCCAGGAAACTCTTGAAGCAGAGGATCTTGTCTTCTGTCTTTGGTGAGCCTCTGACCTTAAAAGATTGCCCAGACTTGGTGCTGAGGGAGGGTTTACGTAAAATTAATCTTGAAAGATCACTTTTAAGTTTTGGATCATAGTTTGGCTCTTCTTCCAGGGTAAACTCTATATCAGAGGATACAGGAGGAACTTCTCTATAAATGATTGAGTTTGTCTGAGAATGGAATATGTGGGGTCTGAAGAAACCTTGGACCATTTTCTACTCCTTTAACATAGAAGTTTACAGAGGGGGAGGGCCCTGGGTGTTCCTTTTTTTCATGGCATGAGTTATGTAGAGTGGGTGTACCGAGCACATATGACTCCCCTGGATTTTGATTTTGTAACAATTTTCTTAGTCAGTGTGGTGGTCCATCACACGGAATGCACGGTGTCAGGTTTGCTTTAGAAAGTCCTCCCTGTGGAAGAGGTGGTGCGCTTTATTCAGCAAAAGGTGGGGAAAATTCAGGGTCTTGAGAAGGGCAGGATGGAAAGGGAGCCTGGATGAGGGCGTTGAGGAACATTAGGCCCACCATTGGTGGAATGTCAGTCTCTAGGTGAGCAACTTTCTTTTCTGTCCTGGTCACTCCCTTAGATTTTGGATGGAGACTTATTTTTGAAAAAGGGAGTGTAGGGGGGCTTCTTGACCTTTGTTTTGGTGGTTTGATGTATTAATATTTCTGCTATTTCACGGTATAGTTGATTTAATTGTGTTTGTATTATCTGTACATTTTTATTCCTTTGTAGATATGTATATATGTTTTATAGTTTGCACGTTGTTCAATAAAAAAAAGGTGACACTTCACAACACCACTTCCAGGGTCGCAGATCTAAAAAGGTTAAGAACCACTGCTCTAGTGGCTGCACAAAAGCTGACTGTTAACAGTCTGTCAGTGCACTCTAAAGCTGAACCTTTTAAATAGTGTAGTGGAGAACAGTGGTGTGTGGAGAATGAAGGTCTCTTTAAGACAGCGCCCCAGCATGCAGTGAGGTTCACAGAAGAGATAACGAGAGGATACCTGGAAGGGGTGGGGCCAAGTTCCGGGATCAAAGAAGAAAGACAGGTTCTGCCTGTGCCCCTCTCCCCCACAGGGACTCTAACATTACCTACCGTGCTGGCGTACGTGCAGCGGGTTCAGAGTGGGGTGGCATACCCATGGCCATATTGTTCCTGTGCCCTTGGAGCTGCCCCGTCAGTTTGCCACCTGGCCTATTCCAGCTGCCACTGGAGACTTGCTTGCCCGCCATGACCCTAGCCTGGGTGGATCTTTAGTCAGCTGCAACTACTTCTTTGGGCGTTATTGCTGGACTTTAGCCTGTTGCTGAGTTATGGTTCTCCAGGTTGCCAAGGACATTTAAGGACAATTCATGCTGTGTTTTGACCGTTTGGTCTCAGTGTTCAATAAAGTTATATTAAGCATCAAAAGCTGCCTCTGTCATCTGGTTGATTCCTGTGCATTCCTGTGTGAAGAACAATTGGAACTCAATTTTCTAAAACATTACTGTGAAAACAAGCATGGTCAATCTGGACATTGGAGTTGCACACTTATTCTAGGTCAGGAACTTCGGAAAAATATAGCAAATATTATAGCCCAGCTAAAAAGAAAACCTATGTATTTTCTCTGTATATACTATATGGCCTCCTCATTAAACCTTTATTCTTGTAGAACATTCTATTCCAAGTAATGGGCATAATTATAGATCTGCTTCCTCTTCCCATTGTGGCTAAAAAAAGCCTCAACTTGTGTACTTCGGAGGTTAGATCCTAATATTAAATGAGAAGACCTGGCTCCCATTCAAAATTGCAATTATTCCAAAGTTATTCTGTACGATTGGAGCTGTGTGCAGGCCGGTGAACTTTCTCCAAGCCAAACCCGTCAAGCCATGTTGTTATGGATTTATCTTTGTATGCCGGGCTGCAGTCTTACTGGAACAACCCTTCCTTAATTGTTGACACAAGGTTGGAAGTACACACTTGTCTTAAATGCCTTTGTATACTCAAGCATTAGCAATTAAATGTTTATAAGACATCTTATATTGATGATGATTTACATAGTTCATAGACAACAATAATTGCATCATCTGTTACTGTAATAATTATATAATATTTATTTCAATGTCTTTTATTAACAGAAAAAAAGTCGTTAGGATATTTGTCAGGGTAAGAATTACTACAAAGCCTCTCTTAGTCACCTAGAAAGCCATGGATGATGTTGTCTACAATGATGTGTAGAGCTGAGTTCACACAGACTCAGTAAAATGATCTTTGCTGACAGTTTGATACAAACGAAACCATCCAAAGCCAAACACTGGACCTCTGTCACCTGCGAAACAGGAGGTTTATAAAGAACATTGTTCCCTTGTCTGCCTACAAGGAGAAATGAATTAAATGAGCTTTAATCTGTTTGTAAATGTTAAATCTCTGCAAGAATTCCACTATACTACATTACAGTAACGGCATAGCGGTTCAATGCGACTAAGTTTAGCTGCAATGGAGCTGCTAATTATTATACCTGACCGAAGATTTGTGCTGGATGATATTTAAGCCATAGAGGATTTTGGGAGATATTCCAGATTAAATCGGCCTATCATTTCTCTGTTTTATGTTGTCATCTCAATTTCAGAACTGTACTAAAATAAGATCTGTTGTAACAGTTAATTTATTATTTCAGTGCAATGGAGCGCTGAGTTCACAATATATTTTGCAAGCCTGTGAAGCAGCAGGACATCTGTTTCATGTGTCACCAACTGTGTCTGGGGGCAATCATCAGTATGGAATCTCGCATAGCTTCCTGTTATCCAGTACCTTCCTGGAAACAGACAGAAGGGGAGGACTCGGCTCTAAGCCACAGGGGTAATGCTTATATTTTTTTAAATGTTGTTGTTTGTATTGGTACTGCTAAGTTAAAGCTTCTGTTTATATTCCAGAATGTTGCTATATATAATATATATAAAATATTGTATATTTGTATATGTATATTGTATATATAAAATATAAATTGTATGTATCAATAAGTCATTGTTTTCTTAACTCACCAAACTCTGATGATGAAGTACCCACAAACATTTGATGATGTTGGTAAATATTAGAAACTGTTTGGAGATGCTTCCAGTCTTTATTCTTATTTTTGTACAGAGCCCATAGTGCAGTGATGGCGAACCTTTTAGAGACCGAGTGCCCAACCTGTAACCCAAACCCCAATTATTTATCTCAAAGTGCCGGCATGGCAATTTAACCTGAATTACACACACACATCGTAAACACACCCTCTACTTTTTTTAATAGATGGAACAGGAGAGGGTATGGGAAGATGAGAGGGGAAGAGAACTGACAGCATCAAGAGCCAATAGGCTGCAGTTTTTCCTCTGCACTGGCTGACAGCTTGCGTGCCCACAGAGAGAGAGACTACGCGTGCCATAGGTTCGCCATGACTGCCATAGTGCTTTAGATATTGCAGGTTGCTTTAAAGCTACAACTTTTTTTAATTTCCTTTCATATGGGACTTTAAGGGCATTTATTAGTAAAAGATTTTTTATTTATTGATTAAAATTATTACATTAAAAACAGTTTAGTATATTTTCATTCCACATAAATAAATTAAGATAGATTAACAGTATTTTAAATGTCAGTGAGTCCAGGTTGCCTCACACATGTCTGGAACTACAGGCATTCCACAAAAATGTATAGAGATCTGATCCTAAGAATGGTGATATATAATATTACAAGATTTAAGTATATCTATAATCCCATTTTGTCTCTGAACCAAAACCCATAATAATTTTATGCTGTTTAGTAATTGTTTTTTTGTAATTCAAATATATTTTATTTATACAGTATATAGTATAAAAAACAAACCATTGTTCAGAGGCACAATCCGCCTTGTACTGTGATGCAGCGCAGAAGCACTACATCGGTACAGCCCACACATAAATAAACAAATCATTATTATATATTATAACACTGACACCACACACCCATGTGCCCCTCTGCACTATGTGAACCATAAGGGCCCCCTAACTTCACTATGTGAGGTGATATGCCTGATGTAGAGTGCCAGAGAAATCTCCAGTCCTGCCCGTCCTGCATGACTCCTCCATACATCTATTAATATTACTATACAATTAACTCTATAACATTTCTATACGGCATACTGTAACAGGCACCACTAACAAGCAACGGGTGTGATAGGTGAAGGGAAGGAGGGAGCAGGGTGGGGGTAAAGACAGGCTGAAGCATTATCTGGCAGTATTCCTGTGTAAAGCTTGGGGTAGATTTTTATTGTCAATAGCGGTAACCCCTAAGCTACACTTGTGTTAGTTTACTTTCTCCAGTCGTGCCTGATGATGACTCCAGGGAGATGGGGAGGTTCCCTCACCATTCGCCTGTATTTAAATACAGATAGAGGTGTCCTAGGTCCCTACTTCACTCTGGATGTGTACAGGCAGCCAGAGTGAGGGTTCAATACAAAGCGATTACATGGTAAGCATTTTGTATTTCCTGTTAACAATGGTACCGCCAGGAAAGTAAATTGACATTTATCTGTATGGCACAATACAAACTCCTAATTACCTGGGAAACTGAAATGCATCTTGCACATGGTCTTGTGCAACTAATCTACAACTATGTAAAATATTCTCTATAAAAGGATACACCATTTTAAAATACTGTACTTTTCTCTCAATTTATGTGGAATAAAATGTATATATACTAAAGTGTTTTAATGTAATCATTTTAATAAATACAAAAAAACAATTACCAATGTATGCCATTAAAGTCCCCGTAGCCCCATATTGAAAGTTCAAAAACTTGTAGTTGGAAAATATGTTTGGCATGTTGACATTGCGTTTCTTGGAGTAGGGTCCTCTACTCCTCCTGTGTCATAACCTGTTCCTGTGTGTTATCATGTTGTATCTCCACTCACTAATGTATTGTACAGTGCTGCGTAATATGTTGGCGCTATATAAATAAATGATAATTATAATTATAACCTTTATTATAATAATATAATACATTTTTTCAGATGCTTTGAGTCTGGCCACATAATGCCACAGGTCTCTTCTTTCTTTCCTCTTTCTGACACTGGGGGTTTTTGAATGTTGCAGCATTTTTAAGTGAGACCATGGGGGTGTAGATGACCTTGGTTCACAGATAGTGAAGTAAATGACATTGGATCTCTAAAATACGAGAATCATTCTTGAAGATCCGTGCTAGAGAAGTCTGAGACCAAAAAGAAGTCTTTGTGATCCTATTGTATGGTTCGTTGTGCTGAAGCTTCAGCATATTCGATTTCTCCTGTGTTCCCAAGCCTTATTTAACATGCACCTCTTCCCCTTTGTATAATTAAATTCACCTAAATTCAATATCTGAAGACTGACTCTTCTCTACCACTAATCACAGAGCTGTCCAACGCAACAGGAAAGGCTGGAGAGTGAATATAATTTATGCTTAAAGTAATTGTGCTTACCTTTTCTAAAAATCCTATTTGATTTTGTGTTATTGTGTCGCCTTTGCTAACTTTGAGTAACCGACTTAGATCAAGTATAGAAATAAGCAACTATTTCACTGATTTCCTTTGAGTCTGGAGCCTAAAAATAAAAAAGCCTAGAGTCAGGCAAGTAGCATTTTGAAAAGCCAAGTATAAATCACTACAAGTCATTTTAAAGAATGAAGCAATTTGACAGAAAACACATTTGACAGTTGCAACTATGCTACTATGTTCATTCCAGGTGACTGTTGTCCAACAAGTGCTGTATAGAAAGGCTCTTCAATGAGCAGTCTGTATTGCTCTAGAGGGGAGAATGAGTAACATGCACCCATTAGTCTTCCTTAGAGGTCATTTGTTTAGTGTCCTGGCTAGGGTTCCACTACACTTTGGGGAAAACCATGGCAAATCACAACTCTATAGGACGCACACATGTCATAGTTGGGCACAGATTAAAAATTAATGGGGGCCGTGCAGAAGATGCAGTTACTAAATATTTCCCCTTTTGCGGCAAAACATAGTGAAGCAGACCCCTTAGGCCCCTTAGGCTGGATTCACATCTAACTGTTTAAATGTGTTGCGCAGTGCATGTTAAGCATAGAAAAAAGTTCACATTATACCGAATGGGCCTCTTCACAAGAGAATGTATGAAAATACATGTCAATAGAAATAAAGCAGATAGTAGATAGGAACCAACACAGTAAATACAAATATTTTTTTTTTATTGTACGGCCTCAGTGGACAATCCAGTTCTAAAGTAGAATGTTCAAATATCGGTCCGAACAATCAGCTCTGTATGTGTCTGTGTGTAACTATGTTAGTGACATATGACTATGATTGGGACATTAGATTGTAAGCTCCTCTGAGAGACAGTTAATAAAACGTAAATACTTTACGGACATGACCGATGAAGACTAGACTGATTTTTTGTCTGATTGCGACCACTTTTGGATCATTGGACAAGGTATGCAGGAATCAATTTCCACAATCGATCAAAAATCGACCCGTGTATGGCCATTTTTAGTTACCGTATTATTTGGACCATAAGACACACTTTTCACCCCCAAAATGGGGGGGGTGGCTGCGTCTTATGCTCCGCATACATGACCCATGGTTGTGCCTTGGCTTCCAGCCAGATCTCCCGGCAAGGAGATTAGCCGGGGATCTGTAAAGATGAGAGATGCCAGCTGGTCCGGATCTCCCATCTGCACTGTATAATTGCTTATGCTAACAGAGGTCAGAGCCCTGCTAGTATAAGCAATGAAGACAGGGAACTGCCACCTATCCCTCTCTCCTGTCCGTGGAAACTACAATCACTCTGCAGCTTCTACGGACACAGTAACAGCAAGATCGGTAGAGGGAGAGCAGAAGAGAGACTGTGCAGCTGTTGGCCCCCCTCCTCCCATTTAGTGAGGAAGATTACCTTGTTCTGTGCTGTGAGTGTACCTCTGCTAGTGACACCTACTGGCTGAATTGAATATTGCATTCATTGAATTCATTGCATTAACCCAATTGATGTGAAAATTAATTAAATATTTTTTCTGGTTTTCTGCATTAAAAACTGGGTGCATCTTATGGTCTGGTGTGTCTTATAGTCTGAAAAATACAGTATATGACTATACAAATTGGAAGATCATAAGTAATATGTCTGTGCTGTATAAATACCCAATAACTATAAAGCCGGGCATACGAGGCTTGATGGAAATGCAAATCGAGCAGCCCAGCTTAATTGTAATCAAAAATTTGATTGGAGGACAAATATCTAATGTGTACGAAGTCTACTCTAATCTAATTCTAATCTTTTTTACTAAAGCTAGCCACACACAGCTTGATGAAGTAACAGATAAGAGCAACATCGGGCACTGTGCGCGCTCACGGCACCCAATGTTTAATCTGTTACTTCATCTGAGCCATCCATGGTTACTTCAAGGAACTCGATCAAACAGGTTTCCAACATGTTGGAAAACCTTGGTCAAAATCCATTGCATTGATTAGGGACAGGGCTGTCCCCATCCAGTGTAATGGACGGGCTGACAACTGCACCGCACACAGAAGCAGCCAAGCCACACACATAAGCTGTGTGTTCAGCTAGCTACTCTGTGTGTGTGAAGGGGGCATGGCCAGCACGGACCCAGCTCTGGCAGAAGAGGAGGGGGGGCTGGCTGCAGACGGACTTCTTTCCACAGCTGGAGAAGCTGTCTGCTTCTCAGGCTGTGGAGAGACCCGGGGGACCGAGAAACCGGGTCCCCATCATACAGTAATTGATTTGCCCATGTGGTGCACATTGATTAGTGTCCGATTGATCGGCAATCAATCACAGCGTAGTGACGTCACCACGCTGTAATTGATCGCCGGTCGATTGCATGGGAATCTACCCGTGTGTGGCCAGCTTTAGATTAGGTGACAAGATGAGGTCTGCACACCCTGCAGGGACATAAGATGGTTTCCCAATAAAAGTATCGTCGGATAGTTAGGATGATGATTATCTCATGTCTTCAAAGGTCAGTAGTAGGCTGAATCATTCACGCATCATCTAGCAGCACTACTGATAATCAGTACTTCTCCTTCGTGTTTGTTTTGTTTAAATAGTATTTGCCAGCAAATGTAATAAAAAAGGAACCAGCAATGACAGTGATAGATCTGCTAATTCGGAGGCTGATCTGATCAATTTATCACTCTCCCACATTGGGCTGATGGAACAATTTTACTGTTATTTACATTCCTTTCACCACCCTTATAAGTCAGATTGTGATCACATTTGTGACAACATACAAAATGACATTTCTGGTATCTCATGACTGTTGTTACATTGCATATGTTATGTTTTATATACAAAAATGTAAGGAAAAAAGAAAAAATCACCATGCTCAGAGCAGCAATTTAACATTTGTATAGCACAAAGGCTAGTGACATTACTACTTAGATAAATAGGGTTAGTATGTCTCTGCTTTCCATTTTCTTTAAAATTTGTTACAAATCAAATTGTCACCACCCAGGTTATAACCCAGCATGATATGATTGGTCCATACTCCCATCCCAAATATTAGAACTAAAATTTTGTGTATGTCCCTCCGTGGGACTATATTTGGAGATCGGACCAAGAATTTTACTCAAAAAACTTGTCTTTTACACATTCATGTGGATTAAAGTATGCTTTATTATTATAAACAATCAATAAAATAGTCCACTTGGTTTGGTGGTTCCCTGTTGTATATATGCAACATGTTTCGCCCTAAGGACAGGGCTTCTTCAGGCAACAAACAGGTATGATCTATAGGTAGAAAATGATTGTCTTAGACTCATCCATTATGTACGGACCGCCAGAGGAGGTCTGATATGTTTAATGGGGTGTGTTATAAGGTGGGTTACTTACCCACCAGAAGTGGTGGACTAGCCTGTCCCGTACGCTGCAGGTACCCACACCAAAGATTAAGAATCCTCCGACCACAACATATCACCTATAAAGATATTATGACGTTTATATGTATGAGAGGGGAGAAAAGACACTTAGTTGGAATGAGGGGGTTAAAAATGGCTACAGGAAGTTCATAGAGGTAGTAAGATGGTATTGCTAATTAAATCTGGTTATATCTAATTAAGGGATCTTAAAAATCGTTTCAGTATGATAAGGGTGTTGTTGTTTTTTCTATGTGTCATTAAAGACTGCTTCATATATATTTAAATTGTTCAATTCAAAATTTGTTAACATTTGTTGCCTCTTGTATCTTACTCAGTCTTAAGTTGTGAGGCTAGTTATAAGTCAACCCCAATGTATAAGGGCATCTTGTGTTTGGTTCTTTTTCTAAACATGTATATGTGTACAGGTTCAAGAATCAACCAACGACAGCCCAGTAAAAGGGGTTGTCAGTTCAATAGTAAACTGGAACACTTCAGCCTGTCCCCTATAGGGGACAGGTCCTCTTTAGTAGCAGGGGTAATTGATACTGACATCCCACTGGAGGAAGCGGAGAGGATAATCACTTTGTAACGCCACCAGTCTGTGCTCAGTGTCCACGGGTCTCATCACCCTACTTGTATTGGGTATTTGGGATGATAACAGCTTGGTCCGTTTGGCAAGTAACTGGGTCTTATCCAAGGAATGTGTGCTATTGCATCCACTGGCTGCCCACACACCTGTATAAATGGTGTAGAGGGACAAGTCTGAAGACAGCTGGTTAGCCCAGTTGATGCTGTCTCATCAGCACTTGCTCCTCTGGACTGCCACTGGCCTCAGAGCCTCATGGGGCATAGAATTAAAGAGGACAGCACCTTACCTAGTTTGTGTGACTGCACTACGTATGAAAGCACATCTAAACTCACCTTATGTAATTCGTGTCCCTCCCTGGCAAACCCCCAAAAAAGATAATCTTTAGTAATTAGAAAAGCTTAAATATCCCCTTTTCCCCTCTTCTCTCTCTTTAAAAACCTCCGCAGCAGTTCTATCTCTCATTTCACTTACAGACAGTCAAGATTAATGAAGCATTCCCATCATTACGCCTGTATACAAGACTATGGAAATGCTATTTCTTCATTCAAATAAAGATATATGGCACCCCCTGTGTCGTATGCATACTGTAGCTATTAACTTCCCTACCTTTTTCTGTGATTGGACAATTAAGAAATAGGAGCACATTGATGTACATATCTGTCTACGTTCTCCTCCCTTAACAGTCTTTCAAGAGTGACACACCTTTTCAAATTTTAGAACTGTCTTCCCTCCTCCCAGTCTGCATTATATTTTACAGAAGATTAAAAGGGTCAAACACCCATGCATACTCATATTATTTT
>CM070034.1:54287158-54301568 GCA_036250615.1 Ptychadena robeensis | reverse complement strand
TTGCCCCAATCTGAAACCACCACTGTTAATTTGATCATATAACATTTAGATGCTTTTTACCACCACATAGATTCCAAACAGATCTATTCCTTTCCTTAACACTGTACACATGGTCCATAGTACTAATGGATACATATCTAGAAAACCTGTCAGATACTCTAATGCAATGCATTGCAAATGATTGATTGATGTATTTTGCCAAATATTACGTCAGAGGTTCAGTTCACCAGAAGTTAACTGTTTAGTCTTGAGAATGGCAATGGAAGTGTTTTTTTTTTCTTGCTCCTAGAATCGCTTAATTTTAAGGTTCTGATCCTTTGAAGAAATCAGAAAGTATAACTTCAAGCCTTTTAGACTAGTTCCTCTAGTGTGTGTGTGACCCTAGAAACTGTAAAATGTCATGCTATGTTTACAGACATGCTTTGTGTGAAAGCAACCATAATATTACTACATTTATCATCATCAATTAGATATCTATGAGAAATGAGAAGCAGCAGCATAAAATGGCCATTTTCTGTTAATAAATTATTCAATATCCATAAGTTGTAATGTCTGGTGTTGTTCATTTATTACCGGAGAGTATAAACATCAAACTATATGTAAAAGTGATAATGTTTTGGTTGATTTTTTGTTTTTGTTTGAACCTAATGTTATCTGGAAAATAAGGTCATTTACGAGGGAGCAAGCCTTACCACCTGCCAGTAAATGGTGGGGAGCAGGCTGGGCTAGGGAGCTCTCTCCATTGTTTATTGACTGTGTTGACTTAAGCTGGCCATACACCTTTAGATATCTCTGTCAGATATCTTTTAGATCTACCAAAAACTATGTAGTATAGGGTCCTCTGCGATTGAACACAGGTAGACTTGATGGTTTAGAAAGTCCCTCATATTACATGGTTTTGGTAAAACAAAAGGAGATCTGACAGAAAAATCTAAATGTGTATGGGGACCCTTACAGGTCCATGGTGGTAACAAGGGGGGAAATGTTGCTCATTTACTTGGTCATTCACCCATTAACCTTACAACTTGCAATGGAGAATAAATATATCTCAGTGGATCACAACCCTCCTCCCTGCATTTGTATAAGAAACAAATGGGCATGTGTTTCACAAGACACTTTCAATAAATCTCTTGAGGCCAGTGCACTCTTTAAATCTGCTGATGGTGTATAACTGAATACTTAACATCTAGCAGCTATATGATGTCTAGTCTTCATTTATATATCATGACATATCCATTTACTTTGTCATCGCCATATCCCTACCATTATGATCAATTATGAACATTATGACTCATTGAAAATACTGTGAGAAGAATAACTATTCCATGAGCCATCTAAAGACATTTTATGTGATTGACATCAGGAGATTTTTGGATGCATTCACTAACACTAATGGCTGCCATACACACCCCGACGGGTGCAGACAGACCAGTCCCGATATGCACCGGGATGCAAACGTGATGACGTCATCACGTTTGCACCCTGGTGCATTATGGGGCCCCTTCAGTCGGCCGGCACCCTTTGTGTTGGCAGCCATTAGCTTCAATGAAGACGTCGGTCTTCATTGAAGCTAATGCTATCGGCTTCTATCGGCCAGAGATTATCGGACATGTCCGTTCTCTGGCCGGCCGAGCTGTGGGGCGACAGGGGTCTGTCGCCCCATGTGGTCACATGCCAATTAGCGGCCGATTTTTCCGCTGACCGACGGCGCGAGCGCGCACGACCGCGCACGACCGCGCACGACCATCGGTCAGGTGAAAAATCGGCCGCTTATCGGCATGTGTATGGCAGGCTTTAAGCAGGGTACAGACGTGGAGATATGGGTCAAATCGATGGCCCTTTCGAACGCCATGCACGCTCACGGCCATCTACCAGACCCAAATATTCTGCCCCTGTTTTCAAGCGGGACAAATCAATCCCGCTCGAAAACTGCCTTATCGGACATGACCGTTAATACGGCGATGTCCGATGCTTTGCCTGGTTCTCCAGGCAAAGCTCGGCTGAGGAGGAGGAGCCGGAGAGAGGCAGTTCTGCTCTTCCCGGCTTTTCAGATATCTGACAGCAGCGTGATGACGTCATCACGCTGCTGCAGGGTACATCGAGCCGTCTGAACCCTGCTTAAAGATCCCCATACACCTTACAATCTTACCATACAATTTTTGTACAATCAACTTTTGTTCTACCAAAACTATATAATATGAGGACCTACCTTAAACCTTCCAATGACTATGTATTCTATAATAGAGGCCACTATACTACATAGTTGTTGGTAGATCTAATGGAAATTGTACAGAGTGATCTAAATGTGTATGGGGGCTTTTCTGTACAGAAGCCACTAGTAGGAGTCTTCTTCTAACATTCCTGCACCAGTTGACACCCTTAGCTCCTACCAGAAACCTCTCATAAATCCTATGAAGACACCAATTTTCTGAAAGGTGCTATTTGCTTACAACTAACCTTCCCCTTCATAAACATACCACACTGAATCCAGCCTCGGCTGGTGGAGTGAAGGGGTGGCTAGCCCCAAGAGATTTAGGTGACAGAGAGGGATGAAACCCTGAAGGTTATTGCACAGGTAACTTATAACAATAAAATTCACATCCACATAATTGTTACAGTCCTTCCCCTGCTCTGATAACAGCAAACATAAGATAGTTGGGCATTACAGTTACATTTAACATATGGTATTATACAAGTTATTTATATGAAAAACCCTCCCTTAAAAATGGATTAAGATTAAATATGGGTCTTACGAATCATGTTTATTTGCCAGTTGTGCAAAAATGCATTCACAAAATGTTCCATCAACAAAAAGGAGGTTTGTGGCAGGGGTCATACAAAGGAGATCAGTCCAATCAAACACGGTCTAAGGGTAATCACTCATTGCACTTTATTTTCCCATTGACTATCATTGTAGAAATCCTTCATGCGGATTAATTGCGTGAAAAAAAATTTTCTTGGGAGTTTTGCCATGGATCCCCCTCTGTCATGTCATTGTCCAGGTGTTAGACCCCTTGAAATAACTTTCCCAACACTATTGTGGCCAGAAAAGTCCCTTTTTTAAAGTTCGCCTGCCCATTGAAGTCTATGGCGCGTGCGCGTGTTCGCGAACTTTTGCGAATGTTCGCGTCTGCCGTTCGCGAACATCAAATTCCGGGTTCGCGCCATCACTACTCACCAGCACTCCTTTAGGGAGGATCTTCTCTCTCCGAGTGGCTGTGCACTTGATGGGCGGATGTACTGGGCAGGAGGCAGATGTCGCCCCCTCGGCATGATGCCACCCTGGAAAAACTGCCCATATTGCCCCAATCTGAAACCACCACTGTTAATTTGATCATATAACATTTAGATGCTTTTTACTACCACATAGATTCCAAACAGATCTATTCCTTTCCTTAAGACTGTACACATGGTCCATAGTACTAATGGATATATATCTAGAAAACCTGTCAGATACTTTAATGCAATGAATTGCAAATGATTGATTGATGTATTTTGCCAAATATTCCTCCCTTAAAAATGGATTAAGATTAAATATGGGTCTTATGAATCATGTTTATTTGCCAGTTGTGCAAAAATGCATTCACAAAATGTTCCATCAACAAAAAGGACTTGCTAAAAATTTAACCCTAAAAGAGAAATCTAATCAAATGGATGGCAATAAAATAGGAATATAATTAATTTTCAGCACAGTATGATAGGACATAATGTACAATTTTATAGAATACATAGAATATTTCTTAACAAAAAAAAAAGATATTCCTTTAGCTTAGTTAAGTTTTGAAGCTTCGCAAAAACTATAGAATGACAGAACTTTCTAAATCCTAAAGCCCAGAAGTTAGGTCATTTGGCCAGCACACGGAGAGAAATAGCCTTTCAAGAGTTCCTTTTTCTTTAATGGTAAATATATGATGTTATGCTAATGGTTCTGATTGCCTTAAGGAATACACATTTAGCTCAGCAAGTATAGCTAATCTATCTATACAAAATATTTGTGCTTTATAGGCTGTTAAAAGCAGCCTCATTGTTACTTTACTGACTTTACTAAACAAATGTTTACTTTGGTGAACTTTATTTACTCCTTTAGGAAGTCAATTCTAATGCTCAGCATATGGGTGTAAGGGAGAACAGCGGTATGATAGCTCCACCTACTGGATCCAGGATGAACTTCATGACTAGTATATTTGCACTTTCTTCTACAAGTTGAAGAGTGAAACATCAAACAACTAAAGTAATGATGTAATGGGTACTATTAATTGATATCCAACAGTCTGGTAAAAGCTGTAGTAAACTTTCTTGTGTGCTTTGCCGCTTCAACTGAAGTTGAAAGTGTAATCCCATGTTTGCTGTAAAACAAAAATGTATTTCCTTCAAACAGGAAATAAAATCACACAACTTTATTGTTCCAGTGTAAATAGTTCAGCCACAATGAACAGTTGACCTTGATTTATTTCGCCCCTTATCAGGGCTCAATGAACGCGCCTATGATTACTGTCAGTGATGTTGCTAGAAGTGACATTGGAAAAGTCTAGCACATTGCTTTGTGGTCTGGCTTTCCCACCAGAGAACCATACTTAGATTATTCACAGCAAGGGAAAATTGATGGTGGGTTAGGCCATTACTTCTGACCTCTCCCCCCATTATTTGGTATTCATATTAGATTATTCATTGGAAACACTGTATGCTTAGAACGTTTTTAGCTTAAACCCCCTGCCCACCCCACCACCCCTGCATGGACACCCTGATGTTCTAATCAGCCTAGGCCTTAACACTCTCTGGTACAAAAGAATATTCCTATTAGCCAGGCCAATGGGGCAGCCCATTGTAGCAATGTACCACTAAAATGTATAGGGGGCAATATGGTGTGTAGACACTACCAGGAAAAATCTAAGCTTTTACTTATCAAAACAGACTACCATAATGGCAGAACATGGGTTTTGAATGCTGCTGTGTTGGGATGAAACATATTTTCACATTTAACTAACTTTAGGTCCTGTTTACTGGTGAAGCTTACATTATAACCACATCTCTATGTTGCAATGTGTGTCTATTTTTTTATTCATTGAAATGCATTACAAATTCCTTCACTGTCAAGCGCAGCACATTAAAATGACCATGAATTTAAAAAGGTAGATTGGTGGTGTACTGCAATGGATAAGTGTGAACCTAACTTTAATGTTAATTAGACCCTTGGTGTCAGCAATTCCCTTTGTAACATTTTAAATATGCCTTTAAATGTCACATGGTTTACATTGATACATCTGAGCACAGTACAGTTATTGAAATAAAAACAAAAAGGTTTAAATGTCCTCATTGCACCAGTTGGTGGAGGTTCAAGCCAGCAGATTCTTGAAATAAAAGGTTAACCATGAGGACTAAAAATAGTGCTACTATGTCAAATCACATGGAGCTGTATCAGACTTCCAAAATACATTCTCCTTTCACCTAGTGCTCAGCAGGGAATACTAGAATGTGCTATGTTTGGCGTAACAGAATGCATTACAATGTGTCATAAATCGTTCCGGTATTGTCGTATTAGAGTGTTTATCAAATCATTTTTTTTCATTAGATCATCCTTCTAGTACCCTAAGTACAGTTGATCCACTGAGGCTACCAACAGCTTTCAGAGAGCACTTGTGAAGGTTCTTCGATGAATTGTATTAGGGAAAATAATTTTATTTAGAAAGGGGATCACAATGAAAACACTACATTATATAATAAAATAAAATAACATATCTGTTATGTATTTAAAAAAGTGTTATGTATTTAAATAGACGAAATAGTGTTTGGTGCTGGACAACCAACTTAAATGGGGAATGGTGACAGGGTAGCTCTGAGTCATAAATATAAGGCAACAAGCAAGAACTGTCAAAGGGAGCCTGGAAGAATTCAAATAAACCTTCCAGCTATTCAACATACGTTAAGAGATGGTATTTGTGTAGATAGTATTTGGGATAATTCCAAATAGTTTTAAAGGAATCCTGTAGTAAAATATATTAACCTCCCTAGCGCTCTTGCAAGGTCCAGATTTCTGTACCAAAAGCGCACCATAGACTTAAATGGAATTTGTTTATGTTGTAGTCCTGTAACTTCCCAGATATGTCTGTACAAGGGTCTAGTAGACATCCTGAATATAATAATGTTTGAAACACACAATTATGTATAAAAATTACATTTAAATAATAATAATAATTAAAGATATCATTTGAATGATAAAATCTCTTATTTTGTATGATAGATTTCAAAACAGTATGTATTCCTATTTATGTTTTGTTTATAATAAAATTTATATTACAATTGGAAATGTGTTTTTTTTACTTTGAATTGTATTGTAATTGTTATCACTGTTTCCAGTACAATTCCCTTTGGCACCCTCTCTCCCTAGTATGATGAACACACCAGGGGAGAGAGGGTTAACGGCAAAGGGGCACATCTGGGAAATCACACTGAAAACTGTTTTCTCCATAGAGTGCAATTTACATTTGAATCTCCCGCCCCCCCCCCCCCCCCCCCCCCCCATTTGACATCATCATGTCACTCGGAGGAGGGGACATCGGCTTCAGTGAAGAAGCCAGCTCAGATGATCAGAGCCACCGGGACAGCGTGAAACTGTAAGTATGCACTGCCAGGGCTCTGATCTTTGCTGGACGGCACTATCTCGTCCAGAGCAGTACTGACAGGACAGTGCTGGACGAGATGGTGCCATCAGGAACGCTAGCGGAGTTAAGGGCTTTTTACACTATATGCCTTTTTTAAAAGCATGTGTTTACACATATATAAAAAAACACAAACGTTTTGCACATTACATCTGCCTTTGCGTTTTTGAACAAAGCATGAAAAATACCGGTACATAAAAAATGCATGTAGCAGGGCGTTATAAAAAACACTGCATTTTTATAAACATAATGCATGCAGTGTGAATGGTAACATTAGTTTTCTATACGAAAACGCAGCACTGTAAAAACTTGCGCATTAAAAAAACGCACGCATTTAAAAATAGGCAACGCATATAGTGTGAAAGTGCCCTAACCCCTCTTGGTAACTTTCCATATAAGACACATTTTGTTTGTATCTTTGCTTTCTGTCTCTTCAAAATACTTTATCAACTATGCAGAAGAACAGAGTGATGTTAAAACCTCATATCTGCATACCTGATGCAGATCAATTACTAGAAAGCCTATTAAATCATTATAACAACCAGGAAACCAACATTTTCAGTATTAGTTCAGTAAGGACAGCCACTGTTTCCTGAGTACAGATTTCATTTTTGAATTCCGCCTCGTCTTTATAAAGCTAGGCATAGACGTTCTGATTCCTGCACGATCCGACCACCAATCCTATGCCATGCACGCTCCTGCATCCCTTAGGGATCGGGCCGTGCAGAAATCGGATGCAGCAACTAACTAAGATTGGGCTAAAATCAGCCGTCCTGTCGGATCTAGTGATGAGCGGCATAGACAATATTCGAATTCGCGATATTTTGATTCTATCCTGAAAGATCCGTGAACGATAGTTTTTCTGTCCGATTTTTGACAAAATCGGTCGCTTTTGGCATGCTTCAATTTTTATTCAATCCGATTGCGTGATCGATTTTGATAAACGATCGCACTAAAATTTAACTAAAAATCGTGACGTGTATGCCCAGCTTTAGGAACACATGCCTTCTAAAACAAATTATGTTTAATAATGTAGAAAAATGCTAGTAAACTATTTTCACGTTGCCATTGAGGGGTGTTAATTTAAATCATTTTAGAAAAAGGCCTGTAACATAACAAAATGTGGAAAAAGTTTACTTGCCAGATTCCACCAAAAATTGCACACTTATAAGTGTTGGGGGAAATGGTTAACAAGTTTGGGTTTTAATTTACATATAAACATATATATGTTTTCTGTAAAGTGATAGAGTGTGTTTTATCCATTGTAGTTCCTTTTCTGGGAACATATACCTGTCAAAAGGAAAATATTGAATGGAGGTCAAAGTAAAGGGTATTGGTCACTATCCTCTTGAAATTCAAAGAATACTGAATTATTATTTTACAGTGACTCCATAAGCAGAAGGAGTCTTGGGACTGCCCTGGTCCCAGATTTTTGAGGATTTAGGTGTGACCCAGTACAAAGGCACCAACCACAAGGATAAATGTACAGACAAACTTAGATATCAAAAATTGTCACGTTTTATTTGTTAAATAGATAAAAAGATGAATAGGTAAGAAAGAAGTGAAAAAGGCTTGAATCAAAACAATAGTTGATCAGCCAATTCAATTGCACGACAGCTCTCTCATATGTACAATCATATCCCTCAATGTTCCAGGTGTTACATAATAGCACAAAGCGTTAAGAGGTGAATGGATTGTAAAGACTGTAGGGGCAACCCAATGGTCCAGGAGGAGTATCAGGTTGCACAAACAGCCCATTAGTCCACGGCACAGAAGATACCACCTATAGGAGAGACAAGGTTATAGTAAAAGATAATAATGGTAAATTGTTCCCCTGTGCATCATAGTACATTACATTGTCGTGCTTTCACATAAGATATGATATAATATAAGAACATCATGTCTGACTTCTTAGTACTAATTACAACATTTACAATGTTACACATATAATCTGGGTTGTACATCTGACATTTATGATTGGTGCATTCTGATCCCATTGGTTATAAAGGGATTCAACCCTTCTTCAAAACGCAGTAACAATATTTGAATGAATTGCTTATTACCTGCTATGTACGCGGAGGAATATCGGGTACGAACAGCCTTCAAATAATTAAGGGCCTGGCAATTATATCATGGATGGATGTCGTCGCAGGTTGGAGACTGGGTAAGGCAATAGTGTGGAAACGCATTAACATACATGATTGGTGGTTAGATTCAAACACCCGTGCTGGACGAAGCTATGTGGGGCATAGTATCTGGCAGAAAACAGTATGCAAAGCCTGCTCACACTCCCACAGGTGCAGCCACCCTTCCCCCCTATGAGATTGGTCCTACTGCCTCAGCAGTAGCCAGTAAATGGTGATAAATGGTGGTAAGTACAATAAAGGGTGGTAGAAGGTAGCAGGTACTGTGGTACCGTGATAAGGGTTAAGTGGTGAATTGGGTAAATAAGGTATCCCATTGAGGGATATGATTGTACATATGAGAGAGCTGTCGTGCAATTGAATTGGCTGATCAACTATTGTTTTAATTCAAGCCTTTTTCACTTCTTTCTTACCCATTCATCTTTTTATCTATTTAAAGCCCCCCATAGACAGGCAGACTCCTCCATACAACTTTCATGAGACTTACCAACAACTATGTAGTATAGTGACCTCCCTGATAGAATACATAGTGATTGGAAGGTGTAGAAAGGTCCTCCTATTACATGGTTTTGGTAGAAGAAAAGTTGGTTGTACAGAAGTTGCATGGAGGAGTCTGCCTGTCTATGGGGGGCTTAACACATAAAACGTGACAATTTTTGATATCTAAGTTTGTCTGTACATTTATCCTTGTGGTTGGTACCTTTGATCTGGTTCACACCTAAATCCTCAAAAATCTGGGACCAGAGCAGTCCCAAGACTCCTTCTGCTTATGGAGTCACTGTAAAATATACCTGTCAAAAGATCATGAATGACCCCAGAGCTATATAAAACTTCGGCACAAATGTCAGGGATGGAACTAAATTATTCATCAAGAGATATAACAAAAAATTCATATAGTTTGATCAGCTTGATAAGTATGGCTCTGATTGGCTGATCCTGTTTTCAGCCTACAGCTTGAGTATGAGACATGATCCAGACCAAAAGAGGAGATCGGTCAATGTAAATGATCATATGCTTCTCCATGAATTCTCTTGCAGGAGAGATTGCCATCCCTAGTCAACACCCATTGATAGAGGCCCCTAAAGGTACACATACATATATAGATGGGCGCTCAATCGATGGCCGCTTCAAACGCTGACGTCACACTGTGTGTGCTCGCGGTCATTGATTGCGCGCCCATGGAAAGCGGCCACCCCTGTCTGACCCCACTAGAATACAGGCTGGTTGAACAGGTAACGGACATGTACATAAATCCTAATTGTATCTCATTCCTAATTGTATCTCATTCCTTTGGATGGGGGACCTGGTCCCTAAAGTGGTGTATCTTGATTCCTGCCCAAACGACGGGAGCTCAGGCGCTGCACAGTGATGTAATCATGACACCACTACGTGCCACCAAACTGTGCTAGAAGGGGTCAATGATAGTGCACCCATCTATATTTGTATGGGCACCTTTGGATATTTAAATGTTACTAGTGACTTTATAATATAAATCACATATTATTCAGATTTGCTTGAACATTCATTTTTTATACAATTCATTATTATAATTTTTTGAACTTGTAGGAGATTGTACGATCAGATATCATGCATCGGTCAGCTTTGAAGACAAGAAATCTAAAGAAAGCTGGTGACTAGGCCAACAGCTGGAGGGTGCAGCGCTCTGGAGGTCTGCTAGGTGGCAGCAGAGAGGCTGGGCTCGGGCTGACAGAGCAGTAGGTTTGGAGTGTAAACATTGTCGTTGGTTTGAATGATCGAGAAGAAAAGACATCCTCTATGCCAGTAGGATCTGCCTTGTAAAGAATCAGGAGAAGAGCAGCCCCTGCCTGTCCCCGCAGCGCTCCTGGACTCACCGGCACAGACATGTTCCGGAGGATACTGCAGCTGGTGAGGAGCTGTGCACGTGAATGGCGCTTCCCTGAGCTGTGGGGGTGTGTGTGCTGCTGCTGCTGGCCGGCCGGCAGAGTGGGAGCAGAGCTGGGCCCGACCACGGTGGCTGCAGCTGTCAGGTCACATGACGTGCAGGCCGCTGTCCCCTCAGTGTGTGTAGGCCTGGCCCGGCTTTACCAAGCATTTCCCGCAGCCTGTGTGTGTGTGGGCTCTTCCCTTCCTGGGCTTTGTCATGTGTCCTGGTGTCAGTGTACGTGTGTGAGGAGGCCACAAACTATTCCACACCCTTCACACAACAGCCGTGTATACACACACACATAACGATATACTGCTCTCACAGTCTTCCATTACTTCATCTACATAGTGTTCCTCCCGGGTACTTCCCGGGTGACAACGCTCTTCTGTCCTTTCACCATTTAATGAATCTGAGGGACAGGCAAATCATGTCACCAGAAGTGTCCCTTCATGTGAGAAAGCAATGCATGGATTTAGGGCCCATTCACACCCCTGCATTTTGACCCCAACAGGTAGGTTAGTAAGCCATTAGGTGGTCATGTCACACATTATGGCTTACTTACCTACCTGTTGGGGTCACAATGATGAATGATAAAAAAGGGAAGGAGCATTTATAGTGCGTAATATTCAAAAAGATTGCACTGCCTTAGTGGTGGGCAACTGAGTTGATGTGGAGGGCCACAAGTGCGCCCCTGATGCCCTGACATCAATTTGTAATGAAATAAAATGACAGGTATCACTATTTTAACCTCCCTAGCATTATGGGCTTTTCGCACCATTTTTCAGGGCGCAAAAATCCATTTCCTGGGCAATCATGATTGCGCGCTGCCCTCCCGGCTCACTACACACCGCATCATATAGACGCTGGCGGTGTGTGTGGGGGGAAAGCAATGCCCCCTCCATTAACATGGAGGTCTATGGCGCCGCTGAAACTCAAATTAACATGGAGGTCTACTGCGTGGTGCCAAAACTGCGGGCATATCGGGTGCACCCAATGCCTGGTTCCCCTGCGGTTGGGGCAAACCCAAATGGCGAACTAACTGGGTTCTAGGGCCTAGGTGCCCAACCTGCGGCCCGGGTGCCGCATGCGGCCCTTTGGCCATTCTTCAGCGGCCCTCCTCTGTCCTTCACTTGCGGCCCCCCAAACCTAACTGTTAATGAATAGGGCACCTGTCCACTGATCCCTGACCGATGTGTCCTGGCCTGGGATCTTCCCAGAGAAATGAGTGACACCCCCATCAGCAGGTGTCCACTCTTTTTCAGTGTTGACCCTTCCTTTTGTCAAAACACAATTCGAAAAGGTTAATGTCTTTAGCAGAAGTTCTAACTGTCAAAATACAATCTGTTGCTAAAGCGCAGAATAAAGGTCCCCATACACCTTACAATCTTACCATACAATTTCTGTACAATCAACTTTTGTTCTACCAAAACCATGTAGTATGAGGACCTTTCTAAACCTTCCAATCACTATGTATTCTATCAGGGAGGCCACTATACTACACAGTTGTTGGTAGATCTAATGGAAATTGTATGGAGTGATGTAAAGGTATATGGGGGGCTTAACCTCCCTAGTGGTTGAGACGAACCCTGTTCGCCGAACAGGGTCCTCTCAACCGCAGGGGAAGCCGGCATCGGGAGACCCGATGCCTCCCCGGAAAGCTGCAGCGATGGTCTTATTCGCTGCAGCATTTCCGGGGTTTCGGCACCGCAACGATCGCGTCACGGTGACACGGAAGGGGGCGGGGGGGGGGGGGGGGGGGGCAGCGCCAGCTTTCCCTCTCATTATTGACAGCTGTGTGAAGAGCAGCGGCGCAAGGCCGGAAATGACAGGCAGTGTACTGTGTACACTGCCTCGATTGCCCGTACCGGCGCTATACGGGCAGTGCGCTAGGAAGGTTAAGTTTGAGTGTGCACTGCCATAGCACCCAATATAGGTGAATAGCACCCGAAAAGTTCTAAGCATCCTGCAGCGTCTCGATTTCCTCTTTGTTCATTTCACTAAACTTACTATAACGTGTTTCTGGGAGCATTGTTTGAGGGAGCCCTTAGAAAGCAATGAAAACCTGCCAGTTTTATCCCCTCTATGACTACTACTGTAGATATAAAATATGCCTTAAGTTATACGCAAATGCCCAATAACACTTTAGTACATAATAAATAGCTTTAATAGGTCCCAATCAAAATGTAAAAATAAATGTGAATACTGGGAAATGCTTTGTCTACATCTACTTTATTTGGTAATTGAATCTACAGCTGCTTTCTTTTTGCAGTTACTTTTTGGACAGTTCTCAAATGCAGATCAATACTGATGTAATCTGAAAGATATAAAGCTAGGTAATGTCGGCCGTAACTTATTGGACGAGGAGGGTGGCCTAAGGTGTTCAGTATTGATCTAGTTGCAGCAGACATCTGCCCTTGTGATCAGAGCTGAATTACATGGTCTGTGGATGTTTTGTCTGCTAAAATACAGGCTTCTGCTAGGTAATATGGCTGTGCCACCAGGTACTGTGTTCTTATTAGATGCTGCATAGGGTAGTCATATTTAATATAGGTTTAGGTGGCTGTCATGTATGTATGTATGTAGCGTAGAACGGAAAACAGATGAAATAGGTGCATAAAAAAGAATGTGTATGTGTAGGTTGTTATCAGAGTGTAGTACATAGGCGGGCCCTCTGACTCATTCCTCATCCAATACATCAGAGATAAGCAATGCAGCCTTTGTTTCTAGTTTACAGGTGTAAAGCTGAAATGCAGTCAGGTATTACAGCCCATTTTAAATTCCAATATAGAATAAAATTATTAACTGCCTTTATGAATAAGGATAGGCATACATACACCTAAAAATCAGATGGTCCTTGTATAACACTTTGACTAAGCTCTTTTTTTATGCAGTAATGCATGTGAACGTGTGAAGGAGTAGAAGGGAGATGATTTCAGCATGAGGCTGCTCCCTTTTTCGCCTTGTTTGTTTGGCTATGTCTCCACGGCGATATTAGATCCGCACCCCCGATTCACATTCCCTTCCTAGTCTTCTCATAGCGTTCTACCGATCTGCCAGCCGGAGGTTGATGTAGTGCAGTTCGCCAACCTCCAGCCAGCGGATCGGCAGAACTCTGTGTGGTAGGAATGCGCTTAGCTCAGGGGGACCTGATACACCCGATCGCTTCGTCTAAACATACCCTTTCTCTCAAAATAGCTGCAGAGCTTCACACTTGAACAAGAATACAAAGCTCATACAAAGCATCTACATGACAAAATGGTTTAGGGCCCTTTCACACTATATGCGCTTTTTAAAGGCATGAGTATTTAATAGGCATGCGTTTCTGCATATATGCAAAACAAATCTAACAAAAAAAATGTAAATGAAATAAATAATGCATACAGCAGTGAGTTTTTAAAAACGCAACGCATGCAGTATGAATGGTAACATTGGTTGTCTATCTAAAAACGTATGTGGTAAAAAAAAGTGAGCGTTTTTAAAACACAAAGCAACACAAATACTGTGAAATGGTCATTAAAGTTTACAAAAGAATAAAATAGGAAAATTATAAGTACTTAATTTTTTCAGAATAGCCAGCGTTGGGAAATGTGAATGAGGACTGCTTCCGGTATCTATAGGAAGCTTTATGTGTCTGCAGCTAGCAGCCCATTAACCACCCTAGCGTTGTGGACGGCAGCACCTCGTCCAGCGCTCTAACTGGTACT
>CM070034.1:54265754-54282139 GCA_036250615.1 Ptychadena robeensis | reverse complement strand
GGTTGTTTTTTAAGAGGGGGTGGGGGTTAGGTTAGGGGTTAAGACATGAATATTAGTCAGATTTATTTTCAAAGGTTTTTCTCTAAAATGTTCTTACCGGCTTGGTTTCTCTGTTTCTCTTAAAAATTTGTTTTTCTCAGGTTTGTGCAGTCTGTTTACTGTTTGATATAATGACACAGAAGGTCCTCTCCCTCTGCTCAGCACTGATGACATGTGGCCACAATCTGCATCCATAGGAATAGCACACGTGGGCCCTCCCTAGGAAACCACGCGCTATGGACAGACGAGAGAGAGCAGGCCACACTGTCATCTCGTGCTGGAAGAGGGAGGAGGCCCTCTGGTGTCACCATAATCAAAAAGGGAGCAGACTGCCCAAAAGTCTCAGATGGAAGGGCAGGAAGTAGTAAGAAGAAATAGATTGAATTAAACAAAGCAGGTAAGGGGACATGTATATACTGCAAATCTTGATCATGTTTATTGTGTTGTTTTTTTCTGTGGGTTTAATAACCCTTAACCTCCCTAGCGGTTGAGACGAGTCCAGCTCGTCCATGCTGACTATGCTAAAAGGGACTGACGAGCTGGACTCGTCCAGCGCGGATCGGAGCCCGCGGCGCTAAATTAAATCACCTGTCCAAGCTGTCCGCAGCGGATCCCGATCGGCTCTCTCAGCTTCCTGTGTGGAAACAGATCCCTTCCCCGGTGTCTCACGTTAGTAATGACGTCACACGAGGAATACGGCACTTTCGGCATCCCATGCACTGAAGGCACTTCGGCATCCCTGCACGGAAGTGTTTCATGTGGGGATGCCTGGCGTAGCCTCAGCAGATAGATCAGATCGGCATCCCCACCCCATCAAATTGCAAACTAGCCACGGAATCCCAAATTGAAAAGCACTCCGTGCAGGGGATGGCCGCACGAAAGTGCGGCGGGTGGTTCAGGCAGGGGATGCGATCTGAGCTATATACGCAGCCGATGTTCCTGCTGCAGGAACAGAGGCTGCTCTAGATAGATCTAGCAGATCGCATCCCCAAAAAGGAGGGGGTGCCCTATCAAGCCCCCCCTTGCTGGGGATGCAGGGGTATTACGATCTAAACAAGATCTACAGCAGTTTGATGTTCATGCAGGACATCGGCGCTGTAGATATCAGATGCTCAGAGTGCATCCCCAAAAAGGAGGGGGTTGTTTACCGATCGCCCCCAATAGTGTCCGGGAAACCGCCAGACGGTTTAATTGAACAAATCCCGCCGCCTACATCACACATGGATTGGGAGGGACGGTAGATTTGAATTCGACTGCAAGGGCAGGAATTTCATTTACAAATCGTTCTGGATCAGCGTTATCATTAGAAAGATGTCTCCAGGGCGCCGATTTTCAAAATAACCTTAGTTTTGTTGGTCCTCCTCTCCATTCCCGGTGTGAGGACCTGGGTGACCTTCACACGGGGGGGGGGGCGCACCACCCAAACAATTATTTTTTTTTGTTTTTTGTTTACAAGGAAGGGCAATTTAACCAATTTTGGCGCAATTTTAAAAGTAAAAAAACACAACACACATTTACATTTAAATTGAGAATGTTTATTATATACAACAAACAAAATTCTAATTATACTTTAAATAACTTTTTTTTTATGTAAATAAATTTTTTCAAAAAAAATTCAATTAAAGTCTTGGTGCGCTTTTGGTACAGAAATCTGTACCTCAGCAGTGCGCTAGGGAGGTTAATAATGTTTTTTTCGGCCAGTCCTCCTGACTGTCTGTAAACAGGCCTTTTGCAACGAGTTCCTGCTTTGCACTTTTTTGTGTTTCATTGACTCAAAAGTCACTAAGGTAATTTGATCAGCAAGACAACAGATATATTTACAGAATGGCAGCCTAATTATTTCCCTCTGTGGCCTGTGATTCCTGACATCCTCCCATTTGGTTCCATCACTCCAACAGGGAAGCAAGGACATACCATACAGCAATTGACATACCACACAGTAATCATTATGCATCAGTTTTGTTTTCTTAAGCTGCCCATACATGAGTCAATGACCACATCGCACTGCGCTCGAGCTTCCTCGAATGAGAAATCAAGGTGCAGCACTTCCCAATGCTGGAACATCCCAAGTAAGGGTATGTTCACACACATTGCAAGCTACCACAATTAAGCCTCATCACGTTGCATTCCAGAGCTCATCGGCGCTCGTCTGTCTGCACCCGTCTGTGGGTGTATGGCAGGCATTAGAATCGCGGCTGTGGTTTGCAGCCAGGAAGTGGGGGTGGGGCAGGACATCTTCACATCCATTCATTGTCTATGGGCGCGGTTGAAGTGACATGCGACTTTAACCGTGCCCATTTAAGTCTATGGCCGCGATCGCCCATGTTTCAGATCGCGGGTCACAACCGCCTGCGGTCATTAGCACCCCTTAGTTGAAGTGGGCACAAGAGTGAGATTAAAATCATGTCGGCCCTGCGACTGATCGCCTATGTGGGAACATAGCCTAATGTAAATCAAACAGGATTTACCAACATGTTGGTTCCCTGTTCAATCAACATCAAAGAATCAATTCCTGAACAACCCTCGGTCCCCAGTTTCGTTGTGTTCAGTCGCTAAAGAAAGATGGGTGATAGGCTTAATAGGTAATACAACCCTGTAACAGGAGGGGTGGCCTTGTGAAAATGTGGTATTTCTAGATAAATACTGCGTTATATATGGCATTAATATTATGCTTTTACTTCTGCTAGTTATAGTGTTATAGACATAATTGAGCATCAAATAAGCTCTAAAACCAGCTTCCACAGACCCGTGAAGCTGAAGCCAGATGTCTTTACCTATTACCAGACTATTAATCATGGGTTTTGTTCTGCTGTACTTTATCAGTCAGGTTTTGCCTGATTTGAAAATAAGTTGCTCGTCATGCAAGGGTTAATTCTATGGTTTGATCCAGCAATTAAATTGTTGTATACAGCAATTCAATTTATAGTATTTAGCTCCCTATACAAAGGAACTGCAGCTCAGCTGGAAAAAGATGCAGGGAAGGGTCAGTGGCTTCCCCTGCCTCCTGGTCCTGCTGTGCAGAGCTGGATGTGTGCAGGCTGAAGCAGTTGCTCTCATACAGAGAACTGCAGATGGACAGTCCGTCCATATGTAAGGCTTCATGATGGAGGAGCAAGACATTTCCGGTCCTGCTCCATCCACCTATCCGCCTCCCCGCGTCACCCGATTCAGATACTGCGGGCACATGGGGATATGGGAAAGGAGACATCAAAAGTGATGCATCATTTCCCATGTACCCCGACTTTGGTCTTTATAGTGTAAGCTGATTTTGGTTACTCAAGAACATACTGTAATAAAACTAGTGACATGAACCCCTCTCCCAATGGTATTCCTTATTTTAGGAAATGATGAGGTTTTAATCCAAGGCCTTAGATTGTGGAATTGCTTTGGTCATGCTGATTAAAAAACTTGCAGACATGAGACATGTTAAATTAAATAGCAATTCTATTAAACTTTTTTTTAGTTTTTCATTTATCTGTCTTTTTTCTTTTTCTCCAGACCCCAGGAAGAGTTGGCACTCAGAATTCGGAATCTGATCCATCTGCAGCTCCTGGAAACACTGTTAACAATGAAAGCTCTTCTGAGGTCAGATTATTGTTTGTTTTTTGGGCCTTCAGTTAAACTTTGACATTTCCTAACCCCTGTTACTTGTCACAATTTTAGTTTATTAACATCCCTGGCTGTAAGCCTGTACCAAGGTGTTATAAACTATGCAGTACAATCAATACATAGTATCCTGCTTTGTTTCCCCGCTCTCTCTCCTCCCCTCAGTCCAAGCTGGACTCTGCTTACAGAGAGAAAGCATGGGGAGGACACATGGTCTCACCCCCCCAACACGACTGATGGTACGCCCCCTCCCTGCGTTCTCAAGTTCCCCCTCTTCTCGGGGAACCACTGGATTGAAATATCCCTGAGATGAGGAGTGTCCCTTTGAATAGGTGCCCTTGCAGCAGTATAAACAGTGTTACCTCACCAATAGGAGGTAGGTATGACCAAACTGTGGCAAAACAGCTCACCTTTTATTGGTAATAATTTACATTGAGATTTAGTATTTCAGCTCATTTCTAGTAGGAGCAAAACACAAAAAGTGTATTACAAGTGTTTAGCTGTATTTCTGATAAAGAGTCTACTAAACATAAAGATTTCCAGGGTAATGAACATTTGCAGAGACCTGTTTCTAATGTATTCTTTATCACAGTCAGGTAAGTATCGTTCATCACCTTGGATGTTGAGTAGTATAATAACACCATGTCATTTTCCAGGGCTTCATCTGTCCTTTATGTATGGCCATGTTTGTCACTTCCACTGAACTGGCTGCACATTACCAGAATGAGCATGAAGAGTCGGGAACAAGGGGGCCGCAGCCAAACGCTGACCTACATGATGCAACAGTGGGTCCTGTATGCTTCTCCGAAGCATGTTGTATTTCTTTATTTTCCCCCGCAATCATTCTTCTGCTTTAGCGATGTTGATCTTATACTGTAAAAATCTTAGAGACTTAGCTTGGGTGTTCTTTATGGCAAATCAACACGCTACATTCTACGTATGTTGTGGTGTGGTGTCCTTAAGGTGGGTTTACACGTGTAGATTTTTTCTTCAATCAACTGACAATTACATTTTTTGTTCAATGTCGTTGTCCAACATCGTTCGTCCATTTATCAAATGTAACATTAGATTTTTTTTGTTCCTCTGTCGCCGATATCGAATGAAAATACAATGAAATACAATGAAAATTGACCAACATGTTCGATGACCTTTCGAACGATTTTTTGTTTGAAGTCGAACAAAATGTAACCATCGAACAAATTGCCCATTTTAGATTTTTGTTCAATCAACAAAAAAGTCGTTCATGCTTCATTGATTGAAGGAAAAAATCTACATCTGTAAACCTGCCTTTACTCTGCTAATTGCATTTATCTAGTTGTCCTCTAGAGTGACTGGCTATACATGACTGCTCTAGCTAACACGGCAGATCACCAAAGGAAATCAGTCCTGTGATGAATAAACTAAGAACAACAAATATTCAACAGATTCATTCTTTATTTCATGAAACTTTGTTCTTTTACCTGGGATGGAAGGTTTCTTGCCTCAGATACTTTATTAGTCTACACTGCCTGCTAATAGATCTTGGGGTGCAGGTAGGTGTGTATGTGAAGGGGGATTAGTCAGGCTGGATACATTTTTTTTTCTTCTAATAAAAGTTGTTTTGTAAGTATTGAGAGATGGATGTGCCTGCATGTAGGATGTGGATGTCTTGCTTGTCTTTTGGCTGGCCAATTTATTTCGGATTATTTCCCATGATAGACAGCCATCCAATTTTGCCTGGGAAAGTCGTGTTTTTTTTTTTTTTATTCAACCTTCCTGGCCAAATTCCGATTTCAATAAATCTCCGATTTTCCTGGGATTCTGAAATCTGGGTAATTTAGGAGGCTCTCACTTCTAAGTTCTCACCCCACTTGTGCAGGTTGGGAAGTAAGTAGGGAGAGTAAGGCCCCCTCCCTCCTAAGTAAGCCAGCTAATAGAAGGTAAGAGACAGATCACCTCCCGATACTGGAGGTGCTCTGTTTAGACATCAACTGATGCAGGGATTAACATACTGCACTAGGTTAACCCCTGCATCAGCGGATTGGCGCTATGCCTTGAGAACACGGCATCCACTGCAGGTAAAATGTATGTGATCCGTTGGGGACACCGCCAAGCACTGTGCTTAACATAGGGGTTCCTGACGGATCAATTGACACCGTTGGAATCCAAGGCTTGTTGTAGGATGTTCTTTATATTAGATATATAGTGATCTGTATAGTTTGTGAGATGTCCGTGGTTGGACAGTATAAGGTGGTAGCTGACACTGTGTATGGTTTTCCTCTTTTTTTTGTTTTTTCTTGATATGTAGAATGAACCTAAAAACATTCCATGATGTACCCCGGGTTATACAAATAAACCATCTCACAATAGCAGGAAGTGTGAGACTTGCTTTTCAAATGAGATTTGCTGTGTTTGCTCGTATTCTGTGTTACTCCCATGATTGTTTTCCAGTGTATGACCTGGTACAGTGTTTTTCTTTGGATTGCTTCATTTATTTACCTATGATATTATTTTTATACATAGTGTTCACTGTCCACCTTTTATACAGAAGAGTGAATACAATAGTTGTTTAAATTGTAGCTTTTAGGTTGTGGTTAGTATAAGTCACTTTGTGGGAACCCTCACTAAAATATTTATATATAAATTTGGAAAGGCCCATAAACAATCAATTTACACTTGAATAAAATCAGTGTATGGTGGCACTCAATACCCGGAGGCATAAATGTCTCCCGGGTACACCAGAAAATTGGGACTTTTACACGGCAATGTGGGTCAATAATAGATTTATTTACCTAATTGTGGTCCATAGTATTATTGAGGTATATCACTTATAAAGCATACAGAACAAAAACAGAAAAACGGACAGTACGTATATCTCACATAACAGGTTTTGTACGTTGCTACCAAAGATACATCAAAGCATATAGTTATCTCTACGCGTTTGGAGCAGATACTAGAGAGAGGTTCTCGCCCTCAGTGCGGAATTAAAGGTTTAAATTGGGCGCCTGCCAACATCCAGAATTTGAGTATCAAAACAACAACAGAGAACAATTGCACCCCGGTGAACCAAGTGTAGAGACCGGAGTCGCTACAACTTGGCTTGGATTTTTAGGCCGGCTTTGTGGTATTCAAGCTAAACAATAATTGTACACGCAATGCCACCCTGGTAATGGGTGGGTAAAGATTATGGGTGGGTAAACAAATAGATAACAGAACGAATAAGTGAAATAGGAATTACGATGTTTTATCCACAGAACGCAATTCTATAGTTACAATAATGCATCATATACCGAGTATCATGAAATTATTTCACAGAATATACATAAAGTGACCACCATAACGTGTAAATATTAAATACATAAAGCAAGAAATGTCACGTGTAAATATTAGATACATAAAGCAAGAAATGTCGACATGTTTCGCAATCCCATGATTGCTTCTTCAGGACAATGTTTGCTTAGAGGTATGTAGATGTACTGCAAGGAGACAAAGAGACAGATCACAGAGCAGCACCTTGTTCACAGCATGTAGGATGAAGTGCCATTTGAAATTTTGATGTATTTATTCACTTCCTTTACTTGTTTTTGACTTTTTGGTTTATGTATACACGTTTTCTTTATGACAAGATATAAAAACTATATGCTTTGATGTATCTTTGGTAGCAACGTACAAAACCTGTTATGTGAGATATACGTACTGTCCGTTTTTCTGTTTTTGTTCTGTATGCTTTATAAGTGATATACCTCAATAATACTATGGATCACAATTAGATAAATAAATCCATTATTGACCCACATTGCCGTGTAAAAGTCCCAATTTTCTGGTGTACCTGGGAGACATTTATGCCTCCGGGTATTGGGTGCCACCATACACTGATTTTATTCAAGTGTAAATTGATTGTTTCATTTATATATAAATGTTCTCTAAATAAAACATAAACAGAAAGTTAGGTAAATATAAATAATTACCTCCCTAAACAATGTTTGTATGTTTATGTATAATATATAAATGCATGTAACATACCGTATTCTTCACACTATAAGCTGCACTCCCCCAACTCCAAATTAGAAAAAAAACGAGGGCGTCTTATATTGCGAATGTATTTCCACCCACATACACAGCAGAAGGGAAAATCTGCACATGGACAGATCGTCCGCCTGCCCACTCACATAAACAGTGGAGGCCCGCTGTCAGATCATCCGTGTCTGTATGTGTGAGCGGGGCTCAATGTACCTGTCGACTTAAACGGCACTGCAGGAGGTGGTAAAGCTGTCAGGGCTCAACACAGAGGTACAACACAGAGCTCCTACTGGTAGAATGGCAGTTCCCCAATATATATTTATGACAGTGGTTCCCAAACTGGGGGGCAGCCCATTCCAGGGGGGCGCTGGCCTTCATTCTTAACCTGTGTTTCAATGGGGAGGATATTCAGTGCAAGATTTAATATAAGCCCACTGTCTGTTGTAAACTTTATTTAGGCTCATTCAGATGGTCAGTTGTTGATAGGGATCGCATGCGGATGGTTGTCCCCATGTGTAAATCCCAGAATTGCCTATATGGCCTTATTGACTCATCTATTTATACTCCATTAACCCCCATTATAGAGACAATCTTACAGAATACCTAACCTGCATTCAGTGCATTCCAACAGTGACGTCTCTGTTTTATCATGCGCAGAGACACATTTGGGCATTGACATAACCATGCTTCCTTTACATGCCTATGGGGATACGATTTCAGCATTGTCTAGTGCAGGTCTTGACTTGTGGGCCACAATGGGTTTTTAAATGTGAGCCTGCAAGTACCACCCAGACATAGGGGTCCTCGTAGCCAGGACAGGATATTTAAAAATAAATAAATAAATAGAAGCTTTTGATAGAGAAGCGTAAACATTCTATTGCAGGCAAACTATGGCCTCTAGGAAACAATCCAAACAAGGTGTTTTTATTTTCTCTCCCTATAGATTAGTAGTTTCCATGTGTAATGTTTTATTTATTTGCTTTATGTAAACTGCGTGAATATATCGCATTTTAATTTCCTTCCCTGTAGGAGCTTATGATTTCTGTTCCTAAATCCTTTCATTTGTCCTCTGGCGGCAATCCCTGGAATATTACTAAGCTGCTTCTAGGCATAAACTGCACACTTTGGTTTCCAAGATTCTAAAGCAGTATCATGGCAATAATGTGTTTTACATGCATGCATTCTGTGAATAATTGACTTTCACGGCTAATTAGGTGCAGCTACTTTTGATTTTCAGTCATGCTTTGGTAGAGTAGAATGCTGGCCTTCTTGGCTGTCCTGAGCTGTGGGATTATCACATGGATGCTGAAACACAGATGATTGGGAGGCTACTTAGGAGCACAGCCATTTTCTATATGGATTTACAAATAACACATTGTATTTTATGGCACCAAATACACTTTAGGTTTGGCAAACTGCTTTACATTTCCAGCTCAGCATCCCACTTTGTATATCTTTTTCTGCTGCTTGGAATTGCACTTAAACTGTTTTTGCAGCTAATTATTTTATATAGCAGATGATTTTTTAAGGATGATTAGCCACAGACAAGAAAATGGATATCAACAAGCATATCCTTGGATTCTTTAATGCTGAAGACCTTTGTTTGGTTCCTAAGATGTGCTTTTTCCATTATGAATAAGGAGCTTCTAAACAACCATATTGTGGTGACCATTGCCAAACCCACAACATGCATTGTTTACCCTCACATTTGCCTCTGCCCAAACTCTTACACTGGGGTGGGCAAACTTTTTGACTTGTTGGCCACATCTTTACCTTTGACAGAAGGGCTGGACAAAGAACCTGTAAGGGCTATACAGTCCCAAGTCTTCCCAGTCTGGGTGGGAAATGACATTGATAAATTTTCTGTACCGCTTTATAAAAGTAATTATCATACTCCCAGAGAGGTTAAATAAAAAATAAAAAAGAAGGGGCTCAATGTTAATATTCTATTGCAGACATGGGCAAACTACAGCCTCTAGGAGACCATAAGGGCTTGTTTCCACTGATGCGGATGGCTGCCGTGCTATCCGCGCGGCTGCAGCCGCTCCCGCCCGCACCCCAAGCTGTTTAGCATGTGGATGCACGCGGACGTCCGTGCGGTAGGATGTGTACTTCGGGCATGTCCCATGTTAAGGGATGCGGTCGGTTGCGGCATCCGCACGAAAACGCTGTATCGAGTGTTCAGTACCGCATCCGCACTCGGCCGCACCAGTGGAGCCTGGCCGATGCTTTGCCTATGGATGCGGTCGGAGGGACGGCAGCCGCCCGGATACAACCGCAGCAATCCGCAAAATTCCGCATCAGTGGAAACAAGCCCTAACAATTATCTTCTAGGCATTCTTTCAATTTACTGCAAGGAATGAGCAGAGGGTGCCAGTGCATCTAGACACCATGTGACAAAGAGTCGTATTAAATGACTAGACTGGCCGTATATGGCCCATGGGCTGTAGTTTGCCCCCCACGTCTGCTCTTACTTTGTCAGGAGAAGGGTGGGTTTGAACTTGTTAGGCTAAATTTACATAAGCGTTCTGTGTATTTTGTTTAGTATCCATTCATTTGTGTTCCAATTTTGAATTCATAGTATTCTGGTGCTTTATAATACACACACACGGGAGTATCTGGAGTGATCTAATGGTGTATGATGTGCTTTAGTGTCATTGGTAACAATGAATCATATTATGTGAAGTAAAGGTGACCATACACTGTTTGATTTTTCCATTGGATTTACTTAAAACTATAGATTATTAAGTTGATCGAACAGAAATCGATTCCTGGCTAAATTTCGGCCTATCGTACAAGTGGAATTAATTCTTATGATGCAACGGATTCCTCTGAAGCCTAGGTGCCCAACCTGCGGCCCGGGGGCCACATGTGGCCCTTTGGGCATTCTTTAGTGGCCCCCCATGGTCCTCCACTTACGGCCCCTGAAACCAAACAGTGGGAAGAGGGGCAGGACTCGTTCAGGCTGAGACTGAGCACACTGATTGACAGAAATCCAGAGAGTGCCTGAGCGGGGGAGATCGGCAGACAGGTGAGTGCCTATGCTCCCACTATTCCACCAATGAATGGAGGATGCTTGTATAATATATATTGCTGTAAGTTGTATTTAAAGAGTAAAAAACATGGTCTTTTAGCTATGCATGCTGTATATACATCAGTACAGATTGAAAATGTTATGTGCGACCCTTTTGTGATGCAGAGGGCCGCACTTGTGGCCCTCCATATAGACTCAGTTGCCCACCACTGCTCTGAAGGAATCGATTTTACAGGAATCGTTTCCTTTAAAGAAATTGATCTAGTAAAGATGGAATCGATGATCAAAATAAAATTGAATCGACGATCGAATCACAAAATAATCGACCCATGTATGGCTAGCTTAAAAGTGGCTGAATATTTATTTATTTCCACTCAGTTATCCTGTTTCTATAGAAACCCCCTATCCTGGATCTGTACTGGAATATAAACTGTGGAGATTATATAGGATTTCATGTTCTGTATAAGTGATATTATGGGTTAGCTCATGCAAATCTATACCTTTTTTCATGTGTAAATGTCCTCTTGCTAAATGTTTCATGTAAACAAGCATGTTCAAATAAAGGATAAAAATAGGGTGCTGAAAGATGGTGATGTCCTTGACACAAGACACTCATCTGAAACTTGAATAATAAAGAACTTAGAAATCTGTGGAGGGCAACAAGTACAACCGTTCAGTGAGCTATAAATATAGAAAAATCTCCATTAGATCAACCAAGGTCACATGCACCAGAGGAGGGGTCATGTTTCTGGCAGTATGTTACTATGCTGGTAACAATCAAGTTTTTTTGAAGGTTAAAAAGAAAGGGACATTAGTGCAGGTAATGTTTTTAGTTACTATGAAACTTACGTACCTACCAGACCCAGGGGTCTCTTGGCTTGACTCACTCCATCTACAGTATAGTACATTGCAATGTACGACAACACTAAGAGTACATTATTGTAAAAGCACATTATAGCAAACGGACCACTGTAGCACCGCACGCAGTGCATGCATTCCTCCACTGTAATGGCAGGTTTAGGCTTCAGAGTTTTTGTTATGCTTGGGCTGTTTGGAAGTCCATTCAAACTAATGCACAAAGTTGCTAAGAAGTGCGGTATGTTCTGCTAATAGATCGCCACCATTGGCCAGGGCCTGCCCACATTACTCAAGTGTGTTAAGGCCTGCCTTAAACATTGGCCATTCTGGGTCCCTAAATTGTACAGAACAATGCACTGCTATGTCCTTAAGGATTTTAAATGTGGAGGGAGGTTTCTCTAGTTCCAAAGTATTTCCTGTACTAGTTGGATAACAATTCTTCCCCATTCTCTCCCATAGATACAGTGCATTGAGCGTTGTAGACCTGGGAATACCAAAAAAGTGTGTGTGTGTGTGTGTATACACAATGAGTTTCCCCAAAAATAAGACGGTGTCTTATATTATTTTTTGCTCCCAAGGATGCCTTATGTCTTATTTTCAGGGTATGTCTTATTTTTCCATGAAGAAGAATATGGCACTGTATCAGAGTGGGGGGATCACTTAAAATGACATGGGGGGGGGGGGGGGGCTGTGGGGGGAGTCAAAGAGGGGAATCAAAATGGCACAGGAGACTCAAAGGGGGGATTACCATTTTAGTAACCCCTTCTGATCCTCCTGTGTCATTTTAATTCCCCTTTCCAGAGTTGCAGTACCGTATCCTCAGGGTGCCTTATTTTAGGGGGATCCCTTATATTTCAGCGTGAGGCAAAACTTTTATTGAATTGAGGTACATAATTTTTGTATATTGGTATATAATATGATTCCAAGTTCTGGAAAGCTGCAATATAGTTTTTTTAAGTTATTGAATTTAAATACATTTTAAGAAGAAAAAAAATGCAAACCCACATTAACATTCCTCTCATTTCACAGTTCTAATGCTTGTTAACCTGAACAAAAGTAAAATAGGGCTTTGTCCAGAACAAACCTCTAGGTTTCAACTTTCGTCCTGAAACTTATACTGAAGTTAAAACGCAGAACATTTTATTAATTTCCTTTTGCTCGAGGTGTTGTGTATCAGTCACTTGATGACTTGCCCTTGATGCCTTGTTAATTCTGTTTCATGGGAGGTTGTTTTCTCTGCCCATGCCAAGTCAACTCTGGAACTGGTCCTGTCCTCTGCTGCACATTCTGAAACCATACTGGTGGTGGCGGTGTTTTTTTCCACTTTTTTGTCTACAATGCTTATTTTTGTAGATTGTTAAATCCTATTTATCCTTCCGCTCTTTAGAATTCAGGTGCTAGTCCAACATATTGCATTTTTGTTTTGTATAACTGGGGCATATAGTTTTAATATGGTGGTCTGTATTTCTCCAAATTTTTTTAACTATGTACCGGTACTTGATACTGTTACTCAGTTGCAGTCTTATGACATGGACATTAGGGGAAAAGAACGGCCTGGCACCTGTATTTGTTGAGTCTGAATTTTACAGGTATATGGAAATTGTATATTACTAAGGTTTTCCCTCATCTTGTAGGGGTTCATCTGTCCCCTTTGTATGAAAGCCCATGCTACAGCTGAAGAGCTTTTTAAACATTATGAAGCCTCTCATGAACAAGGTAATGAAGGAGAGGCCAACTCTGCTTCAGAAAGGTATGTCTAGAATAAAAGTTGTATTCATTGTGTTTATTACTATGATAGCTTGAAAAAATATTCTGAAGGAATGCTTTTACATTACAGGCTAATACATTACATTTTTACAAAGTAATAGAGAAACTTTAATGGACATAAGTAGATAGTAAGTTATATGTAAATTGTTTCTGTTATTTTATTTTTGAAGGTTGTGAGGTATTACATAATTTGGCAGAAATATGTTAAAGGACTCTTCTTGCTATACTATTCAGAGTTTTGCTCTCAGGATTTCTGTAATGCATTCTTAGACACTTAAGGGCTTGGCTTCACTGCGCTAAAATCCTAGCAGGGATTTCAGAGCAGTGCACAATCCCCCAACGAAAGTCAATGGGCTATCCACAGCCCTTCATAGCCTTTGACCCATCACTTCAAGCCTCTGTTGCATTTCTGTTGTTACTTTAAGCCTCCACTGCATTTATTTCAACGTGGGGTCCCGCTCATGACGAAGGCTTGCCGTATGATGCATCTGATGTAAAACTAGCATGCCCGGGTTCATATGTATATATCAGCTTATTGATTTAAAGGGGCTGTGTTATGTGTAACATGACTCTAACAGGCCTTAACTGGGGAGGAGATGTAGGTGCACTCATTGGATGCACAGCCTAAAAAGCATTTAAAAAAATTTCAACTAGCGGCTCCAGTGGAGAAGTGTTCTTATGCATTATTGACCTATCACTGTAATATACTGTTTAAAGGCCCCCATACACCTTACAATCTTTCCATACAATTTCTGTACAATCAAATTTTCATCTACCAAAATCCTGTAATATGAGGATCTTTCTAATCCTTCCAATCACTATGTATTCTATCAGGGAGGCCACTATACTACACAGTTGTTGGTAGATCTAAAGGTGGCCATACACAGGTCGATTTCCCACTTGATTCCTGGCCGATCGATCACCAGGCGCGTGCATGCCGATCGATCGATGAGGAATCGAGTGCAGCCCACCTTGACCGATCGACCACGAATGATCGACATGGCCCTCAAATCGGATCGGCCAGGAAACCAACCTGTTGGTGTTTTCTGATCGATTGGGCACACATCAAGGGGCGTTGACATTTGTGAATCGATCAACTGGTAACAGAATCGTCCAGGAATCGGTGGCCTAAGGTGGTAGGCACAGACTTGTATGGTCGGTCGATCGACGCCTGTGACTTCACCGGAATCGATCGGATCGTCGATCGATCGCTCAGGAATCGACACGTGTATGGCTAGCTTAATGGAGATTGTATGGATCAATCTAAAGTTGTTTGGGGGGCTTTACTTGGCAGTTAGCCAAAAATATCTGGTGACTGAGTAGAGATAGTAAATATTAAATGATCAACAGGTTGAAAGTCATGAAGAACATTTTTTTTCCTAAAATTAGAGCTTTTAATTGTTGAGTTATCAAAATGATTAAAAATACTTTTGTATCCTCCTATGGATTAATAGATATTTTTCATTATACCAATGGAATACATTGATATATGTATACAGAGGTATTTGTATTCTGCAAAGCCACTTGCAAGCAATTTGGGTGAGAACAGTTATAATTTTTTTTTTTGCTTCTGAAGGGAAGAAGTATTGCTGCTTCGACAGGAGGTGAAAGATTTGCAAGCATCAGTTAAGGTAATAATACTAGATCAATAAACTGGTTAGACGTTTTGCATTCTTTACATAACTTTTTCACCAATTGCAGAAATTTCCTTCTTGAACCTGTCCTAAATCAATTCAATATCTTTGCCCTTTCCTACATACTGAATCTCTGTGTAGTGTGCTTTCCTAGCTTTAAATTGCAGAACATCTTCCTTCTGTATAATGGAGAAAAATGCTTACCCCCTATAGATACAGTAAAGTCAGATATAGTTTTCACCTTAAGGCTAGGGCTCCACTATGCGCTAGGAGCTGCTGATGTCCACTTATGCCTCTGTTGTATATATCAACGCTATGGAGGCTCAGACCAACACATCGGGGCTCTTACGTGCTGTTGAGATACTCCTGTCATAGCCTCATTGTTGTCAAGGGGCGGCTTGTGCACTGTGCTAAAATCCCTGCATTCAACGCAATGATTTTAGCACATGTGGCGCCCTAGCCTAAGACAGGAAAGGTATTACTTGCAGGACCTCTGATTTTTTTTTTCAAATCTTGCTTTCCATATTAAAAGGGTAATGTAAAAAGTCCTTCCACTTAAGGTGGCCATACGTGGGTCTGTTTTTCACAAAATTTTCAAATAATCAATTGCAAATCAAAATATTCGTGGTGATCGATTGTTCCGGAATCAAACGTGGCCACCCTTTCTTCAAGCGGGATCAAAGAAGGAAACATGTTGTGTCTGTGTTGGAGTTCAACCTAGAAACTCTGCACCTCCAGTCATACTTGGTCTCCATCAAAAATGTCTTCATATCCATTAAAAACTTAGAATGTTGCAGATTGGTTGCACAATACATTTGCAAAAATGTTAATAGTAATAAAAGTGAAACTGTAAATACTTTATTAAAGTACTCCACTGTGAAGTAAACAGTATATTTAATATTTGACGGATCCTTTGCTTTGTTTAGGAAGAGAAGTGGTATGCAGAAGAGCTGAAGAAGGAATTGGAAACTGTTCAAGAGCAGCTGAAGCAAGTAATTCCCTTAAAATCTTTGAAGTAGGGCAATAGAAGTATCATTTAGTTGAATTTATGTATGCACATATTTTGTATTAATATAAGTATATGAGCTAATGCAAGCTAAAATACAATCAAGGGTATCTCCCCTGTCAAAAAATAAGAAAGCAACACTGTAGCACTAAAGCAGGGTACAGACGGCTCAACATTTGAGCCATCCGATGTACCCTGCAGCAGCGTGATGACGTCATCACGCTGCTGTCAGATATTGGCGGAGCTAGGGAGACAGCTCTGCTCTCTCACCAGCTAATGCGATGCTTTGCTTTAAGACCCCACGGTCTCTATGCAAAGCAACGCACATCGGCCGTATCAATCCAATCAATCCTGCTCGAAAACGGCCATATCGAACATGACCATTATTTTGACCACATCATCCTCTTTATGCATGTTGTCTTACTCCAAGCTGTATAGGCTC
>CM070034.1:54233336-54259614 GCA_036250615.1 Ptychadena robeensis | reverse complement strand
CTCTACCAGGTGCTTGCTCTGGCTTTGCTTACCGCCGGGGTCCGTTTGGCCTCTCGCTCTGTATGTCTATATGACTATTCCACTTGGATAAAGATGTACCCCCTGAAGAAGGCTACACGAAACGCGCGTCTTGGTTGTTCCTGCTGATGCAGGACCTTTATCACGACTTACCCATTGTCAACTTTTACGCTTGTATTTGTTTAGCACATATTTATGTATTTTCCACCTATGGTTGCCTTTGCACCAGACTGATAATGCTATTTTTACCAACATTGAAATGCCCTATGTTTTAAAAAATTACTTTCATTTAATTATTTTGAACATTTTACCTATATATCACCTTGTTACTTGTTTCATGCTAGTGGCCGTTAAAGTCCCCTCGCCCCTGCGGTGTCCGCAGGGGGAATTTAATTAGTTGTGGGGTTCTTTTTGTTCTCCCCTCTAATTGGGCAGTCAATATTTACTTGGGATGTTGGCCACACTACTTTGAATAGTGCAACTCTGTTTCTGTAAAATAAATGATGTCAGAGTTCAGGACTAGAATGAGCGGAGGGAGTAAGGACTTATATAAAAAAGGGCACAGGCACAGTATTAATGTAGTAACACTAGTAATTTGCCTGACGAGCCCATATGAGGAGATAAGCAGAATCTGTAAGCAACCTAGTTTTCAAGTATAGGCTGAGATCACTTGAATTAGTTTGACTTTTTTGCAGGTTTATATGTTTCAAGTTCCACTTCTCATGATGTCATTGGATGACCATTATGTTTTTGCAATGGGGTTCAAACCCTCTTTTAACAAGTTGAACAATATATTATAACAGACAATCTTCACAATGTTGTATTACACAAAAATGGGTCAACGGTTAAACATGTTATCAATATTTTGCGAACAGGAGGGGTTTGAAGAGCTGATTCAATCAATTAGTATTTGTTAATGTTTTGTAGATATTACACAATTCTAATTGTACAAAATTAAAGTACACATTACTGTCTATGCAAAGTGCGTGTCAGTTTGATGTTACACTCCCAACAGACACCAAAGGTCAGGCTTGAAAGCCAATGATTTTCTTTTCTGTCACAAGTGGAAATGCTGTTTAAACTGCCAGATAAGATCATCACAATTGCAATATGTGTTTAACTGTTTTTGGACATGTCGCACACAAAATATGTATATTTATTATATCTGATAATCTCATCAACCATTATTGTACAGTACACAAATGTATTTGAGCAGCTACAGATGTACAAGCAGTTACCTGCATTTCTTCTACGTTTTTGTGTTTTTTGTTCTATTTATCTTCTGTATTCTCAAAAACAGTACATATGTTGTAAACTCTTGTGATCCCCTTACTTACTTTGTCTCTCTCTTGATTTTGTTTTTTTATTAGGCCACTATTAACCAGTTAAAAGCAGAGCTTGCTAAGGGCCCACAAGAGGTTGCTGTTTATGTCCAAGAACTACAGCACTTAAAAAGCTCCATTTCTGAATTATCACAGAAAAATCAGGTAGGCAATGAGGGGAAACAATTGTGTGTTTTAATGTGTGTTAAGAAAGTCGATAGTAAATGCACCAAAATCGGTCCGGCACAACAAAATAACATTCGATGTATACTAGATCGATCAAAATTTCCCAACATGTCCCATCAACTTTTGGTCAACTTTGATCGATCTAGGTTGACCGAACAATGTAGACAGGCATCGATTTTTTGTCGATTTGGTTTAGGTCGATCGAATGGGAAAATCGAAACGTGTATGGGGGCCTTTATACATTGGCTTCTGCTATTGGGTTCATTCACACACGTTTAAGACAAAGTAGTAATTTCTTAGCCAGTGTTTATGGATTGCATTAGGGTAGCCAATTCAAATGAACAGCCCTAAAGCTGGGAACACACATGTAGATATGTGCCAGATCAATGGCCACTTTGAGCGCCGTGCGTGCTCACGGCCCTCTATCTGGCCCATATTATATGCGGCCATCGCTGAAAACAAGGATATCGGACATGACTTTAAACCACGATTGAAGTCCATTGCTTTGCAAAGCATCAGCTGAGCTGGAGACACTGCAACTGTGTCTCCAGCCCCTGTGATATCGGGCAGAGAACCTCAAATGGCTCCTATATCGAGCCGCGTGTTCCCGGCTTAAGGATTGCATTACTCTAGGAATCATTCCTGCTCAATTTTGATATTCGATTAAAAAAATTTTTTTCCATTTCAATAATTTACTGCTTAAAGGTTAACTGTGCTGATCTCAAGAACACAACTTTAGTGATATGATAAATAGGCGAACTCTCTGGCAATTTTTTGTTAACTTCACATGGTAAGATAATACAACTAAAAAAGTGATTTTTAATCCCCAGGAATGATATACGCAGTATAGTGATGGCATTCTTGAAATATCACTAGGACTATAGCTGAAATAAAAAATTGCTTTAGTCAATAAGGAGTAAACAATTGGGTAAATCCCAATCGTCCTTTTGCTACAGCATTCCACTTCTGTGCCTGGTTCCCAGTTTGAGTATTAAATATATACACTACTACTATATATACTGAAAACTGTTTAACAACAATAAATGCTGATCATTTTGGATGCAGAGCCTAGGTGGGGAATACATATTCTTTTTATCGAGGTGAACTTCTAAAGTACACAGCTACAATATTTAGAAACCTAGTCCTAAAGATTAGCAGACTTATTGAATTCAAAACACCTTTTTCTTTAATTCACTGTAAATTTTTACATAGCGTTTTTCTTTAATATGTACAATAAATGTATACACTTTTTTGTAGGGTTTGATAGAGAAACTCCTAAAGAAAGAGCTGGACTACACAGAGTTAGAAGAGAAGAGGAACGAAGAGGCTACAGCAAAGAGGAACCTGCAGGTCAGCTTCAACCAGCGGGACGTAGAGTGCCAGCAGCTTCATGTCCGATTGTCGGCCAGTGAAGCTTCTTTACAGACTCTAAGAACTGAGCTCACCGATAAGGGTGAAGCCGTTCAGAAATTGAAAGAGGAGTTGTCGGAGGTAGAGTCCAAACATCAGCACCTCAAAGCTGATTTCAAACAACTCCAACAGCAGCGAGAAGAGAAGGAGCAGCAAAGCCTGCAGCTGCAAAGTGAGATTAACCAGGTGACCCATCTTCACATCCTTATGTATTCCTGTAAGAGTCAATCATTAGTTTATTGCTCCTTATACAGCCTTCATAAAACTGATCTTTAGGTAGGAATACACAGGTAGATTTGTGCATAGATTTTAGGGAGGGTCCCCATCCAAAGTATAGGAGCTGCTGTCTGCTTGCAGAGGATTTTGGGCAGCAGCACAATGACGTCATCGCGCTGCTGCCGAGAATCTCAAACAGCTTTTATATTGAGCCGTGTATTTCTGTATTTTGTCATCATGACTAGATTGCCCCAAATGACAGATAGTGGTGTTTGTAGTCTTTTTGAGTCCATTGGATGTCCATGTTTTCTTTGTGAAAAAGTTATATATTTCTTAAATGTATTGCACTTTTTTCCAATTTATTGATGATTCTGTTTGAAAGTATTAAATATTAAGTATATCTGACTGAGTCTATTGCTCATCTAAGTCAGGATAGGTACCATACCCTTTCTCCTAAAGTGGAGTCTTATAAGAATATATAGACAAACCAACTAAAAATGAGCCGAGACAAATAGTTTTTTTTAAATATAAACTCAACAACAAAAAGTAAAAAAATATTACATTTATGAATAGAAAATTCATAATACAATACATACACTAAAAGATTCTGGGATACATACAATCACCCAATGAAAGTGAATAGTGCCCTACACAAATACTGCATAGACAAACTGTGGCTGGTCTGCGCGTTTCGCCCTTTCCGGGCTTTATCAAGACCTGCTTTGTCATATGCCAATCAGTATTGTTTGTATCCTATTTACAAATGAACAACAAAGTGAATCATACATATAAAAACTATACATAAGTCACACATGTTGATTGTACATATTACTTCATAAATTCATAATACTTAAATACTTTATCTATGGAAACCAAATTGAAACAATAATAGGCACCTAACCGTAACAGATCCATATATCAATGTGCATGTTATGATATACCGTTTGTCTATGCAGTATTTGTGTGGTGGCAGATGGGCACTATTTTAATGGTGAATGGGTGATTGTATGTGATATATGGATCGGTTACTGTTTGGGTGCCTATTATTGTTTTAAAAAGAGAAACCCCCTCACTGAAAAAAGGACGAAGCCAACATCCCAAATTAAATTATAGAAAAAGAGAAAGCGATTTCCCCTAAGGCAGGGGCGTGGGGACTTTAGCGGCTTCAATAGAGGATTAGGTCATGTAGCGTTTTTAACTAAAACCATCATTTTATTATTATTGATGGAATGTCCTATTAGTCAACACAAGTGTGCATAGGACACCCACAACAACCATTTACATAAATTAAATAACATACAGAAAAAATTTGTACAAAGTCTGGTGCAATGCACCCGCTGGTGGCCACAGGCCTAAAACTCAGATATTCGATGGAGGAATCCCCCTTCCCAATGGGTAAGTGGTATCAAACCATCATTTTAAAAACTTTGTGCTGTATCAATTTCTATATTTATTAACTGGAGTTTCTTTAGTTAAAGCTGCTGTATGTGGAATTTGTAAATGTAAAGGACATGCATGCTTCCTGTGTAAGTTTGTCTTTTTCTTTTACATTGAGCCTCAGCTAGTAGTAGTCAGTCCTTTAACTGGAATTAAAGGTGTAATGCTGATGTTTGAAGTTTCAGATCCAATCCACTTCTACAGTTTAAATAAACCTTGTATTTTTGTTCTTGCTGACACGTGGTCATGGTGGCAGCAGTTTTGTCATCAGTGATTTGGTTTGCAGTAAAATGTTTGCAACCAGTCTGCTGATGCTATTCCAACATGAAAACTGTGATGTATATCTGTACTGTTATCCAGGTGGGTTATAAACTCATCACTTAAATTCTACAAATAGCAGAAATTAAAGGCAACCATGGACTTATCAACACACATTTAAAGCAGCTCTGAAATTGAGATGGACTCATGTAGGCAAGGATAAAATGACAGTCTTGTTTTGAATGTAATTAATGGAAAGTACCAACAGGTCACTTGACGCAATGTATTTTTAGCTCCACAGCAAGTTGTTAGAGACAGAGCGTCAGCTTGGGGAAGCACATGGAAGGCTCAAGGAGCAGAGACAACTGACCGCTGAGAAACTGATGGACAAGGAGCAGCAGGTGGCAGATTTGCAGCTGAAGCTTTCACGTGCAGAGGAGCAGGTTTGTATGTCTGTACTTCTAGTTATTTCCTGGCTGCTAACCTCCTGGGCGGTATGGCCATATCGTGCCATTGAAAACCGAGTACATTGTACTTTGCTGGGATTCCCTGCCCTCCCCTCTACATGTGATGTCGACGATGTGGGCCGGGAAAGCAACGCTGTGGGCTTGCAGAGAACAGGCCTTACCCCAGCTAGGGCATAGTTTGTTTTTGTTTCGGAGGAAGGGTTAGACAATGAGTTCTCAGAAAAGTCAAAACTCATATTCCACATACTGGTTCCAGACCAATGACTGAAAAAAATATTTTCATAAAAATTACAGCCAAGAAGCGAAAAAAAGTTTTTTATTGGCAGACTGTTTTTTCTTAGTACAGGCTTCCTAGTTTAACCTTCTGGGCGGTTTGCCAGAACTCAGTTTGGGCACCCGTGCTGGGATCGGGCACAACCGCCGCCTCTCTGTGTGCCTGCGGCTCTGTAGAAGAGCCGCAGACACACGGAGCCCTTCCGGCCCTGCTGAAGGGAGGGGGGGGGGGGGGGGGGGGGGCGGCGCCGGCGTCTATTTGACCCGGCCGGTGGTGTGTAGAGGGCTGGGCGGAGAGCCAGCAATCACGGCGGAGTACAGTGTACCCCGCCCCGATTGCGGGGGAAACTGCTTTTCCTGCCATAAAAAATGGTGCGAAAAGCTCGCAATGCCCAGAGGGTTAATAAAGAGAAAAACAATATACATTCTCATTATCTAAATAACAAATTGTAATTATGGCTTCTAACCATGAAACCTTATAGACTGTTTTAATAGTTTCTGCAAGTAAGGACATTTAAATTGATAATGAAACATTTGATATGATTCTACAGCTTAAAGAGAAAACCACTACATCAACTGACCTACAGCATCAGCTGGAGAAGTTAAGACAGCAGCACCAAGAGCAGCAGACTGTTCAACAGACCACCACATCCAAACTAAGAGAAGCGCAGGTAAGAATAATTCTACATCCTACTGATTCGTTTTGGATGGAGAAGGTAGGGGTTGGGATCTCCTTTTCTGGTTTTCTATATGCTACTCTCTCCTTCTCCATTTTAAGGATGTTTTCCAATATTTGTAAAGGGAACAGCCTTTCCAGACTAATGAAGACTTCTCTTTTCATAAAGAGATTTTTTTGACTTCCTTTTGGGTCCTCAGAACAGAAAGTGAAGTAGAGAGAAGAGTGAGGTTTAGCCTCCCTGCCAGTTATCCTGTAACAAGTTGTTTTCAATGGCAAAGTGCATAGTACTCTGCTGTTTTTCCCCTCTACATATCCCCAGCCTCATGGATGTGGGACAGGAAACCGCAGCTGTCGCCTTTTTAACATGGAGGCCAGTGGCACAAGCTATCGGTAAGTCCTCCAAGATTCAGAATCGCCAGGGAGGTCAATGAAGTTTAAATTAGATATGTTTTCAATTTGAAATCCAGCTTTCTAACTTGTCTACCTAAAGGACATCTACTGTTTATCATCTGACCAATTTAAGGCAGTAAATCTCAACATGTGTTGTGTTTCTTTCCAAAACGCACAGCGTTGTATAGCTTTGCAGAAATAATAACGTAATATTGTGTTTTCGCCCTTAGAATGATCTTGAGCAAGTGTTACGTCAAATTGGAGACAAAGACCAAAAAATCCAAAACTTAGAGGCCTTACTGGAGAAAAGCAAAAAGAATATCTCTCTGCTGGAGAAGGAGCGTGAAGACCTTTATGCTAAAATTCAAGCGGGTGAAGGAGAAACTGCTGTCCTCAACCAGCTGCAAGAGAAGAACCACACTCTGCAGGAGCAGGTATTTGGCAAGTTAATATTGCTACTGGCTGTGAACTGGCGGATATTTTCTTTCAAGTCCTCCAAATTTACAAGTTAAAAATGTAAAAGTTTTAGTTTTTACCACCCTTGAATGAAATTAGTTTTTTTATCCCGTTAAAGCTTATTGGCATTAGATGTGTCTGTCCTGAGACTCCATCTGACAGGGCAGGAGAATTGTTTTTTTTTAGCCGTACATGGGTTAATTATTTTGTTGATCGTCGATTGATCGATTGTACCACCCTTGTGATCGATTTAAAAAAAGGATCGATTACTTTTTTTAAAAACACTTTCTGCCACAAGAGGGTGCCTGGAAAGCTAGAAATGAAATGTAAATAATCTAATTAACATCCTATTACTTTTTGATCAATTGTCCGATATCGATCACTTTTGGTCGATCCTACCAGGTGGGCAGCAATTAATTCCCGTTCGATCATCTAAAATGGATTGTTTTTTGGCCAATCGAACAGAAATATTAAACGGTGAATAGCTACCTTTTAGATTTGTCCCTCTACCTGAACTGAACAGTGAAAGGAATATAAGCAAACAATTTGCTCTCTGATCTCAACTATCATCATGCCTTTTGTCGGTAAATGAGCACTGCACTACACCTCATTGCATTTTTGTGCTTCTTGTCCTCTACCAGTTTTTGCTTTAGAAGGCTGATACATTGTCAGAATCAGGTACCTACACTGCTTGAAATTATAGCTAAAGAATAACCTTAATGATTAGAGAGCTACAATGTTTACACCAGTTTATCTTCGAAAGTCAAATGTAAAAAAAAACTTTATCCGATTGAACAATATCTGCTTACCCATATGGAGTGCGGCCCTCGGCTTAACTTAAGGGCCACACATAACATTGATCCAGACCCTCCCCTGCCAACATATGTCAGCGGGCGGTGGACCAGATCCCGACAGGCAGTCAAAAGCCGAGAGCACCCACTCCCCCTCCTGCCCCTGGGTGCAGCACTCATATGTAGATCTGGTTTTCCCGATCAACATTGCCAATTTTACTGATGTAGGAAAGCTGATTGGGAAAGCTGCGTCAGCGTGTGACCACAGGTGAGTTGCTATGCCCTATGCATTAATAGTTCGGTTTTGCGAGCCTCATGTGGAGGACCAAGGGGGGCCCGCCAAACAAAGCCAAAAGGGCCCCATGTGGCCCCCAGGCCGCAGGTTGGGCACCTAGGAACTAGACCCACAGAAGGTAAATCAGTCAAGGTTACCATTATGAAGCAACAACATAGGGGTGAATTATAAAGCAGCAATTCATTGTATTTCCAAAAGTGCTTGTGTGTCACCTAATTCAAAAAGGGGTCAGACATGAATATGTACAAAAAGACATTTACAAAATTTTCATTAGCTTAATTATCAGATTACACAATGCCAAATAACATTTGCCACTTTGATTTAAAAAAATCAACAACAAACCCTTAGGCTGTCGTGGGGCTAAGTAGAGATTGTTTAACAAAGAATGCTTCTTGCCACTTGCAATGTTTTTTTAAGTGGTAATCAGTTGCCATTTTAATGGGTTGAGCACAGCTAGATTCCTTTGAATGGCATCTAAATATTAGTTTAGGGTAAATACACTATGCTCAAAGCACTGATGGTCCCCTGATTTATATAAATTTGGTATTGTAAAATTGGTGATCAGATTTATGAAAATATTGGATGCTGCAAATGTGCATGTTGATCTGCTGCAAAGTCACCTGCAGATCTATTCGTGTATGGCCAGTTTAAAGTTTAACACTCATTCTTAAGCCCCCCCCCCATACACCTTAAGATCGATCCAAACTATTTTATTAGATCTACCAACAACTGTGTAGTATAGTAACCTCCCTGATAGAATATATAGTGATTTGAATGTTTAGAAAGGTCCTCCATATTACATGGTTTTGGTAGAACAAAATTTGATTGTACAGAAATTGTATGGAAAGATTGTAAGGTGTATGGGGGCCTTAAAAAAAAGAATACTTATTTAGCCTGAATGGCTTCGGTAGTTTTAGTCACACACCTGAAACAAGAATACAGCTTACTTTGGCACAAGCTATTTGGCATTTAAATGAACAACTACGGTGTATACTTATTCTAGGAACAGTGTTTCAAAAAGTATTAAAGGCTCCAAATCCAAACACCAACCAGTAGTCATTCAAACCAGGCCAGGTATGGCAACTTATACAATCTTTGAGTGATATGTCTATTTTTATCCTACTTTTCCTGGTCTACACAAGTCTAGGTCAGCAGCCTACATTATCAATGGCTATCAATTACATCAGGCAATGTTGCCTTATATATGCTGTTTTTTTTTTTCTTCTTCCTCAGGTGACACAGTTAACAGATAAATTAAAGAACCAATCAGAAAGTCACAAACAGGCACAAGAGGATTTGCATGAACAAGTGCAGGACCAAAAATCGCAGCTTCGTGCGTCACAAGACAGTGTCCTGTCTCTGGAGACAAGCTTGGAGGAGCTTAATGGCCAACTCGCTGAGAGCAAGGAGAAGATTGTCCAGCTCGATTTACAGGTATTGTCAGGGCTATTTTCACTAATCGCTCAGTGACTTTCCTACAGAGAAATGAGAACTTGTTTCAATTGTTAGATTGCCTATTAAAGAAAACAATGTTCTCTAGTAATTCATGTTTTATTTCAAAGTCGTTAAATGAGCCATTCTAAATGATGATCCAATGAAAGCATTGCAGTGATATTCAGACTTTGAAATTACCAGCAGTAATTGTGATTGTAAAATTTCAATATCTAGTTGTAGTAAAACGAAATGAATAAACTATTATATGCGCCATACAAGTATGACGGCACCATCCCAGGTTATTTCAGTTCATTCACCTATTCGTATTGGAGGTAGTTGAACGTATTTGCCATGGCTTCACATGCAGACCTAAAGTGAAGAATCCTAATTTGAAGGGAAAAGAGTCCAACCAAGGCAATAATTACCTGCATAAGATTTTAACTTTTATCGGTGAATTCCACATAAGATAACATGGGGAATATATTAATGCTGTTCTAAAGAATTTTTAATGAGCAAAAGCATGCTTTGTTATACAGTATGGTTTAGTTAACTTGAACTTTACTATACAATAGTGGAGGAACGCTGTAGCATACCTACGTTGATCTCCTTTTGTTGGTAGCTTTGTAGTTGTCTAGCAGTTAAGGCACTTTGGATGCCTAACCCAGTGGTTCCTAAACTTTGCTTCCAGGGCCCCCCTTTTCTAGATAGGAACAATATTGATCCCTACCCCCATTCAAACTACACAGTTTCATGTTGAGGGTCGTTTCACATTAGCTATTTTTGCATTGCAGTATTGTATACTAGTACTAGTGTAAAATGGCCCTCAAACTTTATTTGAAATAAAACTCATACTATATTGTTTTTCACACCAATCATACAGAGACGTGTATTATATATACACATACCAATCATACAGAAAGATTGATCATTCATACACACGGAGAGACACAGACACACACATTACAAGCACTTGTCCCTCCATTAACCTCCTGAGCGCACTGCCCGTATCGCGCCGTTGATACGGGCGATCGAGGCAGTGTACACAGTACACTGCCTGTCATTTCCGGCTTCGGTCCGGAGCTCTTCACGCAGCTGGTGTCATTACTGACAGCAGCTGCATGAGAGGGAAAGTCGGCGCTCCTCCATTAACATGGAGGTCTATGGCCCCGCCCCCTTCCGCGCCACCGTGACGCGATCGGGGCGGTGCCGCAAACCTGGAAATGCTGCAGCAATGAAGACAATCGCTGCAGCTTTCCGGGGAGGCATAGGGTCTCCCCACTGCCGGCTTCCCCTGCGGTTGAGAGGACCTTGTTCAGCGAACGAACAGGGTACGTCTCAACCGCTAGGGAGGTTAATCCTCCAGCTGACCCCCCCCCGGAATACCTCTGTGCCGCCCCCCTATTTAATTGGAAAATGCCTGCCACCTTAGAAACAACATTGTGTGAAATGACTGGATTTTAATATTGGCTCTTTCACAAGGTGTCTTTATACGTCATTTCTGTAATCTTTTTAGCAAAGTTTTTCATATTCTAATTGGTTTTGTTTTTATATTTATTCACAATAGCTTAAAGCCAAGACAGAGCTGCTGTTATCTGCTGAAGCTGCAAAAACTGCTCAAAGGGTTGATCTGCAAAATCATTTGGATACAGCCCAAAATGCTCTTCAAGACAAGCAACAGGTATAAAATTGTATCATTAATGACCTAACAACTCTTTACCACTTTGTGTCATTGTCAAAGTTTTCAGCACTGATAGAGAGTCAATGTGAGTTTTCATAACCTTTAATGTAATTTTTTACAATCACATGCTCAAGTATATTTTCTAAAATGTCTCTTTGCTGATATTTTTCAAAATGATAAAGAATACAGTAAGGGCTCATTCACTCAGCCGCCTGTAAACTCCGCATTGTTCAAAGCTTATTCGTGTAGTGTGAACGAGCCCTTAGTATTTAACTCGACCTCATATCACATAAGTACTTATGTTTGTCTCATAGAACAAAGTTATAACAATCTGGTTATGTTGCTTAACATGAGAATGTATAACATAATACTGACCAATTATGGAAATGGCAGTAGAGAAGGTCAGTGTTTGATGCCTAGGTCTACAGTTCCACTCACAAGAGGTCACCTTTCACATCCATCTTAGTTTTCATGTCGCGGTGCTGTTTGGTGTGGTAATTTCAGGAAGCAGGAGAAATTAGACTGAAACAGCAAAAGAGATGTAGCAGGTTTTACCTTTCCCTAGTCTTATAAAAAATAAGGTTGTTAACGATTAAGGTGGTTGAAAAGTGTTGCTTCCCCCCCCAGGGCTTTTTTTCTCAGAGAAAAGGTGGTGAAACTCACCCCCTCCCCTGGCCATGCCCCTACCCACCCCTAGGACTGCCCCTTAAAACCGCCCCTTTATGTCAGGTATCCACTCCATAAATAGCTCCCAATCGGGGGAATGGGGCATGTGCGCCGACCAGAGCAGGCAGGCGGGCACGCCCCCCGCATCCCCGTACAGGGCGCTGCCTTCCCATCCCCTCCCTCAGGATAGCTAGAACTCCACCCCCAGTCCATGCTGCAGAGAAAGATCTCTCCAGCATGGACAGGAGAGGAGACGTCCCACCATAGGGCCACCGCCCATAAACAATGTGGCAATGAGGGAGGGGAAGAGGGGAGACACAAAATCACCCGCCCGTGGTGCACCCATAACCCGCGCTGAATGGTCAACCATTAACCCCCCCCACTAAACGACACACATGGGGGGCCCCCCCGGTGGGTCACTCACAACGCACTGCAGCCAGTGGCTTTATTTCGGGGCCAGGCTGAAAATAGGTGGCGAAATGCCGTTCCGGTGCGTTCCGCCACAAAAAAAGCTCTGGTAGAGATAGAAAGATAGGCTTTACACAGGGAACCAACATAACTCTTTTCTTGAAATGTAAGTACATATGTATGAGGAGTATTTTAGTTTGAACTCTCATAATACTACTGGAGATTTGTGTTGTGTAAATAAAAACAAAAATGCAACTGTTTCATTTTGTTCCTCTGTGTAGGAAATAAATAAAGTCAACACACAGCTTGAACAAGTGACTGCAAAGTTACAGGAAAAGCGGGAGCACTGCACTCAGCTGGAGCAAAGTATTAAGGACTATAAGGAAAAATGCCTTACTATGGAACAGAAGACTGAAGCACTTGAAGGGCAAATTAAGGTTGAGGTTTTTGTATGTGTAGTATTTTTAAAATAAGTAAAAAAATAAACTTTTTTAATATTTAGTTGTCTGTTATGTCCTGCAGCTCTAGTTTTGAACCTGTTACGTTGTGCTCTAAGAAGCTTAGACTAGTCCCTAGAAATAGTTTGCATTGGGACTTATGGTGTCCATACACGTTTCGATTCTCCATCCGTGCATGTCCATAAACCCCAGTCGATCGTGGATGGGGACCACACAGCCCCATCACTGCCAGCTCTGCCTGGACACAGCCGCTGACAGGCAGAGCTGAACATGGGGAGCCCCCTCCTTTGCAGCCAACCTGTGTCCCGCTCTCAGCGCTGCCTGTCATCCGCTCACAGCTGGTGTACACAGGACCAAAGTGGTGCACATCGATTCCCATTCAATTGACCTGTGCATGGGGGGCTTATGTTCCCTGAGCATTGTAGTTGATTGACATGCTGCATCTGTGGTTATATGAAAAGTATAATGTCTTTGCCAATGATTTTTACTCCGGAATCTTTGTTTTAGACTTTTTTTTAAAAAAAATTCAGCGTTTTATTAAATAAATAGAAAAAAAAATCAAACAACTTTACATCTCCACAAGCATGCGATACAGCAATATATCTGAAAGGCATATAATTTAAGAGAAGTGTTTTAAATTGCTAAATTACTTTTATTTACTTTCTTCTGTAGAAACTGGAAGCCGACATGTCAAGTTTAAAAACAAGCCGGGAGCAGACAGTTCAAGATCTGCAACAACAAAAGCTGCAGTGCTCCCAGCTAGAGCTCAGGGTGACTGAACTCAACAAGCAGCTAGAGGAAGAGAAAGGATTGTAAGTTACATTTGTATTGTTTTTGACACACATCTGGTGCACTAATGACTTAAAAAAAAAAAATAAAAAAAATAAGTCTACACAGGCCACCATGGGATGACCTGACTCCACGGCACAGAACTTCAGCATTCCTGTTAAGCTAGACATACACGGTTCCGTTTTAGCACGATTGATTTTCGATCTTGATCTTTTCATCGGACACAGATCGTAATCGCATCCAAAGTAGTGCCACATGGCAGGTTCGATCGTGATACGACCAAAATCGCTGATTTTAGTTTCAATAAAAAAACACAGGAAAGAGTCATATATAGATGTGTCATCGAATACAATTGACCCGACCAACAAACAAATTGCTATGATTTTTGTTTGATCGTTGTTCTATCAACGGAAATTTTCCACCATGTCCCATCACTTTTCGATCAATGTTTAATTGGTATCGAACAATTTTCGCCGAACCATGTGTGCAGTATATGAGTGAAGTTCATTTGATGTAAACTTGGTTCGATTTGAACGTTCGATCGACCTATAACGATTAGTGTATGCCTACCTTTCGTGTTGGCATCTTTCAGCCTCTTCTATGTATTTCAAATAAGAACCTGTCCTGTAAAAGTCAAGAAGACTCCCTGAGCTTGTGTTATATGTTTACCAGTGTTTAACCAGCACTTCAAATGTTTCTAGGGTATCTACTACCAAGTTGGAGTTGCAGAAAAAGTCTGAATCCTTGCAGCACTCCAAAGAGATGATTTCAAAACAAGACACAGAAGTAGTCAGCCTCAAGGAGACAATAGAAAAGACAAAGATAGAACTAGAAAAGATGACAACGCAAAGACAAGAGTTGGCTGAGAATCTGGAGAAACTGAAGCAGGAGAAAGACACTTTGCAGAAGGAGCTTAAAGCTTCCAGGGACAAGTTGGTCCAGAGCACAGAGTCTCTGGAGAAATGTAAAGGATTGATAGAGAAGGAAAGACAGACGGGGAAAGAACTGATTAATATCATGGTAGGTGTTTTAACAAATCCGCTAACTTCTATTTAACAATGGTTCCATCTTTGTGTATTATCTTGTAATGTTAGGTTGTTCATCACACACATCTCATTTCTTTATTAGGAGAAGTCACGAGACGAATTGAAGGTTAGGCTGAAATCACAGACAGATACTACAGCTAAAGAAATCATGGAGCTTAAGGCTCATCTGGCTGCTAAAGAGGAGGTAATGCTTTAGATTCTTTGTCTCTGGTCTTTCATGTCAATGAAAGTTATGAAACATATGTAAGATTCATAATGAATTTATGTTCAGCCAGTTATATTGCTTAATCTTAAAAAAAAACCTCATCCTAACTTATCCTGTAAAAGTGGGGAGACTGGCAGTGTCTACATCACAGATGGGTTCATACATATGCAATGTATTAACCTTCCTAGCGCACTGCCCGTATCGCGCCGTTGTAGGGCAATCGAGGCAGTGTACACCGTACACTGCCTGTCAGTCTCTCCCTCCCGCCGCTGCTCTTCACACAGCTGGTGTCATTATTGAAATAGTGAACTCGGTGAACCAAGTTTTTGAGCGGCGGACCGCGCCTCAGCCGCCCCCTGGCCGCGGCAGGTACGAGCCCATTGAACAGAATGGGCCGGACGTATCCGCGCCGTGGACAACCGCAGGCTTCCGCACAAGTGGAAACAAGCCCTAATACTGTATAAGAAAGCAGCCTTAATATGTGCACTAGGCACTTCCTGTATTGTAGGGGCTACCTTAGCTATTGGGGAGCCATGTAGTCACATATATAAAACAGGACAAGGAACATAGAATAATAAAGGGGTAAAACCTTTTTGTTTTTGAAATGCCTTTTACATATTAGGTATTGCTTATAGGTAGTAATTGTTATTTGTTACATGAATGTTAAATACCCTTTATTCTCTATGCAATTCAGTGACATTGAAAGCATTGCATGACAAACAGTTTATCTTTACATGTAAGGTTTAAAGCATATTTATATTCCAATGCAATAATGTTTCTTCCACTAGGAATCCACTAAGCTGAAGTTTGAAGTACAGACCTGCAGTGGCAAGTTGCAAGACTCGATAAAGGAGAAAGAAAAACTAGAGCAGGAACTTCAGGGAGACTTGAGGAAGGTCCAGGCATCTTTGGATGAAGAGAAGAAGAAATACCAAAATGATTTACAGAAGGTCTCCACTCAGCTGACTGACAAAGTGAGTGATACAGCCATTTCTTATCAGATCTTCAGATAGCATAGAAAATGTGTTAAGTTTGCACAGGTTCATGATGCAGATAACATTGGTAGTAATGCCTTAAGGTGGGTTTACGCGTCAAGATTTTTTCGTCCGACAGATGGACGACGAACGATTTTTTGGTTCGTTGTACAAAAAATCGAATCTGAAGTTGAACGAAACAAAAATCTTGACGTGTAAACCCACCTTTAAGCAGGGTACAGACAATAAGATATGGGCCAAATCGATGGCCGTTTCGAGCGCCGTGAGCGTGCAGGGTACATCGGACGGCTCAAATATTGTAACCCTGCTTTAGTGGAGGATGTTCTTCCTTATTCTTTGCACAGTTGTGATCAGACAAGTAGAGATCGCATAAAGCCATGTTCTCTTTTGAGAGATTAACTAACCATGTTTTACATTTACCATTGTCCTAGAAAAATATGTGACATGTGGAGGAGAAAAAGTTATGGTAACGCACAGGCACTGACTTCACTATTTCACTTCATTGTACATTTATTTTTGAAAGCTATGTGCATCCAATTGGGCACTCTCTGTTTGGTAATGTAATCGATAATGTGGTAGATCATGCTATATGACTATGCTGCCCTGGCTGGCCTGCCATCTTTGTGGCATTTTTTGGCTGAAATGCCTGACTGCACATTATCACCAGTGCTATGGCTGTGGGGTACATGATTCAAAGCAGTAAATGGTTGGTTGTGAGGAATTATCATACAGGAATGAAAATGGTGGTCTGTTTATGACTAATGAGAATTCCTGACTGACCTTGGATCCATACCCTTCTCTGTATCAAAAAGCAATTCAATGTGTCTTCTGACACCCCAGTTGTACCCCAAATCTTCATCCATTCATCCAGCCTTACTAATGCTGGCCATACACATGCCGATAAACGGCCGGATTTTAATCTGACCGACTGGCGTGCGCGCTCTCGCTGTCGGTCAGGTTAAAATCCGGCCGTTTATCGGCATGTGCCCACATGGGGCGACAGATCCCTGACGCCCCACTTCTCGGCCGGCCAGAGATCCGACATGTCGGAAAATCTCTGGCCGATGGGAGCCGATGCCATAAGCAGCAATGAAGACGGCGTCTCCATCGCTACTTATGGCCGGCACACAAAGGGTGCCTGGCCGATTGTGGGGCCCCAGAATGCAATGGGAGGCTAACGTGATGACGTCATCACGTTAGCCTCCCGGAGCGATATCGGAGGGCGATATCGCTCCAGCTCGGCATGTGTATGGCCGCCATTAGTCTATGCATGTTTGAGCAGTTGACCAATTTGTTTACATTTAAACACTTTACTTAACAGCTATACTCAATATCCTTAAATTGTCAACATTACTTTTATTTCAGACCCAGCAGGAGTTAAAACTTCAAGAGCAGATTGCCCATCTGACTTCGGACCTAACCACTGAGAAAAGCAAGTTTTCAGATTTCCAGAAGACCCATGATGACCTTAAAGAAAAAATGGAGAGCCTTCAGTCTGACATGTATGGAAAGGAGTCTGAAGTTTCAGCAATGCGCCAAGATCTAAAAGTATGACCGAGAGATGTATTCATTTATTTTATCACATGTAGTACGGAATACATATGCTGTCATTGATATTAACAGCATATCATTTGCTATACTCATGTATCCAAAGATAACACAAAAGTCAGAAGTGAGGTATACTAGTCCTATTTCATATTTCAATCTAAAGTTTTTTTTTATTTTATTTTTTAAACAACAATAAACTTTATTGAAGAGAAAAAATAGTAGAGTGTTGTACTGTGTTAGCCATCGATTCAAGTGATACAGTTTATTGGCTAACTGAAGTCATTAGAGAAGCAAGCTTTCGGAATATCGCAGATCCCTTCTTCAGGCTTATCAGAAAAGAAAAAATTAAAGACATACACATCTTACAGTTCAGCAAATAAATACAAAAAATAAAATAGAAGACAGGCATATCACAAATATACACGCATACAAAGAACAAGGACCACATCATAACATAAGAGTCACATAAACAAAAAGGAACAGAGAAAACAACAATGTAGAGAAAGCGATGTCACAGTCTTGGGTCTTATCACAGTCAACCGCCATTGCAATATTAGAGCCTAGAGAAAATATTAACAGGATAACTAATCTAATTTTGACAACCACATTACCCAGAATTTGTAAAATTTACTGTTTTTATAAATACATTGCAGCAGGGGGGGGGGGGACTATACCACAGGCGTGCAATCAGCTTGCATGCATAAAATAATGCTGTAGAGAGGAATTGAGACTCGCATCTACTAAGCCCAAACTCCCCCAGTAAACCTAGCACACAACATTTTGGGCCCAGTACCACGGGGGACACCATAGTGTCATGCAGGAACCCAATCTAAACTTTTAAAGAGATAAAATGCTTACTTCAGAAAGCTAGATCACATCTTGTTTGTGATTAACTTTATTTTCAGACACATGACTGATATTATATATATTTGTTTTTATTTAGGAATAACATCCGATCTTTGTTTGCAATTTTTTTTAGATTAGATTATATGGAGGCTGTTATTAATATTTTGTTAAATTATGGATCTTTACAAGCACACTCCATTGTCAATGTGCTTTGTATTTACATTACTGCACTGTTACCACAATTTGTAAGTGTAGTCAACTTTGACAGATTAATATGGACTCTTCTTAACCAAATGCATATTTCTGTCTTTATTCCATGTTTTAGTCTTTAGAGGAGAAGCTTGCCCTAGCCCAGGAAGAGCTGAAATCCAACAGAAATGAACTAAGTGGCCAAAATAAACAGCTGAAAGAGCTAAGCGCACTGAAGACCACCATGGAGCAGGACATATTGAAGAAAACGAACCAGCTGAAGGAACAGGGGCAAACCCTGCAGGAGTTACAAGCACAGAAGGTGTGTGTCACAATGCATTGCCATCTTATGCATTGTTTTATAGTGTTTGCCAAAAGAACATATTAGTACCAATATAACAGTTCTTAATATTTAGATTTACATTTTAATTTGTATGTAACTGGCAAATATACTAGATAAAGCATAACATCTTGCAGAGCCCCCTCTATCTTTAGTATAGCTTTATGCAAACATTTGTAGAATTGCTATTTAAAGAGGTACAGAATATTTTTTTTCTCGAAATGTTATGACTAGTATATGTAATGCGGTGTGTTTGTAGATATATATGTCTATGTTTTTCTTTTTCAGCCCCAAAACTCTTTTTTTCCCAGAACTTGCATTTTTGTGTTTTAAAGTAATGCAGTTTAGATCTTTGTTTATGTAGGTAAACTAGTGAGGTACATAATGCTGTTTCCCCGAAAATAAGGCACCCTTACATTTATGCCTCATGCTGAAATATAAGGCATCCCCTCTAAAATAAGTTACATGTACAGGGGGGGATCAGAGGGGGCAATCAAAATGACACAGGAGGATCAGAAGGGGTTACTTATATGGTAATCCCCCCTCTGAGTCTCCTGTGCCATTTTTATTGCCCCCTGTGTCATTCTAAGTGACCCCCCCCCCCACTGATACCCCAGTGCCATATTCTTCTTCATGGAAAAATAAGACATCCCCCAAAAATAAGACGTAGGGCATTGTGTTGGCACTATGCAGAACCATACTCACATACTGCAGCATGCTCCAATTGGAATTACCGATTTTACTTGTATGCTTTTGGATCTGAATCCGTTTCCAGTCTGCAGTGTACATCAACAACATGAGAATCTAAAAAAGTTTTGACGTACTCCGTTGTTCATTGTGGTTGGCATCTTCTCATTTCTAGATTTGATCACATTAAAGGGGTAATTAGGTACTGTAAAGAATTCATAAGGCATAAATAACAAACATCAATGCCAATGTGTATTTTGGGGCTATGTATTCATATACAGATAATCATTTAAATCAGTGGTCCAGAAAGTTGATTCTTACGGTCATGATACTTCCAATTAAAGACTCCTCGTATAGACAAGGTGACGGAGTCCCTTTAAATAACCTATATGTCCTAGAGACTGGTTTTGTCATCTCAAAGATGTCAAAGCTTGCACAGGCAAGACCTTATGAGGAATGTTTAATCTGGATGTTTGTGTTGTATTGTGAAGAATGAAACGGGAGTGGAAACACCCGATGTTGAGCAGGAAGCCAGTCACTGTAAAGCATAGCTAAATCTTAAAGCAAAAAAGTTTTATATTGCAGATACCAGCCCATAAATTCTGCGACTGTATGTTTTATTTAGTAATGTGTGGGGGGGGGGGGTGCTGGCTGTATAAGAATTGATTACATTTTAGTAATCAATTCATACAGATTGATTTCTTTCCTAAGCCCTATGCACATGCTCCATAGTACCATTGCATACAAATCGATCAGAATACATTGAAACCCATCAGATTGGTACAATGGTCTGAACTTAACATGTCATGTTACATGTCAGATCACTGGGTAATCAAAGTTCAATCAAATCTGTTTTTGTTAATCAATTGCAAAAATCGAACCATGTATGCCCACCATTGGCCAGCACTAGGCTTTGTCCTTAAAGAGACTGTTCTGTAACGTAACCGGGTGCTAAAATCAACTCAAAAGGGTGTGACAAGGCAAGGGTTAGCACTTCAATTTACTGATGTTTTCCCAGTTAGTTTGGTGTTTTTTTTGTTTTTTTAAAGCGGAACTACTACGCTGTAGTCGATACTGCGGAGATTCGCCTCGGCACAAAGTCATACAGCCGCAGAAGTCATGCCATCGCAGTCCTGTGGAATTGTGACGTCGGCGTCACATCTGTGAGACTTTTCAGGGTTGGGTGATGAGAGGTGCTCCCTAACCCCCCTGGATGCGCACCTCTCATCACTGCAGCCAGCATCCCCCCCCCCACTGGAGCTCTCCGGCAGAGGAGCTCTGTATATGTTGGCGTGGATGTCTGTACCAGTGATGAGAGGTGCACATCCGGGTGAAGCCACTGGGTGTTAGAGGCTTCAGTTCGCCAGTACTCAAGATGTTTGGGTTTTTTTTTTGTGTAGCAGTTTTAAGGATGTAAACTGCTGACAGGTGAGTAATTTGTCTATTTAATGTATTTCTTTTTTTATTTTGAGTTTTAAACCACTTTAAGTAATACATTTTTATTAAACCGTTTTCAAATACTAAGAGAACAGAAAGAAAATGTTTTAGCAATAGAGAAGTTAAGAGATATGGTTGTCTTCCCAGGTAAAGAGTCGGGTAGTATAACCAGTACAGGCTCATGTTTGATAGGAATGGCCAGAACCCACAGAAGATGGAGGAAGGCTTAAAGAGGTGCAAGTCTAAATGCTTTAAGAGAATATTCAGACCTAAAGAGAATAAATGAGACGTTATTTTGGGGTTTATGTGCAGTTTTTGAATGTATGAAGCCATTGCCTGCTCTTTTTTTTAGACTGCCATTGACAAAGAGTTGAGTGAAGAAAGAACGAGGGCTGGTAATCTGACTTCGGTCAAGGAAAACCTAGAAGGTGAACTAAAGAAAAAACTTGAGGAACTAAAGAATGTAAAAGAAGAATTCCAAAAGGTAATTTTCCTAAATGAAGCTTTTTATACTATACTGAAAAAAAAATTTTTTGAGTATAGATCATAATATTTTTACTTCACTAGTAAACTGTAAAACAGGTCTGCATGAAAATTTTATTCCTGAGCCTGATTAAACTTAAGGCCCCCATACACGCCCCGATTTTCCGTCCGATCGATTAAAACCAATCGATTTTTTGCATCGGTCTTCCAAAAATCGGTCAATGCCCACATGGTTCGACCGAGTAAATTCGATCGAACTTTTGGGAATTATCGGTCGGAATGTGATCGGACATGTTAGAAAATTTTTCTCGATCGAAGTTGTATTCAATCGGCTGCTATTTCTTATGACCTGACCAATTTAGATCCGATTTAACTAATTATCATACTTTTACTTCCTGTTTCAAACATTGTGGTGTGTGTAAAGTCATCTGCCAGGTTGTGCTAGGATGTATATATGTTTTAACATTCTCCTGTATTTCTTTTTTTTGTTTTATTCATGTGAACTAAACTGAAGTTGAGACCCTGTTTCCCCTATGATTAGCCATCCCCATCAAAGGCACCCCCAGATTTTTTTCACAAACATTTTAAATAAGCCCACCCCCAGAACAGACACCCAAGGATACCTGGCCCTGGCCAAAACTCCCATTCGGGTGGTACAATTGTGTGGCTCAAGCTGCTGATCCCTGCCATAACCCTTCCACTTCCGATCAAACATAAAATCGGCCGATGGAAAATGTTCGAATGAAGTAGCTAAAATCGGGCAATAATTGGTTGCTTTATTTGGGGGTATAATGTAATACAGTCCGATCGTTTAAAGATCCTCGTATCGGAAAACATCGATTGTTTTTAATCGATCGAACGGCTTTTATCGGCCCTTGTCTTTTTATTGCTACTGCTAAGCTGCTTTCCTAAAATTTTGGTTGTATAAGCAATTGCTCATCTTCTTGCGTTCTATATTTTTGTTCCAGCTCAGGCCCAGTGACCATAGGGGCCCTAGTGGAAGTAGGCCCTTTAGTTTTTTTTACCCAGCCCTTTGTCACCTTGGTGTTAATAGATTCTGTCTACCCTCTGCTCATTCCTTACAATAAGAGGAGATAATGCATGGAGGATTATAAAGGTCTCCTGGAGGTTGTTTGCTTAGATTTACTATCCATAGCCTCGTTTTCTATATATATTTATTTTTTTAAATAATATTTTTTTCTTTTTTAACCCAATGCGTAACCAGTATGATTATTACTTAAATTTACTTAAATGATAATTACTTCAATCAATTTATCAATGTTTACATTTCTCACCCAGGCTGGGATTGGGCATCCCTTACAGGTTCATTGTCCGGCCCCTCTTTATTTAAAAAACCATTGCAGCCCACATGTCAAAAAGTTTGCCCACCCCTGACTCAGACAATGTTGCTGAGGGATAACCAGGAATAACATTTTATTTTAATAAATAAAATATATATATATATATATATATATATATATATATATATATATATTATTGAAAAAAAACGTTTTTACATAAATCACAACTCAACAAAATTAAGAAGAAAGATATCAAACAAAATAAACAATTAACAATGTATACAACTATAAGCATTCGATGTTAACATGCGAGTATATTCATAGGAGAATAATTTTCCAGGCTGATTAACTCTATATCGGCCGGGGATGTATATTAGAAGGGGATAGTCCATCGTGCAGCATATGAGGAATCGCAGTTTACAGAATATATTGGTCAAACCCTGTAGAAAACCCGATTTCCCAAAATTTTCGGATCTTGCAGTAGGAAGCATTTTTTTTTTTAAAACTAAAATTACTCAAAACATGCTCTTTTCAACAGCAATCAAGCAGCTTAGAGGAAGCTAAACAGCTACTGATTCAGCAGAAACTTGATCTACAGGGTAAGCTTGAGGGCTCTACCACAGATCTTCAACAGGAGAAGAAGGTTCATCAGACTCTAAAAGAGGAAATGAAAAAGAAGGAAGAGCAATGGAAGAGGCAGCATTCAGAGCTGCAGAATAAACTGGTATGTTGCCATTGCCCTTAGTACTATAAAATATGACATATTATCTAGTTGGTTAGGCTTGACTTAACTGTGTTCTTTCTTGTCTGTTCCTAATGCATTAGAGTACAGAAGCAAAGGAGAAAGAGGAGCAGAGGAAAAAACATGAAGAGAATGAGTCAAAACTCAATATGCAAATCACAGCTTTAAATGAAAATCTGGCTACTCTGAAGAAGGAATGGCAGAGTAGTCAGCGCAGGGTCAGTGAACTGGAAAAGCAAACGGATGACCTGCGAGGAGAGATTGCTGTGCTGGAGGCAACAGTCCAAAATAATCAGGATGAGCGACGTGCACTTCTGGAAAGGTAGGTTCTTTTGCAGTCTGAGTATGCATTCACCACAGATTATGTGCAACAAATATGACCTGTATAACGGATATTTTTTGGGTGGGAAGGAAAATGCAACTTCCAATTAAGGATGTCAGGGGTACAAGCGTATATGATTCCATTCCACTCTCCCTCATGTAATAAATCCTGTATCTACCAACCAAGACTTACCAGCAAACTTGTTTTTTGTATTATGAACATGGGGCAAAATGCCACCCATGACAGTTGTCCTGGTTCAATTATTTTCTTATATGCTATGGTTTCCTAACCTGTGCCTCATACAATTTATATCTGCTTTGGTTTCTTATCCTCTGCCCCATACTATTAATAACATTTGCTTTGGTTATATTTCTAATATTCTCACATGCATGTGTTTCGGAAATCCTGCATGCCATGCTACTTACAAATGCAAGCCTTTTTGTAAACCTTTTTCTATTATAGCATTTTCAAGTAGAAGACTAAATTACAGTGCAAAACATTTCTGTTACACAGTTAGTTTGTCCATAGAAATAAAAAGCAATTGTGTGGCTTGCATAGCTATGGAAACTGATACAGAGTATTGTGTTGACACAGCAATAGCCGAGCATGGAAAACAGCTTAATCATTTTAAACTAGAACAGGAAGAAAGGTTCACTGCAGCCGGTATGTGGATTCCAAATATTCTTTGTAGACATATCTGACTATATTTTATGTAGGTGTCTTGAAGCCTGGAGTACACACAGTTTTGGACTTGTTCATACTAGCCTTGTTGCAGCTGTGGTGCTTTATAGTACCGCACCACACAGTAGCTGGGGTCAACACAAGGTACACAGCTTTCCATAGGAAAATTTACCTTTCACACTAGACCTGTGCTTGTGTGTCTGGTAACGCACAATTGTATGTGCCCTCTGAAAAATGCTGTGTCTCCAGCTCCTCCGATATCGGGCAGCAGTGTGATGATGTCATCACGCTGCTGCCGAGAACCTCGAATGGCTCTAATATCGAGCCGTGTGTTCCCTGCTTTAATGGGAAAAAAACAGATCAAAGACACATGAAGTTTGTTGTTTGGGTCTACATATAGAAAAATCTGCAGTAGCTTATTATTTGTAATTAATAACAACAAACCAGTTTTGTATAAATATATTTATTTGTCATGTTATTTTCTGTTAGGTATCTGAAAAGTGAGGGGGAAATAGAAAAGATGCAAGCCAAAATTGTTGAATTACGGAAAAAAGTAGATGAAACCACCTACGCAATGGAGGAGCTTGGTAGAGAAAATCAGTCCCTACAGGTATGCTTCAACTTTCTGCAGATTGTTTTGTATTTCTCCTTTTGATTTTGAATACTATTCTCCTGTATTCCTAATGTTCTCGTCGAAATATATGTAGCTTTTTTATACTCACAGTAATTTCTCCACATCACAGATAAAGCACAGTCAGGCCCTTAACAGGAAATGGACGGAGGACCATGAAGTACAGAACTGCATGGAGTGTGGGAAAGGGTTTTCTGTAACAATTAGAAGGGTAAGCAGACCTAATTCTCTTCTGTGATGGTATCTACACCATGTACTGCAGTAGTATGCGATCTTCAGCCACTTACAGGCCACAGCTGACCTCTCGTCCCAACTTTTATAAGAGAACTGCATCGTCCACATCCCATTTACAGCCTGGCTCCATCTAGTGTGTGTAAGCTGCTTATTAGAGTAGTATGAAGCATATGTTCAAAGAAACTCACAAAGTCCATCCACATCATCTCCAGATTTGTGTATAAGCTGAATTCTTTTTTTAAAGCACATTTTGGGTGCTGAAACATGTGGCTTATACTTCAATATACACAGTATTTCTGCCCAATATATCAGTAAAATAACTTGTTTGTAAGTTCAACCTCCTAGGCATTCTGCCCGGGTTAACTTGAGCTGATAAAACTTGCCCTGAGTTAACTAAAAGAAAACTTACATGTCCTGCTGAATTCCCTCTGCAAACTGCAGATGACTCAGAGGGCCGGGGGTTATGTGGCACCATTGACCTCCATGTAATGGAGGAGGCGTCGCAAAAAAGTAAGGACCTCCCGGAGGGCAACAAATTGTGGCAACATTTAATATGCTCCACAGCCATCGCCTGTGGCACACCTGTGTAACGCCCAGGAGGTTAAATCACACTCGTCTAATTATGTGTTCTGTTCAAGTTTTGTGTGCATCAAACACGGGAATCTTAATGTGTCCACAATGCAGGGATGTGTCAGCCGCACTTCACCTAAATATCAAAGCAGATTTCCCACGTAAATATTGCCACTTCACCACCTATTGAATAACATCGGACATGTCAGAACACAAGGGTCAGGGTTTTTTACACTAGTTTTGACCTGCATGTTTCCCATTGAAATCAATGTCCACATGGAGTATGGAGCTGTGGTTAATGCATAAAAAACGTGTTACGTCCCCCGTGCACCTTAAAGGCCCCCATACACCTTTAGATTTCTCTGTCAGATTTCCTTTAGATCTCCTTTT
>CM070034.1:54216489-54233236 GCA_036250615.1 Ptychadena robeensis | reverse complement strand
AACACTGTATCACTTTTGGTACAGAAATCTGCACCTCCGTGAACCGCCAGGGAGGTTAAAGCCTGAAACACACAGCTTTTTGAGCCGACAGAGAGATCGGCAGTAGCGTGATGATGTCATCACGCTACTGCCGGGCTTTCCCGATATCGGGAGCCAGCTCTCAGCCCGTCTATACTATGAATACTACCGCGGTTCCCTATTCATAGTATAGGCTATTGAACAAGGTTAACCAACATGTTTGTAACCTGTTCGGCCGAGCAAGATCTATTGATCTCGCTCAGAAAACCGCACACACGGGGCGATTCTTTTTCCTAGATTTCTGCACAGCCCAGTGCCATGAAAATCAGGAAAAAATCAACTCATGTATTCCTTCCTTAAGCCATCAAGTATATTTGTGTTCAATTGCAGAGGACTACATATTTGTTGGTAGACCTAAGGATATCTGACAGAGAGATCTAAAGGTGTATGGCCAGCTTTAGATCACTTCATACAGTTTACATTAGATCTACCAACAACTATGTAGTGCCGGGTCCTCCCTGATAGAATACATAGTGATTGGTTTAGAAAGATCCTCATATTACATGGTTTTGGTAGAAGAAAAGTTGATTGTCCAGACGTTGTATGGTAAGATTGTAAGGTGTCTGGGGGGCTTTTGTATAATAACTGATTCTTAAAGTGAAATGGACTGAACTGATAACGTACAATAGAGATGAGCCCTAAGTGCTAGAGACACTTACTACTGTAACTCTTTTAGGGGGTATGATTGGCTCGTTTATACATATAGAAAAGAAAATGAACGTGTCACCAGGGCACTGACCAATGTAAATCACCTTTTTGTTTTTCAGCACCACTGCAGACAGTGTGGAAATATCTTCTGCGCAGAATGTTCCTCAAAGAATGCCTTAACGCCTTCCTCCAAGAAGCCAGTCCGTGTTTGTAATACATGTTTTGATGACTTGCAAGGATAGGAACCGCTCTCTACACAGATCCCTCCAAATTACATTTAGAATATTTTTTTTTTTTGGTATTGCACTTCATAAAGCACTCAAAGTACTTACTCATTTGGAAGAAGATTGTACAATTTGACATCACAGAAATACCTTTTGAAATGTTTTATTGATACAAAGTAAAATTATTGTATTTTTCATGAAAGCCAAGCTCGGAGGCATCCTTTTTCCCTGCACACCCCTTTTGGTTAGCTGCCATCTCAGTTTTGTTTGGCTGCCTGTAAATAGTAGGCTGACAGAGAAGTAACTATGTATTTTTTATACATAAATTGACAGTTAACCAGGAATCACATAAGTCTGAGGTTAGGTTTTTGTTGCCTAATGGTAAAGCTGTAAAACTATGGAAGGATCTATTTTTTTAATGACCGTACTCCTAGGTAAGCAGTGTATGTACATCAATGTTTCTAGTTGTGCATGCTTAAACACTGAGGACAAATGAATGGTACCCCTTCCGCTCCTCCACGTCACTTCTCACTTTTCTATTCATCATTAATATTGAGGCTGATCTGTGATTGTGTGCTTGCCTGTGTATTGATCACCTTTACTACAACTGGTATTTTTCAGCTTTGACACTTTCCTCGTTCACACTGAAGTTACAGAGATCAGTGTAATGCCGACTCCATGTATTCTGTCATTGTTTGGTTATTTTGAAACATGTTGGCAAAGCAGCTATCTGTACAATGTGCCAAGTAGATGGGCAAAGTTTAGCTTTTGTGTGAAAGACACTGTAACTTTAACATGCATCTTTTTAGGTCTGTTTTTTGGGTAGCATCAGTAGAATTTTATTCTCCAAAATGACTTCATCATTGTGCATGACAGGTATTTTCCAGAGTGACTTTTGACATTATTAGACGTGCCATTCATTATTAAGGTGTAACGATGATTGCAAGTTGACTTGGTGTGTTAAGTTTTACAAGGGTCGATCCCAGTGCAATCGAGGAGCTCTTGAGCTTCCTTGATTGGACAGGGATTCGAGGCGCAGCACTTCTGTGACCTTGATCCCGTTTCATACTTTGGACGGAACCCTCGATCAAAAGTAGCATAAATCGAACATGGTTTACCAACATGTTGGTTAGGCCAACAGTTGTTGCCCCACCGTTTTTGTTTACCTGGATCGTTTCATGCACCCATTGGCTGGTGCTACACTGTATAACAGTGCTGCGTTCACGTAACAACCATAAGTCAACAAAAGTGCTCCCTGTGGTGTACTGAAATAGCCAGCATAGCTGTGTTGTTGGGTTAATTGCTAGAGAGTTCTCGAAATGGTCGCTTGTTGGTAAGGCACACATCTAGCCTTTATCACAAGAATGGCTTTCCAATCCATTTGTAGTCACTACATTGATGAAACATTGACAGATGATGACCTTATTTCTGTTTCAGTATTTTTATTAAGATGACCTTTTTTCAAATAGATTTGTTATTTTTGTTGTTTTCATTGGATCTAATCACAGGCATGTTTTATAGAATCCAGAAAAGATATCCCATAAAGTGGCTTATTTTACCCAAGAATAAAAATGTGACTCGTCACTATTCTCAAGTTTAAATGCAATACAATTCTGACCACTATCAAAGACTACTTGTAGTTTACAAATACCTGTTGAACTCCCCGGCAACAACTAAATATGAAGGCAACATGCTGTTTTTCCAGTACTTAGACTGGACTTATTTCTGCTAGAAAGAACTGCTGGTCTCACCCCTCCCCAGCTTGTATCTAAACACTAAAAGGCGAATCATGAGGCTGATCTCCTCGCTTACTCTGCTCCCTCTTGGAATTGACTTGACTTTTTTTATTTTCATATGACTGGAATGAAGTTAAAATAACTGCAATATAAATAGGAAAGATTTCTGATTGATGTCTTATTTTTCTCTATGTCCACACCCATACCACCCCCCCCCCCCCCCCCCCCCCCCCCCCCCCCCCAACTCCCTGGAGCATTTATTTTCTTTGGTAACTACAATTTGGCTTTTATATTTGCTGATTGAAGAAAAAAAAGAAATTAATGTAATATATGCCAATGAATGCAACATGCATTTTAAATACTCCAACTATAGATGCCTGGTGTAGGTATATTATAACACATAATATAGGGAACTACACTGTGTAAAAAAAATAACAGTGTGGGTGGATTTGTGGGAGAGAGCAGGGAGTGTTGGGATCCGTTGCTGCGGTGCTATACAGGGGAATTGTATTGAATTAGCCAAATGTCCCCATTACTGGATACTAATTGTCTTTCCCTGGCTGGGTGTGTATTTCACCCATTCCACTTTTCTCACACTCCACGTGTAGATAAGTGATGTCTATTCCCTACTTTCCCTTTGAATAAGTGCTGCCTATTCACAACTTTACAAGTCCAAGATTGTTTTTATGCATCTCAGGCTTACATCCTCAGAATGTATCTCGTCAGCCATAGAACTGCCTATATCATTCTGCTGCCTCTTTTCAGGGCTGAGATTGTATTGAGAGCTGCTATTCAATGTGCGGTTTGGTTTCTGATTTCCCTGCGATACCCTGTCATTTTGTTACTTGATCACAGCCAAGTGCATCATGCGCTTTATCTTTAGTTAAGATCATGTAAAATAAGACTAGAACAGAACTGAACACATGAGAAGTAATCACCCTTTCCTTCCTGATTTATAGGGAATGCATTTACTGGTCCTATAAAGGGAGAGGCTGCAGCTAGTAACATTTACAGGCACACATCCGACCTCTTCTATTTCTGTGACCTCCCTAATAAAAGCCAGGACAAGTATAAAAGGACATACAATATATTGGACTAATAAAGTCTAACCGTGACATCCTTCTCGGTTTTGAAATGCCCAACACAACCCTCTACCCTACTAGTAAGGTTTTCTAAATGTTTATCATTCACTCTGAACAAACCGCTCTCTCCCAGCCCTTGGGGTCACTGTACACAGTTTTTCCGCCCGCTCTGCTAATCCGATTGGTAATTTATCAGTTCAAAGTTCAAAAACAGATCATTTGCCCTTGCAGATAGGAAGTGATATATTCCAGAATTCTTACACAAATTGTGTGCTTTCCAACCATATTTACCTACATGGTAGAACTGTCTTCATCAGATCGAAAGATATGACACTTGGCTTGGATGTTAACCCATTAACTGCCTGATTATTGCAGATGATGTATTGTTGGAAATGACCACAGCTTCTGTGGTGCGACCATTCAGTATGAACTTTTCTGCTGTGTAGCTGGAGGCTGTGTGGTTGGGGTCATTTGATTTGAATGATTGTGGAGTGTTAGAGTGAAAATACTGTGAATCTTGCCGTAGTTGTGGAATATCGCCAGAAGCAATGTACCTGTGTGTTGCTTGTTGTCACTATATAGGTGTGACTATGGTATTGCTGTAGATGTGGTCTGTGCTGACTTCTTGGAGACAGCTGTGTTCTTAAAGTGATATGGTGCTGACACTATTGACTTTTTCTTATAAATTGAAAATGTGAATCTTTATGTACAGCTAGTGACAAAAGTATAATTCTACATTTTATTCTTTATTGAACCATTCATTAAACATGGACATGCTCAGATCTATAAGATGACATTGCTATGCACAATGCAATGTGTATCAGCTGATTTCCACATTATATACCATAAAGAACTGATGGAAAATTATGGAAATTTCAAACCCAACTATCTAAAAATAAATTCATCAAGGCCCGCAGTCCACTGAATCTAGTGAATCTGCTTATAAACACTGGATGTGGTGCAGTCATGCCACATGGTTGATGCTTGGCATATTAATGTATTAATTGTACTACTAAGTTCCTGCACGAATTTGACGTGAAGTGGATGGTTGTCCAATGGTCTTAAGTTGTAAAGTGACTATTCCTAAAGTGAAACCATAATTATAGAGAAATAAGGTTTCCCTTATCTGAGTAACCGAGGTTATCTCCCACATCAGGTAATTGAGCTACAGGAAGAAGACTTTTGAAATCTAGAAAGTTATGCCCCTTGATCACATGAATGGCTGCTGTACTGCAATAGTGAATATACGGTAGGTGGTGCTCTCTCCTTGTGATCCTTGTCATCCGCTCTATCCCATAACACATTGCGAGAGCTCTCAGTCCTGCCTACCTTTTTATTTTGCTTTGGTTCTGTTGGTATTTAGCAGGACAGACTGTATGATGGCTCCATGCCAGCAATGTATGCTACAAGAGCTCTGCCCTGGAGGATGGAGATCACTATGTTATATATTATAGGGACACAGTTGGGAGGAAAGTCTCACCTGAAGAGCGCCACTATTCCCTGATGCTTATGGGTGCAGTTTGCTTTATGAATCCATTTTGATCATATTGGGAGATGAAATTGAATGCTGCATCAGCCATTTCTGTGTACTTTTTACAATCACTCCAATAGGGACTGTGACCAGATTTCATAAACAAGAAGATCTATGATAATGAAGTTTAAGCTGGCCTGACAAATTAGCGTTCAATTCCCAATCGATGTGTTCATTCATGGTGATCGATCTTTGGGGAATTGAACGCTGCCCACCTTGAGCGATCGATCCCCCTCCAAGAAAATATCAGTCTAACAGGGATCGGACATGGTAGTAAATCCCTGTTCCATTACAGAGCGTCCCCATATATATTATCGGCTAGGGATTGATTACTTTGGTGGTGCGTATCTATTCATTAGTTGATCGTTCAGCGATTAGTTGCGTCACTATGTTGAGGAATTGACCCATGTGGTGAACTGTGCAGCCCAGCTTTCATTTGCTGTTTCAGTGTTCGTTAAGAGGCATTAGAACTTTGTCGGAATTAAATGGAACCTCTGAAATGATCACTGCTCTTCTTCTTATATCCTGGTCATAGCTCTCTGGATCCGCATACGGCCTAAGTACCCGCACACAGGTTCAATGCCTTCCCCACTTGATGACAAGTTTGGCATATGTTTTATTTTTGGATAAAGTCAAACTAATAATATAAGCCGATTCTACATGTTTATATTCTACATGGCATAAGGAATAATGGGTAAAACATTCTAACTTTTTATTATGATATGGAATGCTTGAAGTGATGTAACAAATACTGCAATATACTTCCCCCAGTTCTGTGTGCTTGCTGAACCTCAGTGTGACCAGACCGAAAGGAGCGGTGTGGGGTGTATGTCCGTACGGCAGGATAGACCTTCTTGATGGTGATGCGTGACCATGTATGTTTGGACTGCTGGACTTCCCACATAGGTAGAGCACAGGACTCATCTGTATATTGACTGGGGTGGAGATGATGTGAGCGGTTATTTTCAAATACTGATGTCTGATTCATGTGCGTTTACTTCTTTGTTATTTTTGTAACATGAATCCAAATGTCCGGAGAATAAATGTGCCGTGTGTGCTACTTCTATGTCCCAATATGTGTGCACAGTTCCGTGTAGATTATCTGCTGAAGAGTAATGCTTGAGCTGGTCGGCTGTCACTGACAACAGGACTTCTTCTACCTCTAAAACACTAGGTGACGCCACACTTGTATTGCACTGCCTGGGAATGGCTTGTTAGGTGGAGCTCGCCGGTTTGTTATTATTTGCAGCAGCTTCTCACCCACTATCTGTCTGCCTAAAGCAGCTGCTGCAATAGCTTGCACATATATGCCAAGCATTGAGTTGCCAATTTTGAAATTTGTTTTATTAAAATTTTATTATGTTTAACATTTTTGGAGTGTTGTCTTTTCATATTTCCTGAAGTATTTGTTACAGATTCCAATTTGACTGAAGTTGCATTATGCAGGAATGTTTAGTGTAAGTATTATTCACCAAGTAGAAGTGTTGAATTTGCCCGGCTCTACTTATGACATCTTTTTTTTTTTTTGTTACATCTTGTGCACACCCCCAATGGAGACCCGCCAGTCTCCATTGAAACTAACGGCATCGGCCGCCGCTCTGTGCGCCTTAATGGAGTATCCTGAACTGGACCTGTGCCCTGTGCACATACTCATATTAACATATTCTACTTAAGGCTGCCATACACAGCCCGAGTAGGTCAGACAGACCTACTCCGATATGCACCGGACTACAAACGTGATGACGTCATGACGTTTGCACCCCGGTGCATTATGGGGCCCCTTCAGTCGGCTGGCACCCTTTGTGTGCCGGCCATAAGCTTCAATGAAGACGCCGGTCTTCATTGAAGCTTATGGCATTGGCTAGAGAATACGGACATGTCCGTTCTCTGGCCGGCCGAGCAGTGGGGCGACAGTGATCTGTAGCCCCATGTGGGCACATGCCGATTAGCGGCCGATTTTTAACCTGACCGATGGCGCGCGCACGCCCGCCGGTCAGGTTAAAAATCGGCCGCTTATCGGCATGTGTATGGCTAGCATTAAGCAGCAAGAGCATCACAGCTTTAATATATACATTGATAAATGTATCTATTAGAACACTTTCAGTTTGTTGTCCCTAGTTGTTACCCAGGTGCAAGTAGACTTTAGTCCTAATTGTGTTGTAGATTTTTGAATAGAGTGGGGCAGCCTAGGCACTTCCCCCATGACACTTATACAATATATAAGGGGTACACACATCTCTGGGACATGAAGGTATGAATGATAAAAATATTTTTACAATTGGTAACAATACTTACTTAAATCGTCTTATTGTTTAAAAAAAATCCTTACTTAAATCGGTTTTGTGTTTTTTTTACAATGATTTTAAACATTTCAACTTTCTAAAACAAAAGATTTGGCTGCAGTTGGGCTTTTGATGTAATTCTTCTGGCGCTGGACTGGTGTGGACAACCATTACTAGGGCCAACCCAACGGCTGTACATCCCAGATATGAGACACAAAGCTGTGTCTATGGCTACCTGTGGAGTCCTATTGTGAAGTGATTTGCATACTCATTGAAGTATATTGCCAATGTTAATAGGAATTGATTTTATTTGGCAGCAGTATTACCAGATATTACCCCCAAAGGGAACCTGCACATATGTGTGATGTGACACAGAATGTGTGATGCTTTTATGTTCCTAAGCACTTTAGTGAGAGTGCAGATTACACGGCACAGAGTACATGTACACGGTTTTGCATGATGATATAATCTGGTTTCTTTCTACGCCCTCTTTTCGCTGTTCTATTTACAGCTTGTGATCATGTAGTGGTGCCTTATGTTGTGAGAGACTGTAGTGCGGTGTACAATGGAGATGTATCTGTAAGTAGACATCCTGCAGCTTGTTGGTGTGGAAGGATGCTTGTTCAAATGTTATTTGTTTTCTAATCTGTATAACAAATGGTTAATAAAAATAGATCTTTCTAACGACTCGCTGTGCCTTGCTTTTCAATTTGGGGATCTAGTTTCCTGAAGAGGCAGAATATTGATTGACGCAGAATGAGATCATTTTTGTTCATCGTCCATTAGGGACGCAGGATTCTGTATTGTTTCGTTATATGGCTGCCAAAGAAATAGATCCTGGCAAACAAAGTGCTAACCCATGTAACTCTGCCTATAGCTCCCATACACGTTTAGATTGTGACCCGATCTTTTGGCCGATCGACTGCATGTGATTACGTTGTCACATGGTCAATCGGCCAAAAAATGTGTCTGTCTGTTGGGTTGCGGCGGCCCAAGAAGCTAGAGGAACACAGCCGGCAGCATCTAGGGACCCCGGCCGTGAGCTAGCAGCCTGTGCTCACTTTATCAGCTCGAAAGGAGAGGGAGGTGCTGCTAGCTAGCTAGGAGACATACCCATACTTTGGACTGGGACTTTGCCCCCATACAAAGAATGAAACTGGTCTAAGAATAACGGACATGTTTGTAATGGCTTAGATCGATTTGGCAACCGATTTTGGTCCTTTAAGCTTTAGATCGGGTGGAAATCTAAACATGTATGGGGGGCTTAAGCCAGTCTATTACTGTTAAAAGGCAATGCCTTTCGAGCACCGATTTCATCTGTCGGATGGAGTTTATCTTCTGCCATCCAGTACTGATGAAGGATCCTGCTGCTGTTACTGAGTCAGGGTCCCACTTACCTGTCGGGGTGTTCACTGGTTTTCCTTCGGGCGCCGGGAGCCACAGTGGGTAGTCTGATGACTGGTGAAATGTAAACAAACTTGGGCTGCAGCGTCATTTTGAAAACTCCACTATCTGACTTTGCAAGTAGCTTCTGCTTTTCCCATCCTAGGCTTATACTCCTATTTTTTTTTTTTTTTAAATACAATGATGTAGCCATATATTAGGGTTGGCTTATACTCGAGTATGTGTTCTGTGAGTTCCTAGTTAAGTCTATTATCCACCACATAGCACCACATGGCTGTAGCATGTCTCAGACATGGAGGAGATAGTTCTGCTGAGTCAGGTGCCCCTGGCACACAATCTGCTGCTGGAATGGGAGGCTTGTCCCTTTTCCTGCTGAGTTTGTTGGATACTTTGGACAAGCCCAACTCTATCCCAGGTCTCTGAATCTGGTTTCTTTGGATTTTGACAGCTCTCCATTTACTCCTGCCAGTTGTGGAATGTCACTCCTGTTTAAAGCGGTTTTAAACACAAGTGAAAAAAGTCATACATTAAACAGACACAATACTCACCTGTCAGCAGTTCAGATGCTGGAAAACTGCTACACAAAAAAACCCACAACATACTTACCTTCTATTCTGAAGCCGGCATCTTAGCTCCTGGAAAAGAGCAGCTGCTTCCGCCCTCATTGCGCCCCCTCTCCTCCTCCACTCCACCTCCCCCTGTCTCTTCTCTCTTAAAAATGTGTCCATCTGCGGCCGATCGCTCTAGTGGAAACGAGCCCTAATTCTACCAGCTGACTCCCCTGCTTGTGAAGTTTGCTTGGTCTGGGCCTGTTGTGCTTGATGCTTGAAAGTACATAGTCTGCTTGGTTACATTGTGAGTTGTTTTTTCTTGAAGATTCATATCTCCTGTGCTTATTTTCTTCTCAGACTGGAGTTGTGGGCAGTCGGACAGGAATGGCGTTCCACACCAATCTCTTTTTCAGAGGTTCAATGCTGTTGCTTATAAGATGTATATTGTGTACATACATATGTATACCCAGGCTGTATATTGTATAATTTCTTTACTGTGCTGCTGGTCCAGTGCATCTACTATCAACTATAGGTTTCCTTGTAAGTGTGTCCCTTGTCTGGTTCCGGAACTGTGAAGTGGTTCTGCTCTGCTTCTGTTAGGGCTGGACAATAATTCAATATCAATATATATCGCAATATAAGTGCATATCGAAATATCGGAAATGTGTTTACAGTCTGGGGCGGTCCTAGGGAGATCGTCTTCCTGGGCAAGCACTGCCTCTGCCGCCCCCTTTCCCCGCGAGAGATCACGCTGCCATCCCTTGCCTCCCCATTGAGATGTGCGGGCGCAGTGATCTAGTAACTCCTCCTCTATGCTTTGCTGCAGCTATGCACAGGGAGGCACATCTCCATAGAACAGGGGACCCATCAAGATCAGCCTCCCAGTGTCACTGACGTTCATTCTGCTATGGACAGGGGACACAGAGGGGGGAGGCTGATCCCGACATGTCTCCTGTCCATAGAATGAACTCTCAGTGACACGGGGGGTGGGCACCCACATACAGGGATATCAGTTGAGGGGAGGTGGGTGCACTGACCTCAAAGGTCCCGTTAAGATCAGCCTCCCCTGTGTCACTGCTCATATCCTCCCAGCACATCGAGATCCGCCTCCCCTGTGTCACTGCTCATATCCTCCCAGCACATCGAGATCAGCCTCACAATAATTTTAATAGGAGGATCCTGGAGGTATTATAGACTTTGCAAATTCAGTTCGCAGACATCCATTGTGTGTGTCCTAGGCAGTTTTTTCCTGAGGCTTTAAAATATTGTCCATATCGATATCGGAATTATATCGTATCAACCAAAATTAAGAAGTATATTGTGATATCAATTCTTGCCATATCGTCCAGCCCTAGCTTCTGTAGAACCACACTTGCTACTTTGATTGCCCCAATGACTCCTGTATCCTTAAATGGATAGTAAAGACAAATATTTGTTGTAAACCTTTCAATCCCTTGAGGAACATAGGTCACTCAACTCTGCTTTGAATGAACCACTGAGCCATGCAGGGAGTGGTATAGATTAAATGATTAAGTGTGTGTGTTTGCCAATATCCAGTTCCCCCTAGCAGTAGCAGACTAACCACATGGTAGGAACATCCACCTTCTAGAGAAGAAAGAAAGAAGGTGAGATTGGGATCACAGATTGGATAGGCAGGGCTCTCAGGAGGTGCGTAGGATTTCTTAGTTCTCATATGCCCTGGCATATGTTTAATTCTCATCCAGAGCCTCAACCCCAAGGTAGCCATATGCTAGCCATACACATGCCAATAGGCGGCTGATTTTTAATCTGACCGACGGGCGTGCGCGCTCACGCCGTCGTCAGGTTAAAAATCGGCCGCTAATCGGCATGTGCCCGCAGCTCGGCCGGCCAGAGAACGGACATGTCCGATCTTCTCTGGCCGATGCCATAAGCTGCAATGAAGATGGTGTCTTCATGCAGCTTGTGGCCGGCACACAAAGGGTTACATGCCTGTAAATTCCCGGCCGATCCCATTACTTTGAATGGGGAGGGTCCAGCTGCAGCAGGATAAGTTCATCCCACTGCAGTCGATTCCTCATGTATTGAGGGAGAATTGCTGCGTGTATGGCTACCTTAAATTGGACAGTACCTTTTAAAGGTGCCAGTCCAGCCAAGTGGTGTGTTTATTGTAGCTGTATCATTGCAAAGGATTCTTTAGTTTCCTAGAATCTTTGGATGGTTCGTTGAAAATCAAGTGAGGCTGCCATGTTTCTTGTTTTAAGAAAACATTCGATTTCCCGCTCGATTGACTTAGTCGATCGTATTACATTTGCATTATTTTTATTACCACACAGGTTGGATTTGTGACTGAAATTTACCAATATGTCCAATCACTGCTCGGACATTGTTCCATTTTGGTCAAATCAATTGATCAAAAGAAAAAGGAATCTACTTTCAAATGATTGGCTTAGATCATCTTGTAAGTAGATCGAATGAATCAACCCGAATATGCCCACATTTAGTGTTTTGGCATTTTTTTCCCCACGTGGTGACCCAGTTTATTGGTGAGACGCATTGCAGTCTGTGAAACACTGAAAATATCGGAAAACACATTTAATAATTAATACTAAACAACACAATCACACACTGTGAAGTGGTTTTGTAAACTCCTATATTAAACACTGTACATACAAAAAATATTAAAAAAAAACAGTAAACAAAGCAAGTTAATTTAGACTTCTATATACAACATACGGCTAAATTTCAGCGGATTCTGTAGCGTAGCAAAATACTGAGGATCTGTTCGTCTCATAAGTTTCATTGTAACAGGAAACGGCAGTTTCTATGTGCGAGATCCACTGTTTCTGAAACACAGACAAAATGGGAATATCACACATGGGATTATTGGGCATTGCTTTGGTTTTATTGAGTTTGTGGTTATGAAAACCTTAGTTCTTCCCAAGAGTCAGAAATACATTGCCTGGCCCAAAAAAAAGTTGTCACCTGGATTTAACCAAGTAAATATGTGCGAGCCTCCGAATATACTGAATGACCAGGTTATTCCATCAATGGATTTTTTCTTCCCTGATGGCACGGACATATTCCAAGATGCCAATGGCAAGATTCATCGGGCTCAATTTGTGAGTGGTTCAGGGAGCATGTGACATCATTTTCACACATGGATTGGCCACCACAGAGTCCAGACCTTAACCCCATTGAGAATCTGTGGGATGTGCTGGAGAAGGCTATGCGCAGTGGTCAGACTCTACCATCATCAGTGCAAGATCTTGGTGAACAAATGGATGGAAATAAATCTTGTGACATTGCAGAAGCTTATCCAAACAATGTCACAACGAATGCGTGCCGCAATATTCGAGGGTGTGACTTTTTTTTTTTGGGAGGCGACTTCCACCCTCATTGAAATGCACATCATGCAGTTTCCTATGATGGGGCGACAACGCTGCGGCACTTCTGCTCTAACTCTCATGTAGGCTGATGATAAGTCATTGCTAAGTGTGTGGCTATCAACACTGTCCACTGCTTTCTGAATTCATAGCCCCACATGCTACTGAAACCCTCTCAGTCTAACTTCTAGTGTCTGCAAGTGAGTGGAAAGCACAAAAAGGATTTGGTAACTCAAAAGGCCCCCATACGCGTGTCGGATTCGCACCGGATTCCGGCACGATCGATTCCGGGCGCGTGCACGCCAAACGATCGTGCCGGAATCGCATGCAGCCCACCTGGTCCGATCGATCACGTCCGATTGATCAGGGGCTCAGAATCGGATCCGACAGAGAACCAACATGTTGGTCTTTCTCATGCGATTCTGTCCGGATCAGGGGGAGTTGCCAGTTGTGAGGTGGACAATCGGACACGGATCCGTCCCGGAATCCGTTGGACAAGGTGGTATGCAGCGATGGATACTCTTAATTGGCCGATTGATCACACCTGCGATTCCCGGCAGAATCGACGGAATCGATCGGATGATGAATCGATCGGACATGGAATCCGACACGTGTATGGCTAGCTAAAGAAGGTAATGGCCTACTTCTTACACACAGTATTATTACTTATTATCACATGACAGTAGCTGGATTGAGGTTGTCGCTTTTAAGTGTATTTAGGTCAGTGGTTCCCAAACTTTACCTGCATGGCCCTCCTTTTCAAAATAGAAATATTATCGAGACCCCCACCCCCATTGAAACGACACTGGTTCGGATTAAGGGCCATTTCACACTAGCTGCACATGTATTGCAGAAACATTAAATTATTCACACAGACGCACATTATAAATACTCACTGTCTTCAGCTAGTTCCCTCACCCTCATAGTTGTCTTCCTGCTTTTCCCTCCCTTAGGATTCTGATTGGCTGGCAGTGGGAGGGAAGGGTGGGCGTACTGAATGCAATCCACAGAGGGAGAAGAGAACTGACAGAAGGTAGAGCCCCCCCCCTCTGGTAGAGGTATCACCTTAGCTGCGCTTGGGAAGCACTAATTCATAATGATCTAATCAAGTAGAGAACATTCCAGAACAGAAAAGTTAGACAAACCTTCTCAGATTCAGTATGTGCTTGCATGATGAAAGCAGCAATACACTGCTGATAGCGGTTCCCATGCTGGATTAGAAAAGCATTCTTCATTCCGTACACTATTAAAGACAAAGCAAGTTGTTAAATGATGCCAGTATAAACCAATCTACTGCGGTGTAACGTCTGTATAAGAATAAGAGACATTCATCCATTTCCCCTATATTACAAGATATTGTGCACGTGTATATTTACCGGCAACATGGAAGGCATCCACACTTTTGATGCTTAGCCTGTCCAGTGGAATGGGCTGGTCCAGGACTTTGCAGTAGCCGCCTTCTTTCACTATCCCCTGCAGCTCTGGGTGTAAGGATGGGTACATTGTACAAGCTTCTACACTGGACGTTTTCTGAAAATGAAACACACCCAATGACATATGAATTCAGTTAACAAAAACATCCTCTTCCCGCTCCAATGCAGACACCCTAGAAATGTAATTACCCTTTTGTTGCGTTTAATTTTTGTTATGAGCAGTAAGTCGTCAAAGAGGAGCAGGTATACATCGAGAAGACGTGTGCTGTCTAAAGAGAAAACAGACATACGGTACAAGGTGAGAGATATGTGTTGTATAATATGCACCCCAATGTGTCATCAAGCTGCACTCACTCCCCAGGTTTTGTACATGTATTCTCGTACAGTTGTGCTCAGAAATATAGCAGTTTAACACCTCTATACATGCAAATATGTAGGACAACACTGTACATTCTATTCCAGATGCAAACATGAAGAAAGTGTGTGACAACACAGTGCGTGACAGTGTTATTCCTTTACAGAAAATGAAAAAAAATTTTTGTTAAAATATAGCTGTGTCTGCCTTGTTCTTTACAAATCTGCTAGACTACTAATATTATGAACACATCTGCAAGGGGTTTGCATGTTCTCCCCATGTCTGTGTGGGTTTACTCTGGGTGTTCTTGTTTCCTCCCACACTCCAAAGACATGCTCCTATGTTAGTCATATGTCACATTCAAAGTCATATGTAACTGTGTTAAGTCCCCCATATACCTTTGGATCACTACATACAATTTCCTTTAGATCTACCAACAACTCTGTAGTATAGTGGCCTCCCTGATAGAATACATAGTGATTGGAAGTATTAGAAAGGTCCTCATATTACATGGTTTTGGTAGAAGAAAAGTTGATTGTACAGAAATTGTATGGTAAGATTGTAAGTTGTATGGGGGCCTTAGTGAGCTCCTCAGATGAGTACCAGGAGATGGTGTTTGGTACTCACCCCACATGTATGTGGTCTTCCTCACTGTCTCCTGGGTCAGCTTCGTGCATGGTAGATTCTGCTGCAGATGGACCTCCTGTTCCTGATTGAGCCTGCGATTAGCTGTCTCCATTCACAGGTCACCAGCTGGCTTTGAACCCCCAGATCTCAGTATCATACCTCAGTAGTGCAACTTTTGTCTTGTGAGATTTTACCCTACATGTGCCTACTTTGATTTTCGTCCCCGGGATCTCAAACACTCTTTTTTTAATTAGTAATTTACATCCCAATTTGACAGCCCTAACTGCAACCTTTTATAGTTATTAAAGCTTCCCTGTGGTTATCCAAGTGACATAAATTGTATACATGTAACAATATAGCTGTAATGTAGATAGGTTTTAGATCATTTTGCGTACCAGCGTACTGCTTATGTACCCCCCGGAAAATAAGCCATAAGAGTACAATGCATATTTGTAGATCGCTTATAGACTGTGTGTCTTTGGAATTTACATAGTATATGTTTTATTATTTTAAATTTGTGTTTATATATATATGTAATACAGCAACACACAGGGTATGACCCATACAATTGTGGTATGGAAGCTGATTTAGTTGAATGCCTATCCAAGGTTCAGCAACTATTTCATCCACTATTGCTACCACACTACAAATAGTAGGTCAACACTGTCCACTGCATTGGGATGTAACACACATAGTGCGTTGTTAGAATTCATCGTATCGCACCACCAAATGTCACTGCACTTGTATGTGATATAACACGCAGTACTGCAAACAAATTATATGTAAATCTTTCTATGATTACATTACACACCTGTAAGGGTTAGTCTCCCTTCATGAAGAAGTTGTCTGTTACGAGAAGATAACATTATCTCCACATTTGATTCTTTGAAATAGTTCTTAAGACCCTTAAAAAGAAAAACAATCCAAAATGTAAACAAACAAGCCAAATTCTGCCCACAAAACAAAACTACAAACCCCCTTCCTAGACCAATACCAAGCCTTCCTGTATAGACAAAGTATCTACAAGTATAGTGCAATAGTAAACTATCTTCACTACCAAAACCACAAATACTTACCGTATTTTTCGGACCATAAGACACATTTTTTTACCACCAAAATTGGGGGGAAAAAGTGCCTGCGTGTTATGGTCCAAATGTACGACCACCCGCGTCCATTTGGCCGCCAGTGATCGCAACTTGGCTCCCCGCCAGCCCTCCCGGCAGATAGAAGATCAGCTGTGTGCAGATCTCCCATCTGCCGGGAGAGCTGGGTGGAGCTGAACTGTATTGGCTATATTTGCAGAGCCCCACAGATATAGCCAATGCAGATTGTGTGTGGGGAGAGCTGCACTCGCTGGCAGCTTCCTCACACACAGTGTAGAGGAGACAGGGAGATCAGTGTGCTGATTTCCCCTGTGTGGGGAGGGGGGGG
>CM070034.1:54186220-54200108 GCA_036250615.1 Ptychadena robeensis | reverse complement strand
CCCTTTATGGTCTGACTGCGACCAAATTCCGGCGCACAGATTGTACCGACCTAGTTAGACTCTCTGTGCGTTGAAATCGATTGGGAGGCCTCTGCATGGTCCGGCCACTAGGGGGGGTGCGTGACAGAGGGCATTTTGCCTGGGAATGTTAGCCATATGTCAGTCTGACACGTCCATTGAAAGTCAAGCCTCCGTTGCGTTTATCTTGATGTAATGTTGACATAAACGTGATGGGGTCTCTTACCGACAGACTGGGAGTTACGACAGCCTGTGTCATAGCCGTGTCACAGCCCAAGATTGTGCACTGTGCTAAAATTCCTGCGTACAGCTGGGACTTTACTGCAGTGTAGCTTAAGGTTAAAACAGGTTTCTCTTTTTTTCTTTCTTGTTCTTCTAAGGAAAACAATGCTACACCTATTGTATATTTGATTTACTCTGTAGCAGTTTTCTCTGATAAAAATAAATATGTACCGACAAAGGATTTCAATAGAAGCAAATGCAAAATACATGCACATACCTGCTTTAAACAAACCGAAGTAAGACTAAAGTTAATACAACCAACACACGCCTCTGTTATTAAGAAGGGCCCAACCCTCTTCACTATTGTTGGAGACAAAACGGGATAACTGAAAAAAGTATGATGTATGGTTTTTGGCAACAGATCAGCAATGTGTAAAAAAAAGCTACATGGATTAGTCTAACAACATTTATACATCTCAAGCAGACATAGAATATATAGTAAAGTATGTGTGCTGATCCGAATACCCAGAATTGTTTTTTAGGTGATGGGCAAAATCTTGCCCATGATCGCCCAAGAATACATATTTATGCCAAATGCAGAGACGTTCCCTTCAAAGGGCTTTTTCACATTTGGTTGTTTTCAAACCACTTGTAAATGGTACACAGGTTGGCTGTGCCACTTCCACCTCCTTCCACGGCACCATGGTCAGGTACTGATGTTCATGGACAAACAGTAGGCAACTTTAAACAAAGGTAGGTAGAAACTCCGGGTTACACAGCCAATGTGCACCAAGATAAAATTAACATTTAGGTTTTTGTGGATGAATTTGCACAGGAGCATCAATGAACCTTAGGAGCCCCATGACCTGCCACATGTTCAATGACTCAAGGACCAAACCCTGCTGGGAACACCTCACACAGCGCCGTTTTGGAGATCCTTTGATCAACCTTAATGCCCCCCATACATACACAGATTTTAGCATCCGACAGACTAAAAACGATAAATTTTTTTCAATCGTACAATTGGAGATTGATTGATGGAAAATAGAATATACTCCACATGGAATAACAAATTTTTGATAGATTTTTTGTTTGTTTTTTGTCGATTTTTTTGGAATCGTAATTTGTACTCAATTTGTACTCAACCGATCAAAATTTTCCGACATGTCCGATCATGTTTTGATCGATTTTTTCACAATTACGATCACATTTAATTGATCGGACCATGTGGGCATGCACCAATTTTCAGTCGACCGATCTAAAAATGTATCGTCGGCCGCTAATATCTGTGCATGTATGGGGGCCATTACTTACCATCACAGTTTAGCCCTTGTCAAATTGTTGTCTATTTCTCACTGTTCATTTGCCGTTTATATATCTCTCATCCTGACAGGTGTTATTGTAACCAGACATTTAGTTCTTCCTGGGGTTAATAATATCAGGACATAGAGGAAAAGTATTCCTCTGGCCTTTACCAGTATCTAATATTTTTTTATTATTAAAGTCTAACCTTGGGTATAAAACAAACAACAACAAATTCTACTCTGTCTCCAGCCATTATCATGTAGCTTTGTGTGCGTGGTATCAATGTTCTGTTATATGACGCAATTTTAGTGATATTTTTGTTGTTGAGAGTTGACCTGATATTTTACTCTAGAACATAAGTGTCAAACATTGGCCCGCCAAGCAAATATTCTTGGCCTGTGCCAGACCTGGTAGATCAGCCTTCTTGGCAATGCCACTATTAGCTGCACTCACCACCCCTCTGTCTTGCCACTTTTGGAGTAGAGAACTACAAGTCCTGGGTGCTCAGTGGTGCATTTATGTGACATCAATGTGAGCGCCTGCTGTCTAGCATATGCTGGTATCTGTAGTACTCTACTCCCAGAGTTGGAGGACGGAAGCATGGTGAGTGCAGCTGGTAGGAAAGGTGTACCAGGATTGGTCTGGGGTAAGGCAAAGTACACAAACACACAGGGATGGGGGAATGCATGGACTACACACACTGTATAGTTCTGGTTTAGCCCATGTGTGCCCCATCCCTGTATGTACAGTGTGTGTGGTCCATGTCTGCCCCCATTTGAGTGTGTGTAGTTCAGGGGTTGGTTGGCCTATGACTTTATCTAGGTTTTTGAATTTGGCCCTATGAGTATTTGCGTTTGACCCCTGCTCTAGAATATTTTGATATATAGAGTTTATGGCCAATGACTACAAGTCCTGTGGCTGCAAAAGTCCAAATTGTAACAAACCGATACAACACACACATACATACAGAACATGCCTGGTGTTTCTGAGGAAATGTGGGGTTGGCTTATGACTGGACAAATTCCTGTGGAATATGCAAACAAACAGTTTTTTTTAGCTAAATGCTGTGCACATGAAAAGTTATAAAAGCACTTAGCACAGTGCTTTCTACAACCACATTTACTGGTAAGGTACAAAAATAAGAAAAACATGACTGACATGAATGACTGACATTAACAATGCAAAACCTGAATACTGCAAGTTTTTCCCCTCCCCTTACCGTGACTGGTGAAATTCTTGTATCTGCAAGAAAAGAAAAACACACATTTCTTATTTTTGAGAAGCAGTTCTGCTGTATACAGGACACAATAGCATATACAATATACAAAGACACACAACAAACTTCTATCTTAAATAGGGAATACCCACGTAATGTTGTACCATGTGACACATGTTTGTAGCTAGGAACCCTTTTTCCTCAATACAACGGACAAACTTCCAAGACAAATGATGTACTCTGTATTGTGGTTGGGGGGAGCGGGGTAGGGGAGTGATGTCAATGTTATGGTTATGTTTTTGTTTGTAAGATTGTGAGTTTCGGTCCACACATATATAATTGGTGGTGGTATGATGGTTGGGAAACATCTTTAATTGACACCTTTTTCATGCCATACATCCATTTCAACAGACAAATGGATCTATTCGTGGACTTTGTATACTGCGCTTTGGGCCACTGGTGTCATTGTCTTCTCTATCGTTTTTCTTGCCCTTTGATCGTTTACAATACCAATCACTATGATTGTATGCTAGTGTGTGTTTGTATCTGTTTTGTATTGTTAAAAAGGAATAAAATGATTTAAAAAAAATAGGGAATGCCCCCTGTAATAACCCTTTTGCACAAGGAATTTGTCTGTTTTGTATTTTACTAAAAATGAAGAGCACAGATATATATAATATATATATATATATATATATATATAGAGTGTGTTTGAGCTATAGTGAGAAGCCTACAACATTAATAATAGTCACAGAGCTGTCTTTGGTCAGGAAACTGAAGTGAACACATTCATTAGCCTGATACATAGATCATATTTGTACATCTCATACCTGGTAAGATTTAAAACGACGTTTGCCTCTCCATTCTTCTTGTGTAACATGGGATTTGATAGCTTTGATGCCAGTGTTATTTGTTAACCACAAGCCTTGTATGAGATGATTAGAGTACCAGGAATTACTGGATTTAAGGACCTCGACTAGAACCAGAAGCTGACTCATTAAATGACAGTTAATGAGCGAATGAACCGGAGCCAGCATTTCTCACCGTTGGTTGCTAGGAATATTGACAGTTGGATATGTGATTTCATTCTTCTGTCAGCCTGCAAACATGACCTAGTTCAGCAGGGACATAATGTTCCGCTGAAATTTTCCTATTCATTTCCCAAATGTAATTAAGATAGACTAAATGAAATAAGGGGTGTTTGTTAAGACCCTTGGTGACACTGCAGGATGCTGTAACTAAGCAAACTTCTATAAAGCACACATAGCTGAAATTGGGATTTAACCTGCCCCCGCATACAACCAATGTATGCCTGCGTTTATATTTAAACTCTAGGCAGCTATGGAAAGCTGTTTTACTTTTCTGAAACAGACCCTTTACCACTAGGTACATTATAGAATTAAGGAGGCAGACAGACAATGTGTATGAGAAGTACTTCAGGCTACAGTGATGTGCCCCTAATCAGCAAAGGGTTATTGTCTTGTCATTCTTATGAGAGTGCCAGAGTCTTCCAGACTCATTACCAGGGCTTTTTTTCTGGTGGAACGCACCAGAATGGCGTTCCACCACCTATTTATCTCCCCCCTTCTCCTCCTCCCCGATGTAAGTGTGACAACAGTAGATTCTGTGCTTTCGACAGATACTGCTTTCTGTAGCTCCTCCCGAAAATACGTCCTCCCCAGCCAATCAGAACGCAGGACAGGACACACCCTCTCCAGCTCTGCTGTAGAAACTAAGTTAAATAAACCTGTGTGACAGTGTAACTTTGAACATTCATAGCACGAAAAACATTCATAGTATAATCATGAATAGTGATGAGCGACTAGGCAATATTCAAATTCGCGTAATTTCGCGAATATCCGCCATAATATTCGATTCCATAATCGAAATCTCGAATATCCGCACTTGTGGACATGAATTGCGATCTAAAAATTGCAATTCAATGCATGCAAGTCAATGGAGCTCGGATATTCGACTGGGAGAATATCCGTCATTTCCGTTTAAAAATCGCATTGCGATTATATAATCGCGATCCCATTCATTGCAATTATGCGATAGCAATGAATCGCAAAAAATCGCGATCGCGTCGGATATCCGCTGATATATTTGGGAATATTCGCGAAATGGCAATATTCGAACGAAATATTCGAAAATCGAATATTCGAGCTCAACACTAACCATGAAACTTTCAGTGTCAGTAATGCTCACCTACTACTACTTACACCCCGAGTTTCACCCCTCTGGCTACAACACTTAAGTTACATTTCAGCTAAAATACAGCTATCAGATATTGCTTCCCCATGAGCATAAAGCACTACTCTGCTGCATACATGCTTTCACTTATCCTATTTTGAACACTTGGATCTTTGAACCCCTGCATGGTAGAACCCTGACATTTTGGGGGTTACCAGTTAACACCTGAGACTACATCCATGCAAATTTTCAGGTCCCTGAGCATAATTCTTTCTACTAAAAAGCACACTATCATATATTGCTTAGATGTAGTCTCATTTTTTAGATTCAGTTGTTATTGTTAAATGCATACAATTTCTGTCACTTGGATAACCGCAGGGAAACATTAAAAGCTATGAAAGGTTGCAGATAGTGGTGTCACATTGTAAATTACTAATCCAAAAAGGGTGTTGGAGCATCTGGGGGTGAAAGTCAGGGAGTAGGCATATGTAAAGCCCTAGCTCCATGGCCACTAAAATCCCTGTGTTGAACACAGAGATTTTGTGCAATGTTCAACGGCGATAGGCAAAGGGGGGGCAAGCGTATTTCTTGGCGGGAGGTCCTGACGGACCACATTCACTTACCTGCTTGGCGGCTGCTGTGTTCTCACAGCACTGAGCCATTCCGCTGATGCAGGGCTGAACATAGTGGAGTACGTTGAACCTCTGCATCTGCAGATGTCTGAATACAGCATCCGCCGAGCAGGTAAAGTCTATGTGCTCCACAGCCCGTCAGAGCCCTGTTCCAGGGGCTGGTGGAGGCTTGATGAGTTCCACCACATTTTCCCTGAGAAAAAAGCCCTGCTCATTACAATACAGAAATCTCTTCTGATCAGGTACACATAACTACAGCAGGATCTCTTAGTACTCAATTGAGCTCTTTACAAGAAAATCCAGGTAAATCAGTGCTTCCCAACCTTTTTTCCTTAAGGCCCCCCTTTGCTGTGTCCCCCAACTCCTACCAGGAGTGACATCACAACACTGCCACCCTAAGGTATCGCCCCCTCCCTGCTAACTTGGATGCACACAACTCTACTTTATAGCTCCGGAAATCGTGGGGAGGATACTATGTTGTAATTAACTTGCAAAGTCACATAGTGACGTTTTCAAAAAGAGATTCCACCATCTCTAGTAAAGATTAGTAAAATATCCACAAGATGCCACTGCAGTTTTACATTTTGCAAGGGGGTGGGGGCGTGGGGAGCATGGACCCTGGGTTGGGGACCACTGAGCTGGGTAATGTACAGCAGTATCACACAGCAGGAGAGTGGCAGTTGTCTACCAACCATGGCTGTATTGTATGCGCAAGGCTCTCATACTAACTCTGTGGCCACAACTTTAAAATCATTTGTACAACCTAATCCTTCACCATCCAATCAGCAGGTTAGAGCAGGCCTTAACATCCAGTACTTAACTACAATCTATTTCTCTATTCCACAACATGTGAGCTTAAATATTTTATGTTTTCACTACAAAGTACGTTAAACATACAACCTATGTTTATACATCATACTCTTTTTGGAAATAAACACCTTTTCTGTAGAATATTCTCAAATGAAGTAACAGAAATAGATTAAATTCTATATGTCTGAAGAAATGGTTGATAATGGTATACATGGCTCACCTTTGGACAGGTGTGTGGCCTTTCCCCATTCTTCTTTGTTTCAGATGCAGATGTTCCATTGTAGGTTGGATCTGGAGACTTTTCATCATCTGTACTATTAGTGGGGAAACCAGATTTGTCCGAATGATGAGCGGTGTGGTTTAGACTTGGAGTTACACAAGAACCATTGTCCTTGGAGGAGGATAATACCGGCGTACCTATACAGCCAGATGCCACACTTTTCTCTAGGCTTTCTGATGAGCTGACGGAGACAGATTCCTCTTTGTGTGGTGGAAATTTGGAGGCATCAAAATAATCCTGTAAGGACATGAAGTTCCCAACTGTGTTCTTCCTTAGCCTCCTCAGAGTAGGTGAAGTAGATATCCTTGCAGGTGCTTGTCTGTCAAACTGGAATGGAGTGCTGAAGCTGACATCGGCCTCTTTGGTTATGATAAGTGGAGGAATCTGATGTGCCTTCCTGTGCGTGTTGTCTGTGGTGGCTTTGTTGTCTTCCAGAATGACCTGGGAATCCGTTAAGGTGCCATCATTGTCTCCGTTCTTTGCATTCATTTTATCCATTGTAATATCTGTAGTAATAGGTGTGCAGAGGCTGAGAAATACTTCATTTTGATCTTCTATTGAATATTCCGTAATTGTAATATACTCCTGGTTATCCATGGCTGGGCAATACACCTGAACTGGCTCCAGCATTTTTCAGACACACATTTTGTTCCTGAAGAAGGAAGGAGAACAAATCATGGGTATGTCATATAATGCAAACAGCGATCACAATGACTACAAAATGTCTCACATCACTGGCAGTCCTCATGTGCAAACTGACTCATTACCCCTTTGTTCTATTACTCATAATGATACACATTAACACCGTGTATATTCCTGAAAATACTTTGGTCTGATGTTTTAGTAACGTGACAACTAATACTTAAAACCGTGATTAAGCTGTATTCCTAAAGTGGCATCTCATTACATACATATGACAGGTGCTTCTTCACAGACCAAGTACAGAATACTTTATTTTTATAACAAAGTAAAGCCTTCTTCTCATGTGAAGGTGACACTACCTTTCCTTTTCCCATGTCCTAGGAAGATTTATGGCAGCAAGCATGCCATGCCAGGATAGCAACATGAAGTCTTACATGTGCTTCCTTGTTCTCGGATAGATGGATTAATCACTGGCACCTTCCATGGCACGTTTCATCATTCACTAATAGAAATGATACCATTACTACCTACAGAGCACAAAATAAAAACATCCACATAGCTGCCTTGTTGTTAATAGTATCTGACGACTTACTTTTGTGCATAGATACATACAATAAATAAACAAACAGCCATCCGGGACACATGTGAGATCGTCATTAAAAAGGTGCATCCTACAGAACTCGTGAACAAAAAAAGAAAAAAAAGGGAATACCACAAAAGGAAAAGTAATATTCAGAATTGGCCAAAAAGCCGGTATTGTTTAAAAATGTAGGTATGTAGAACACAGTAAAGTTTCTGCAAGTCTTCCAGTATTCTCAGAAGTTCACAGCCATGCAACCCTGTGTAAGTGAAGAAGTTATATATACAGGGGTGCACATAAGTAGCATACTGGTACGAAAAACAGGGCTGTGGAGATGGTAGATAAATACTCTGACTCCTCAGTTTCTGATACTTCCGACTCTGACTCCTCTGCATTTAATATGCTAATGTTATTCATACATCCATTGAAGGAAAGGAAGGCAACATACATTAACCACAGAACTACTGGCTAGGAAACCAACGCTGTACTGTACTGTACTGCAGTTTTAAAATAAATATGAACACTTACAATTAACCCTCTGGGCGGTTTGAGGTTTTCATTTTTTATGGCACGAAAACCTCATGTCACCGGCAATCGCGGCAGAGTACACTGTACTCCGCCGTGCTTGCCGGCTCTCCGCCCAGCTCTCTGCACACCGCCAACGTCAAATAGACACTCGCGGCGTGTGGAGAGGAGAGCGGCGCCCCCTCCATTAACATGGAGGCCTATGGCGACGCCCCCTGCGGCATTCTACAGAGCCGCCGGCACACAGGGAGACGGCGGTTTTGCCGATCAAACTGAGTTCGGGCAAACCGCTAGGGAGGTTAAATGCAATTGCAAGAAGCTGTTCCACCAAGTTTTTTTAAGCTCTTATAGCAAAGAAAGGTAGTTGGGCAGATGCTGCTTTTTCTTCAGAGTTCTGATCTTCTGCTGAAGATAGGGCAGTGCAAGGCTCCAAGAAGAGGAGGGGTGAAGGGGCTCTTCAAACATGATTCATGATTTCCCTTGAATACCATGGTCATGTGTAAAGCTGAAGCTCCCATTTATCGACGCACACAGTCAATGTGCAGCATGCTTCATGGCCATGTGACGTGTTGGTTTTGCAGTAATATTATGCACTGTATTCATTGCATTTATTCTACATTTGCATGCATTTATTGTTATAGCAGAGAAGTAGTTCATTATGACATTTGAACTTGCATTATTTTCTTTTTAAAATTCTCATTTAAATTTAGTAGGAGTCTGAGTCGGTTCATTTTTTGCCGACTCTGACTCCAGGTACCCGAAATTGTCTCAGACTCCACAGCCCTGACTCAAAATGGACTAAAATTGAGCCATGTGTACCTTTATTATGCTTACTTAGCGCATCTGCATACTACACAGAGAGGCACGCAGCTTTCCCCCTCTTCACCGATGTGTGAGAGGGAGCCATGCTTGTGTTGTGCTTTTACGGCAAGTGCTCGCTAGTGACATCTTGTGGCTGAAGTTGATATTGCAGATTGAGCTGAGGTTAAAGCTTGAACACATTAAATAGCTGTACAAACAGCTTCACTTTATCATGTATACACTACTGTAAAAGTAATTTTTTTTAGATTGCCAAAATTCTTTCAGGCTTTCAGGTTTGTTATATGTACAATTTATATCACTTGGATAACTGCAGGGAAACATTAATAACCACAAAAGGTTTTAGTAAGGGATGTCAATTTGGGAATGTAAATTACTTATCCCGCCCAAAAAAATGGTATTATAAGGGAGTTGGAGATCTGGGGGATGAAAGTAGGCACATGTAGGAGTAAAATCTGACAAGAGAAAAGTTAAAAAGAGACAAGAGAAGTGAAAAGTTGCAACACTGAGGTATAAGATCTAGGGGTTCAAATGGTGTTGTACTGTGAGAGTTACATGTGACCCAAAGCCAGCTGCTGACCTGTGGATGGAGGCAACTAATTTGAGGCTCAATCAAGGACAGGGAAGAATCTACAGGAAGTTGACGCAGAGGACAGTGAGGGTGACAATGAGGAAGCAAGACCCTTTTAAAACCATGCCATATACAGTGGAGGAAATAATTAATTGACCCCTGTTACCCTCCCCGTCCTGCTGTGTCACCCAGACCAGGAAGGCTTGATCATCCCAACGCTCAAGATCACCTTCCTTCTGGGCAATAATGGGGAAAAACGATGCTGTAACTTACACAGATCAGGATTTGCAGGTCTCTGGACGATCTCGTCATTGAAGAAATACAGTACAATGGGAACTCAGTGGAAATCCCTTCATCTTCAGAGGGAGTGATTCATCTTATTCCTCAGCACCCTATAAAAAGGCCCTGAGCAATCAGATCTTCAATGATTTGCTTTGATTGTGGTTCATGTTCCTGCTTTTGAACCAAACCTTACTTGGATTTCACACCTGTCTGTTACCGACCCCTGCCCTGCTTTGACTACTATCTCCTTTCCACGGGTTTCCACCCCTGCAAAGATTTAAATTGGGGGGCACGTGGGACACATTCGTTTGAACTTGAACCGCTACTGGTTCTCGGCGGGTACACACACTTGGGCTATTTTCCCAATACTTTGACTCCTTATCAACACACCTCCACACACCCTGAACTCAACATTCACACAGACACAAGCCTCGACCACACACAAATGATGTGACTCTTACAATGAAACGAACCCTGTTTTGATCATCCGCAGAAAACAAAAACACCGCACTCAATCCGTCTATTTACAGCACCTTAACAATCACCATTCTACACAGCATAATCCCTGTAAAGTCTCAATATTAGCCTATCAACCACCACAACAAGACGACAGCATACATACTTTTGTATCCACTGGGGTGATCCAGGAGCAACCTTGTACAGCGTCAAATCAACAGTGTCCCCTCAAGGACCCTGCCTATCTCCTCTAGGGGCTCGTGGGAAGACCCTTTGTACACTAACCCCCGCTTCCTGAGACACTTGCGCACCACCAGTATACCTAAATCCTAACAACCCCCCACTTTTGTAAGTTTGTCCAATGACAAAGAAATGAAATGTCTCAGAACAGTAATCATTTCCAAATGGTAGGTTTAATTGTAACAGTGGCAGATTGCACATCAAAAGGAAAATCGCAAAAATAACTTTAAAAAAAAGATAGCAACTGAGTTTGCATTTCATTGAGTGATATAAGTTTTTCGAACCTCTACACACAAAAAAAGACTTAATACTTTGTGGAAACCCCCTTGTTTGCAAGCACAGAGGTCAACGTTTCTTGTAATTGATGACCAGTTTGCGCACATTCTAGGAGGAATGTGGTCACGCTCTCTTTTGCAGATCAATCTCTAAAATTTTCCCCTTTAAGGTTTTCGGGCTTGTCTCTGTGCACGCTTAGCTTGAGCTCTCTCCCATAAGGTTTCTATTTGTATTAAGGTCCGGAGACTGACTAGGCCACTCATGACCTTACTGTTCTTCTTCTTGAAGCCACTCCTTTGTTGCCTTTGCTGTATGTTTTTTGGGTCATTGTCCGTGCTGGAACACCCATCCACGACCCATTTTCAGTTTTCCTGGCAGAGGGCAGGAGGTGTCCTCCGGATTTCACTCGATACATGGCTCCGTCCATTTTCCCTTTTAATGCGATTCAGTTGTCCCTGTGCCCTTAGCAGAAAACACCCCCCAAGCAAAATGTTTCCACCCCCATGCTTAGACGGTGGGGTGGTGTTTTGGGGGTCTATGGCAGCATTTTTCTTCCTCAAACACAGCGGTTGAGTAATGCAAGAGCTCTATTTTGGTCTCATCGACCAGCATCACCTTCCTTCCCAGTCACTCTCTGAAATCATTCAGTGTTCATTGTCAAACTTCAGAGGGCCGCACATGTGCCTTCCTGAGCAGGGGACCTTGGCGAGCCCTGAGGATTTTAATCCATTGCGGTGTAATGTGTTTCTCAATGGTTTCTTGTGTGACTGTGGGCCTGCTAACTTTGGAGGTCATTAACTAACGCCTCCCTCGTAGTTCTAGGAAAGCTTTTTCACCTTTTCTCAGACCTTGACACCCCACTAGGAGATCCTTGCGTGGAGCCCCAGACGGGTCGCTTTATGGTCATATTTTGTGCTCCTTCCCATTTTTCCGACAATCGCACCAACATTTGTCCCATTCTCTCCCGCTTCTTGCTATGGTTTTTGTAGTCCCATTCAGCCTTGTTTCAGGTCTACAATTTTTTCTCGACTCCTTGACAGCTCTTTGGTCTTTCCCATGGTGGAGAGTTGGAGCTGCTTGATTGATTGTCTGTGGACATGTTTCTTTTTATACAGGTGACTTGTTTAAGACAGGATGTCCTTACTGAGGGTGACTAATTGAGTAGAAGTGTCTAACCACTCTCTGGGAGCCAGAAACTCTTAATGGTTGGTAGGGGTTTTCAATACTTATTTCACTCAATGCATGCAAATCATTGCTAGCTTTTATTAAAGTTATTTTTTTCGTTTTTCTTTTAACGTGCTATCTGCCACTGTTACCATAAACCTCCCATTGAAATTGATACTGTTCTGAGACTTTTCATTTCTTTGTCATTGAGAAACTCTACAAATCCTTGAGTTTCAAATAATTATTTCCTCCACTGTATGAGGTGAGTACCAAACACCATCTCCTGGTCATCCGAGTAGCTCACTTAAAAAGTTATGTGCACCCCTGTATATATATTTTTTATGGAGGTGATCTAGTATATATGCAAAACAGCTTAAGTATTGTGTTCTTTGTAAAGTTTGATTCATGTAGTGAGTAGTGATGCTGACTTACCATGAGTCAAGCCACCATGGTGGGCACAAGGGGCAAAACATGCTAATAAAACCTAGAACAATGTAAAGAGTAATGTAATAATCATATTTAGCTTTGAAAGATTTACTCACTGGTTTACTATACTTTTATGTTAGACATTCTGGTTAGGGCTCCATTAGATGTCTCTTCTGTCCTAACAGACACAGCTAGAAGCTGCCAGCCAAGGTCACTCTGTGACCTACATTTCAAATAAATCTGAAGTAATCCAATATGTAAGAATACTTTTTAAATGTTTTCAATGTGGATATAACATGTGAGCTATAAAAAGATACCAAACATTCCAAAAGGTATCTAACTCTCAAATCCCTATATATGTATTTATGTCTCTTCCTCTCAGTATTATAATGTAGAGCACATATTTTGGTCTGACACTATTTAGGAAAAATGGAGTGAAAAGCCTGTAACGCTAAGGAGGTTAAAGTCCCCTTTTGAAGCTCCTAGTCTTCACAATGGTAGGTTAGGGTGTCAATGCGAAGAGCATTGGGTGTTAAGCCCCCTATTGTTGTTTTTTTTGACTATACCAAGATACCTTTAATTCAATCATTTTTAGAGTATAAATACTAATCAAATTAGCATAATCTGAATAGAACACAACAACATAATCATTTAAAAAAGATGTTATAAAAATATATGTGGAAATTCTAACTGAATTTAAAAAATAAAATTAAAAGAAGATGCAAATTAGATCCATGTGGCCAGCCCAACAATGATGCCTCTGTGTTCTTCTACTGTTTCGTGCTAAGCAGGACTGGAGGCCAGTTGTGCTGCATGCAAATATGTTGATAAGGAACATGATGATATGAAGATCTTTAGATCTACCAACAACTCTGTAATTGTAATCTAACTAAATACACTTGTATTATATCATCCTCTTCCATTTACGTTTCTTGTACAGAAGGTTATCAGAATTCTCATCTGATGTGCTTGATCCTCTTTCCACAGAACACAACATGTAAACCTCTAAATTATATTTACTAAAATACTGAAAAATCTGCCTATTTAATCACCTAAAGTGACGGAGGTTAGTCAGCTGTCTCCATCATCACCCAGTCACGTTGGTGTTGGACAAGACCTTAATAAACTACTTGAAAAGATTTTACAAAAAGCCTTTCATAAGTCTGTAAGCATGCAACATACAGTGGAGGAAATAATTATTTGACCCCTCACTGATTTTGTAAGTTTGTCC
>CM070034.1:54141968-54159581 GCA_036250615.1 Ptychadena robeensis | reverse complement strand
ATCATAATGACGTAATTTGCCCACAAAGCTCCGTTGTGAAATCAACCTTGTCTATTGCCTGCATCATTTGATTTTGTGAAAATAATGCCTTTGCTAAATGTTCAAACAAAGTTGTACATTAATAAATGAGAACTTATTGATTTGTAACATATGATCTTTGGCAAGGGGTCTGCTTGGAATTAATACATCCAGAACGTTAATCCTTTGTCTATTCTACTTCATTAATAATTACCAACAGGTCATTAACTTGCCAAAATGCACATGAAGACATAAACTGAACTAAGTGCAAAATTAATTGGCAACAGGCAAGGATCATATTTATATATATATTGTACAGGAAGCCCTGTCAAACCTCTGGATGTCTCCAGTCTGGCATATATGTGTGTCCCAGGTACCGGCCAATATGCAGAGTACTCTTTGCTATCTGACCAGCAGAGGGAGCTGGGTTGCTAGTCCTGGTGCAGGGTAAGACCAGCTGTGTCCCTGTTACTAATTAGAGTTGGTTTGGCTCTATAAAACTTCACTCCCCTGTTCAGTATGGCGGCTCCACCTGAACCAGTTCCTGTGTGTGACTGGGGGGAGCTGTGTGTGAACCGTAGAAAAGATCTCTCATGTGTTTAGCTTCTATGGAGCTCCTTGTGGATTCTGGACTTTTTATGCCTTCTTGGATGTATACACATATTGTATATAGGACTTTGGGCACATAAACCAACCGTGTGTTTTCACCTGCAACCCTGTTGCTGTGCCTCTTTTCTTCGCCTGCTGGGGACCCATCCAGAGAGTACCCGCACCTTGGCCGCTCTACTAAAGAAGGAACCACTACTAGCTACTATAAACCGCGAATTGGTGCCCCCACATTGGTGGCGAATCCCGGGCATCTTTTGGCGAGTGTTACAGAGGCCGGCATGGAGGAGCTTCTTCTCCGTCAGTTTGGTGGCAAATGCTAACTCAGCAAACAGGCAATGCTGCTCATCAACAGGCAAAATGCTGCTCAACAACAGACAATGGCCGCTGTGCAACAGACGACTGCAGAGCAGAAACGTGCAAATGACCAGGTTCAGCAACAGTTGGACATGTTAAGAAGCAAGCAGCTTCAGCAACTACAAGAAGCCGCCTCAGATGGAAGATCCAGCAGAAACAACACCATCTGTCAGGTAGCCCCTAATTGCCAAGAATGACTGGATGATAGACCCTGAGGTGTTTTTGACTACGTTTGAAAGTGACTGCAGAAAGGGAAAAATGGCCTAAGGAGCGTGGGCTGGACTGGTGCACCTTTGATTATGGGAGAGTCCCAAAAGGCCTACTATGACCTAGAGCCTGCTCAGGCATGGACTATACACGCTTAAATACAAGATACTGGCACGACTTGGAGTCACCCTGGCTGTCTCGGGCTCAGCGTGTTTCATAACTTTACTTTCCAGGGGGGAAAAAACCACACCAGATCTCAAATTACGATCTCATCCACGAGACCAGGAAGTGGCTTACAGCCGGAAACCGTTTTCAGGTACCCCAGTGTTGGAACGTGTCGTCATGGACCGATCCCCTTCGTTCCCTTCTCTACTTATCAAAAGTGGGTGAGCCATGGAGACCCAGGCCAGAAACCGCGTCAGACTGTGGATCTCGTCGAAACATACCTGGCCATGGATAACCTCACCTCCTCTTTCCAGAGACTCAACTATCAACGGACTTTCCATTCCACCCCAGACCAGAATCGTCCCAGCTGGCCGGTAAGATCGTACAAGAAGGGATGGGGGGTGGAGAGAGTGTAAAATGGGGAGCAAAAGGAACGAAAATTTTTCTTATACCTTGGCGGGAGAAGGCTTACAGGCCTGTTCCTCCAGAGAATGGATAAATATAAAGGATAATATGCTACCAGCAAGCTGTAGAGAACCAGACATGTGGCTGCTAATTGTCCGGTTGTTGATGAGCCAATGCAATGTGACTTTTTAAGAGATCGAAGAAACGGCATCATTATTTTGCTGATGGTTACAGGTACGCATCTTTGGCAAATGTGAAGTATCTGTGTGAAAGGGGTATTACTGGGAACATTGTGTTTGTATTGTTGGATTCTGGTGAGTATGGTGACTTTGTAAGGCTGAACTGGTAACCAACCCGTGTTTGATGCCCCTCCCACAAAGAAAGTTCAGTGATTTGTGTCCATGGAGACACTAGAAGTATCCGGTAACAGTTGTTTCCTTTGTGGAGAACCTGCTAGGGCAAGCATTTGTCACGCAGTGGGTGTAGTACCCCTTCCCACCCCACCACTTACCACAACAAGCATAGTGGGAAGAGACTTTCCCAAACTTCTGGTAGCTCTGTGGACCGCCCAATCGCAGATGGTCTCTGCACTGATGTGGACCCTAGGGGATCCTCTGATGCTTGGAGATACCCACCCCCACCTAGTTTCCTTTGGTCGGTATTGAGCAGGGGGAATCCCTTGGGCCGCTCCAGAGATCCTGCCTCTGTATGAAAGAACCCAGTACCCCTAGAATTCTCTGTACTTAGAGGTTCACAAGAAAATTTTGTCACTGAACAACTAAAAATCCCACATTCTAAGGGCCCCGGGAGAACGTGTCACAACTGATGGGACCCTCCGTTAATCCAGATGACCGGCTTGCTTCCCCTTATTTTATCAATCACAGAAGGTGATCTGTTGACCGGGTGTCAGAGAAGGCAGGGGAGACGGTTGATCAGGCTGGTGGTGCCAAAGCCCATACCGTAAAACCTGTGGTTGGAACTAGCGCATGGTCACATTCAGGAGGGCATTGGGGACGAGAAAACCCTGGAGAGAATAGTTCATGCGGTTTTCTTTGGCCTGGGGACGCTAATGAAGTGGAGAGGTATTCGGTGTTTGCTTCCTGCCCAGTTGTGCCAGATTTCCGGCGCCCATGCCACATTCCGAAGCCCATTGGTCCCACTGCCCATTAGGGAGGGGTCCCTTTTGAGAGGATTGCTATGGATTGTGGGTTGGTCGGTCCTTTGTTGAAAGTCAGCTAGGGGACGGGGACAGCAATATCCAGTGATAATGATTACGCCACCCGCTACCTGAAGCCCCCAAATCCCGCTACGAAATACTAATACTTCCTTCCTTCCAAAAACTGTAGCTAAGGAGCTTTTTTCAAGTTGGTTCAGAGCTCGGGTGGGTATCCCCTAAAGAGATCCTTACAGATCCAAGGGGTAACAGCAGAACCCATTCTTATCTCGGGTAACTAAGAGCTGTTCAAGGTGTTTAGCATAACCCATTTACGCACTTTCCTTGTACCCATCCTCAAACTGATGGGTTAGGTCCGAAAGTTTAATAAAAACGTTAAAAACAGATGTTGCATTGTGGGATTTATGGGAGCATATGTAATTACCTGCTTTCTGCTCCTCTACCCACGCGTAGCAGCCCGCAGCAGGAAGTGGAGGAGAGGTGAGAGCCGCCTTCCTTGCTGCTGATTGGTTGACACATGCGCCAATCAGTCCAGCCAGAGCCTGACAGCTCTCCTCTGCAGAAAGAACGTCCCGCGCGAAGAAGCGCAATTACGGGCAGAGCAGAGGGGATACTTTACATGCTGATGTCATGGCACTGGCAGTAAGGGCACGAGCACAAGCGGCTGACCGTGACATGGGCGCTCATGGGCGCTGCTCAGGTGGTTAAACTTGTCCTAGTTTAACCCCCTGAGCTGCGCCCAGACTGAGCAGCGCCCAGAGGCAAGAGCCTCTTCAGCCTCTGTGTCAGCCCGGCCCTGGGGGGGGGCGCACAGCCCTCCGCGTGCTCGCCAGAGGTAGCCTGACTGCCATTAGGTACTGAGATGAGATCTTCACACCCCTTTGTGAGACCATATGCTGGTGTGGTTGGCCCTGAATTCCCCCTAATGCAAGACAATGCTAGACCTCATGTCGCTGGAGTGTGCCAGCAGCTCTTACAAGACAAAGGCATTGATGCTATGGACTGTCCCACCCGTTGCCCAGACCTGAACCCAATTGAGGACATCTGGGATAATATTTAATACAAGAAATCTTACAACAGATTGCTCTTGTCATTTAGGTCGGTTTGAAATAGTTTTGTGGCTGGAAAAAAACATCTAAAATAGAAAGAAATTTGATCATTCTCATATTGCTTGGGGCTGAAAATGTTTATGGACCAAAATTTTTTCTGAAATTGTCAGATTGGAGGAGAGGTATTATGTGTACTGGTGGGTTTTATAATGGTCAGAATTATACAGAAATAGAATCCATTACAAAAATGTTTTGGGGGCACAAGGTCTATGTCAATATATGACTTGCCCATTTTTTCACTGAGTAACCTAAGAATTGAAAAGACGCATATTTATACTGTATTCTATCCAAAATCCGTGTTAAGTGTAGTCTTAAAGTGCAAATCTTGTTCTCTAGGCAAGAACCCATGCTCTACCATAGCATGTATTTTAAAGCAGGGTACAGACCTGCAGATATGGGCCAGATTGATGGCCACTTCAAGCGCCTTGCACGCTCATGGCCATCTATCTGGCTCATATAATATGTGGCCATCGCTGTTTTCGAGCGCCATATCGGACATGACCATAAAATTCGTCCGATGTCCATTGCTTTGCATGAAGACCGCCTGGTCTCCATGTAAAGCATCGGCTGAGCTGGGGAGAGAGCAGAGCTGTCTCCCCAGCTCCTCCAATATCTGACAGCAGCGTAATGACGTCATCACGTTGCTGCAGGGAACATCGGACAGCTCAAATGTCGAGCTGTCTGTACCCTGCTTTACACTTTAAATTTGAACAATGTTATCATAGAATATAATTTCCCAATCAAAATTTCCCAATTGCATCTAAAGAGTAGTGATGAGCGGCATAGGCAACATTCGTATTCGCGGCATGCCGCAAATTTAATGAAATGCATTTGGAAAGTATTCGCATTCGATAATATTCAGTTTTTTTTTTATTGCAAATATCGGCGTGACGATTTTCGCAATATTCGCATCACCCCAATATTCGATTTAAAAACTGTTGATGGTCGCAGGGAGTGTTGCTAAGCTCTTGTTGCAGCCTTCCTATTCGTCCACTTGCATTGAGAGGCGTGTGTAATGGGAAAAAAATACAGAATATCCGGAATTGGGAATATTCGGCAATATATTCACCATCTTCGCGAATTTCCAAATTGCCCATATTCGCGATTAATATTCGGAATCCAAATATTCGCGATCATCACTACTGAAGAGCCACATTAAAAGATTTATATAAATAAAGAGTAAATAACTACTATATTATACAAGCTATTGGTTTTCTTTAAAACCAAAGAGGAAAACTGCGTTTTCCAGGAATCTCCTCAAGGACCACGGCAACAGTGTTTTAAAGGAATTGATTTTATTTAAAACAACTGTAAACGTCCAAGCTCAGGTTTTTACCATATGCACATTTCAGTAGAGTATAAGATGCTCCATATACCATATTTTTTCAAGTATAAGCCCCGAATATAAGCAGAGGTACCAAATTTTATCTACAAAAACTGGGAAAACGTATTGACTCGAGTATAATCCGAGGGTGGGAAATGCTAAATCAGATAGTAGCATTTTCTAAATGAGAAAAATATAGAGAAAGCACCATTGCCCCTAGGAATGAATCAAACAGGATTAATCTTAGTGAAAATAAGTTTCCATTTAAAAAGGCCTTTTTATTATTATTGGGACCAATACATGGAATGGAAATGAAAACTTATTGTCATGTTTGCATCATAAGTAGTAAAGTTTTCTAATTGAAATTCCACCTTCTATAGTAAAAATGAACAAATAGTCACTAGATGGCACTGCCGGCCAAGTTTGTTTACATTCCACCAGCCGATCTTGAGGAAGCTCCCCGATAGAATACAGAATACACATTGGTCCAATCACAGAGGCTGCCCACATCTGTAGGGAGACCAGCAAAACACACTGACTTGAGTATACCCAAGGGGGCTTTTTCAGCAAGTTTTTTGGGCTGAAAAACTCGCTTATACTTGAGTACATACAGTACATTCATATCCCTATATGAACAATAAAGTCTGCACCCCACGCATTTCACATATGGCTGCTTCATCATGGTGTCAGCCCTCTGATAGCCCTGGGGGGATTGCGGCGCCCTCGGGTCCCCTGTGTGGTTTATGGGGTCCCCGGGCGTCACAGCTTCTCCCCCTGGGTAGGTACTTGCCTGTTGTGGGGTTCCCCCCTGCCACGGGGAGCCCCGAGTGCTGGGAAGGCTCTGCACGCAGCCAGCGTGCAGAGCAATGGCGGCCACCATGTAGCACAGGTGCGCATGCGCGCGTCGGCGATACTAGGCGGGCACGCGCGTGAGTGTGCACGATTTAAAGGTGTACACACCCCTCCTCTCTGCAATCACTTCCTGCAGAGGGGAGGGTGATTAATCAATGCTGGGCCATTAAAGCTCCCGCTCAGCACTGAGTAGGTGCTGTTGTATTGCAGTTCTGTGTTAACCAAGTGTTAGATGAGTTTTCCTTACCCGTATATTGATAGACCTCCTGTGTACCGACTCCTGGCTTGTTTACCCGTTTACCCGACTTCTGGACTCCCGACCCTAGCACGTATACTGGTTAACCATTTGATTGCTGCCTGCCCTGACCCTTGGCTATTCCTGACCACGCTGACCTCTCCTGCCCTCGTGACCCTGGAAATCGGCCTAACTATTCTGGTAACCGTGATACCTCTACATTGGGGTAGCTCCTTCCGTATCGCCACCACATAAAGGGGTACTGGCGATAGGGGGAGACCTGTCCTGCCTGCAGATGAAACACCACCGGTGCCCCCTCAAGGGACATCGGCCCATCTCCCATTAGGGGGGCTCTGGGTGGAAGACCAGGCTCAACGGACATAGATTCCTCCCTCTGTCGTCAGTTTCACTTGTTATCCCTTGTGGAGACGTAACACATAGGCTATGTGCAAATGGAGGATCTATGTATGATGTTACTCATATTAGGCAAGTGTACAAATAGATGGTTACAAGGAAGCCAAACACACAGGTGTACTAGGAACTAGATTTTGCCAATTTTTTTTGATGATGTGGACCACTTGCACATCTTTAAGAGTCTCTGCTGATTACTATTACCTGTGATTTTGAGAGTTCATGTGATTTCAGCATGCAGTTTTCCTTATTCTTCCTGTGGTGTCACCATTTCCTTTCTTTGCCACCATCTATTTTAACACTTGCTAATATGGGTAACACCATATATACAAACCTCCATTTGCACGTAGCCCCTGATGAAGCAGCCATCCGTGAAATGCGTCAAAAAATATTCTGGAACTTTATTATTCATATTGGAATATGAATGTATATGGAACTTCTTATACCGTACTGTATTTGGAAATGTGCATATGGTAAAAACCTGTACTTGGAAGTTTAAAGATGCTTTAACTAAATCAATTTATTCAATCAATTACTTTTTTTAAATTAACATAAACAGTAACATAAACAAAATCAATTACTTTTAAACACTGTTGCTGTCAAAGTCCCCATGGTCCTTAGGGTGATTCCTGGAAAACGCTATTTTCCTTTTTGTTTTTATTTAAATTTGGATGTTGGCAAGAATATACAATGTAAGAGTGGATTATCATGCATTTAAAATATTGTTTTTCTTTGTTTTATTTCATTTGCTTACATTTTCTTCACATGTTCAATATTAATTATAATTTAATACAAGACCTTTTACAATGCCCTATTGTTTTGGGCGTTCTTCCATTAGTGAAAAAAGTTACTGTTGATTTCTTCTGTCAGCAGTCTAGATGACACTGCTCAGATCTATAGAGGCGGACACCTCTGACCCTGGAATGGTCCCCCGTTTTCTCCTGCCGCCCTGGTCGGGGTCGGGGGGGGGGGGGGGGGGGGGGGGGGGGGTGTCCCCGCGGTGGCCATCATCAAGCTCATCCCATTTGAGGTGCTATCCTACTATTTACATGATTGTGTGTTGCACTAGGAGAATGTAAGTGTGCAGATACATAAACATTGACATACATCATGCATATATATACAGAAGTGAGCTTGAATATTTTTGATAGATGCTGTAGATCGTATTGATGGTTGGATCTCTTGATGAAGCCAATATGGCGAAACGCGTAGAGAAATTGTCCATCAACAACATCAAGCATGTGTTTGAATAATATTATGTGAATAGGACATTAAACTTAATGCAAAATATATCATGTATTTTTAACCTAGAAAAAGTTGTAATGTAATGTATGTAATGATGGTATTGATATTCTAAGTAATAATGTAATGATGGTATTGATGGATGGATAAGTAATCATGTATTGTCATTCTTTTAAATAAAAACTTTGACTTATGAAAACAAAGATCTATGAAGTGGAGTCTCAACTTTTAGAGAGGGTGGTTTAAGGGTAGGCATTAGGCTCCCCATCCTCCCTTTCTCTCCTTTTATTTTTTTTTTTTAGACTGCTCAGGTCTATAGTTTGCGTTCACTTCAGGAAAGCTGGAAGAGCCAGTACTTTTAGAGGATTTTCACTGTCCTGCTGTAAACATAAACATATTTTCACCTTTTTGCAGTTTAAAGTTTCTTTAAAGGATGAGCATACTTTAATGCAATTATCCTGCACAAATAGCACTTGGGGAATGCTCCAGCCTAGATCTTCATTGTACGGACCTTGGAAAGCCCGTAGCCTATCCGTCAAATATCCCCAGGGTAGTATTCCATTTTTTAAATATATACACAAACTATTTTTATTCATGCAAAAATAACATATTCAAATAGACATTCTGGTTAAGTAGGATCATTAGAATCATTAACAGTCTATTGCTTATCTTTAGTTTATTAAAAAAAACTTTGAAACTCAAAAATTATTCCAAAGCCACACATTTATTACAAATCAGCCTGAGTAACACCAGTACCTGAGGAACATCAAGAGTGTGCTATTTTTTTAAGTTTAATTGCACCATTCCTACCATTCCTTACAATGATTAGGTAGAACCCATCAAGACAGATCTATCGGAGCTGCTGTAGCTGACCCTCTGTTATCTTTGTCCTTTGCCTTCTAATTGTGTCACTGACCTGGAGCAGGTAGGCTCATATTTGGTGTCTAGACAACTCATTTTAGAAGAGAGTTAAGAAATGATAAGATATCAGCTGTCTGCAAAAGGTTCACAGTGGAGCTGCCCTTACAGATATAGAAAATTTTATTTACTATACAGTACATAGGAACCACTCCATATACTTTTAGATCATTATTTACTAAAGCAGGGAACACACGGCTCGATATTGGAGCCGTCCGATGTTCCCTGCAGCAGCGTGATGTCTCCATGCAAAGCATGTCTTTCATGCAAAGCAACGGACATCGGCCATATTTAACGGTTATGTATCATATACCTGTTTTCGAGCGGGATTGATCGGTCTGCTCGAAAACTGGGATGGCCGCATATGATATTGGCCAGATTGATGGCCATGAGGACGCACGGCGCTCAAAGCAGCCATCGATCTGGCCCATATCTACATGTGTGTACCCAATTTACAACTACTTATCCTAAGCATAAAATGTCTTGAAAAGATAGTGCTGGAAGGCTCTGCTTGTATTTGACAGAAATTAATTAAATAATACAATTTCTATTTTATCTATGGCAGAGGCAGAGCTTACAACTTATCCCTTCTCTGCAACCAGTGGACTGGATTATCAGTGTGTTACCCAACAGTAAAATGAGAAGACTTGAATGGGATAAAGCTTTTTTCTGAGCTTTTGCAGAAAAGTAGTTGCAGTGTTCTGAGATATTTTCCTACCTATTTTTAAGAAATTTCAGGGTTAAGCTTATGATTTTTGGGTGTCAAGGGTAGGGGTTGGGGGGGGGGGGGTTAATGTTAGGGTAAGGGGGAGTGGTGCTTGACAGTAGGGGTGAGTTTTGGGGGTTAAAATTTATCTAACCTCCCCAATCCCCTAACCTTGACACTCGAAATTCATAGGATTACCGCTAAAATTCCTAAAACATAGGGCTATCTGCACATGTGCAGTTGTAATGCCTGCCATACACACCCCGATGGTGTGCAGGCAGACCTGTCCCGATATGTTCCAGGATGCTAACGTGATGACGTCATCACGTTAGCATCCCGGTGCATTATGGGGCCCCTTCAGTCGGCGGCACCCTTTGTGTGCCGGCCATAAGCTGCAATGAAGACGCCGTCTTCATTGAAGCTTATGGCATCGGCTTCCATCGGCCAGAGGTTATCGGACATGTCCGTTCTCTGGCCGGCCGAGCTGTGGGGCGACAGGAATCTGTCGCCCCATGTGGGCACATGCTGATAAGTGGCTGATTTTTAACCTGACCAACGGCGCGAGCGCGCACACCCATCGGTCAGGTTAAAAATCGTCCGCTTATCGGCATGTGTATGGCTAGCATAAGGGTAGCAAAATATCTCAGAACACCGTCTCTACCCTCAAAGTCAATTAGCTGGCAGAAGCAACAATGAAAATTTAAAGAGATACAAACATTACAGATGACATTTTTATTCCATTTAACTTACGTTGGTAATCTTTTACTTCTTTGGACAGTATACTTTTGTTGTCCACTCTAAATGCAAATAGTATTTGGGATTGGAAAGAGCAAGACAAAAAATATGCTAAGACAAAAAAATAACAAAGAAAATAAATAATATGACATTTTGAATTCAGAAAAATACACATAAAAATACAATTTAACATTATTTTTGGTTCATAGATATTCATAGATACAAAATTAGCATCAAGGCAATTTTTTTCTAAGGATCCCTACTGTGTAGGCACAGACTCATCCTACTTAAACAGTGAATGTTTCCACATTAATGTGAAGGGACATAAAGTTGAGAGAAGTTGCCCATTTTGCCGAGCCCTATACTTCATGAGATGTAATTAAAAGCCAAACAAAGAATGATGGAACTGAAACTAATGGATATCAGGGTAACAAATGCCAATATGTGAGTAAAACTTTGCTGACTATACATTGGTAATTGTGCCTATAATCAAACATATGGGCAAAAATCTAATTTTACAAGCATTTGTAATGATACAGGAAAAAATTTATAAAGCAATGGCATGGAAGACAAATTTCTGGGAAAAAAAACTATTTCTAAAGCAAACAATCTGCAGCAATATTTAATGTTCAGTTGTTAACCAAGAGCTAGCAACCTTAAGGCCCCCATACACCTTACAATCAAACCATACAATTTCTGTACAATCAACTTTTGTTCTATCAAAACCATGTAATATGAGATATGGGAAGTATGCAGATGCTCAACAATTTTTCTGCTAGCAACCCCCCACTAGCAAATATTTAATGAACTATATCACACTCATACATGGTATATTTGCAGCTTGGAATCATGAAAACCTACAAATCGAAGAGCACAGGAGATGCTGCAGAGACTGATGAGCCCATCTATGAATGACATGAGTGTCATATGGCAAACTGAAAGCAGCTAAATGAGTCCATTTATTAGAACGATGATTAGCATGCATGCACCGCCTGTGTCCCTGACTCTAGAGACAAGGACTCAGGCGGTAGATTCATGCTGGTCCTCCTTGTAATAAATGGAATCATTAAGCTGATTTTACTGTGCGCTAACCTTCCTAAATTGCATTGTATTTATGCAAACCAGTTAGTCCAGAAAACGTACCTGTTTACAATGATAGTAAGTTTTAAAGGCATCGAGTACACAATGTAAGATTCCTTACTGGATAAGTAGATAGATAGCAGATAGATGACCGCAGTGTATATACTGTAGCTGGATAATACCTTTTTGAATAGCTCAGGGCTGGCATTCCTACTTAAACAGACACTAAAACTCATACCGTAAGTGGGATTAAGGCTCTAAAGGTAGCCATACACAGGTCGATTTCCCACGCGATTCCTGGCCGATCGATCACCAGGCGCGTGCACGCCGATCGATGGGTGAGGAATCGAGTGCAGCCCACCTTGACCAATCGACCCCGCCCGATCGACATGGCCCCCAAATCGGATCAGCCAGAGAACCAACCTGTTGGTCTTTTCTGATCGATTGAGCACACATCAAGGGGAGTTGACATTTGATGCGAGGACGCATCAGTGGGAGATTGGTGGACAGGTGAGGGCCTATGCTACCACTATCCCACCAACAAACAGGGGATGATTGTATACCATATATTGCAGCAGAGAATAGGGGTACATAACCTTTGATGGGGCATCCCATATATCATCATGTGTAGGGATCACACACTGGCCTGGCTTTCCTAATCAACTTTGGCGTTCCTAATGACATCAGTAAAACTTTCAATGTTGATTGGGAAAACCAGGTCTACATATGACAGCTGCTCAAGGGTAGTTCTAGGCTTCACAGCACCCTGGGAAAGAAGGCAACTGACAATGACTGTCATTTCACATTCTGATCTAGGTTTATTTCACTGGGCTGCATAAAAAAACACATCCTTATGTACACATGACACAAAATGTGCGTTACCATACTACAGTGTTCCCTAACTCTTGAAGTATCAAAGTTTTGTTATTTAAAAACAATGTCTTCTAGCTCTGCCTGCTGTTATTTCTATCTGGCCCATATAATATGGCCCCATCGCTGTTTTTGAGTGGGACCAATCAATTCCGCTCCAAAACAGCCATATCAGACATGACCGTTACAGCCGATGTCCGTTGCTTTGTCTAGAGACCGCGGGTCTCCAGGCAAAGCATCGGCTGAGCTGGGAAGAGAGCAGAGCTGTCTTCCCAGCTCTGCCGATATCTGACAGCAGCGTGATGACGTCATCACGCTGCTGCAGGGAACATCGGGCGGCTCGAGCCGTCTGTACCCTGCTTTTTAGTGATGCTGAGGGACGCACTTGTGGCCCTTCATATCAACTACTACTGATATACTGATATAAGGTATACTGTCCAAAAGGGGAGCTCATGGGTTACTTATAGTAATTGATTAATGTTCCTAATATATATCTATGTCTCCTAGCAGTACTATAACTAGGTGTTCCATGGAGAGAGCTCTAGTGCCATGAGAGCTTATTTATGTAGTATATAATAGACCATCTATTGTGTTAGGAAATTTCTCCTCATCTCCAGTAGACTCAACAGGAAGGTAGAGGACCTCTTTCCAATTGGTTGTAAATCCTAATTGTCCTCACTGGAAGACTTCCCCTCTGGTAGCAGCTGGAAATATTGGATTTATCATCACCTTCATTCATGGTTAGAATACTGTATGCAGACAGCAATAAAATCTGGACAGAGGTTCTAATTCCTCACCGCTTCCAAAACAAAAAAAAAATCTTTAGTCTGTGTAAACATGGCTACTTTTCAGTTCTGATCTAAATCATCTTCTGTTAAAAAGGGTATGTGAAGAGAATCCACAAAGAACAAAGCCGGGAACACAAAGCTCGATATACAAGCTGTTCAAGGTTCCCGGCAGCAGCGCGATGACATAATCGCACTGCTGCCGACATCGAAGGAGCTGGAAACACAGAACTGCTGAGTCTCCAGCTCTGACAATGCTTTGCATGGTGACTCTGCCGTCCCCATGCAAAGCAATGGACATCAACCGTGATTTACGGTCATGTCCAATATCCCTGTTTTTGAGCGGGATTGATTGATCCAGCACGAAAACAGGGATGGCCGCATTAGATATGGGCCAGATAGATGGTCGTGAGCGTGCTCGAAGCGGCCATTGATCTGGCCCATATCTATGTGTGTGTTCCCTGCTTAAGGCAGCTAACAATCTAATTGTAAGAGACCTGTTTTGTTTTCAATAGAATATATATATATATATATATATATATATATATATATATATATATATATATCAGATGTTATGGTAAACAGCTGTGGAAAGTTCACCCATAGGATGATCATGTGTTAGTATGACTATACTATATTTAATGTCAAATGTCATATGCCATTTAATACTTTTCTCAGGCAAACTTGCTTCCAAATGAGTATAATGTAGTCTGTTTCCTCCAGTTACTGCACATTGCAGTACAGAAATTACCCTCTGCTTGCTGTTTTACTATAGGGCTCTTATGCTTCTATAAAGCCCCTTAGAACAACCAAAATATGTATTTTTAGTTTTGAGACAAGTGTCAGGTTATATTGTTGTCAAGGTTTGAATATCTGTAAATGTGTATTTTTGGCAACTTTGTGGAAACTGACACTTACTCCCGGTTTAGTACCATATCAAACTGTGACACACTGAGTGTCACCAGGAGAGGAACTATCAATTAAATAAAATTAGACAAGGCTGCCCATACAGAGGTCGATAGATGCTCGATCGATGAACGATTGAGCGGGACATAGTGACATCATGGTGAAGTCACCACACTGCGCTTGAGTGTTCATCGATTGAACAGTGCACACCACTTTGAGCAATTGATGGCTTTCGATACTTTAGATGGGGGCCCTGGTCCAACATGTTGGTTCCCTGTTTTATCGACATTTCGCTCGAAGAAAGGATGGCCACGTTGGATTCCTGAACGATTGATTCCAAATGATCGCCTGGCGCATGGCGATTTCTCGCTCAGGAATCGAACGAAACATGTTTAATTTAATGATAATGATAATCTCTGGCCGGCGCAAGCCGATGGAAGCCGATGCCATAAGCTGCAATGAAGACGGCTCTTCATTGCAGCTTATGGCCGGCACACAAAGGGTGCCTGGCCGATTGAAGGGGCCCCATAATGCACCGGGGTGCTAACGTGATGACGTCATCACGTTAGCCTCCCGGAACAAATCGGGACTAGTCTGCCTGCACACATCCGCGTGTGTATGGCAGGCTTTACATGCTGTTCCCTTTAACCTTGGTAGCTGCCACTCTACTGGATTTACAATAACTAAAAAGGCCACTGAATGGAGCTAGATAGGGGGTTTTAATGGTGAAAACATGTTCATACCATCACTTTAAATAATGAAATATCACTATTACGCAAATATAAAATTACAGTTTACAGTTCGCTTTGGGGGTAACCTGACCCTAGCATAAAAATGTCCGTACAGACTTAAAAATAATATTATTACTATTAATATATAGTGAAGTTATATTACACACCACTTTACAGAATATACAGTCATATCACATTGCTGTGAACCAAAAGGCGTGCAGTGACCTGCTGCTGGTCCCCTTTGGTTCACATCAACACAGTAGAATGTATTTTAACTTGTGATTTTGACTTTTAAACTTTCCCCCGATAAAGCAAAATAGAGAAACACATTGGGATCACCAGCTATGATTATATTGGTTTATATTATTATAAAGTATTATTATTAAAGACTCCTACAGCAATCATTGAGAGTCATTGGGGCATAGGGTCTCCCCGCCGCCGGCTTCCCCCGCGGTTGAGAGGACCCTGTTCACCGAACGAACAGGGTTCGTCTCAACCGCTAGGGAGGTTAAAGACTCCTACAGCAATCATTGAGAGTCATTGGGGTAGCCCTGCCCCCAAAGTGCGGGGAGTTAGGGTGACCCTGAACTGAAATATCACCTATAGAATAAGCAAGACAAACTAGGTGGAAGAAAAAGGGGTTACAATTTTAATTCATCCATGATAGTACAATATGGCTAACAGCAACTTGATCGCTGGTTTGCCAACCAGTTAGAGGTTAGAGGTTAGAGGTCTAATGATCTCAAATCAGATGAGACCAGACCATGCCCATTTGATCATCATCACACAGTATTAAATGTCCACATGTCAAAGGTTCCACCATAAAAGTCGATAATGAAATGTCAAAAATGTCAAAGGTTCCACCATAAAAGTCAATAATGAAATTCTTAGCTGTTGGCACATCCACATGTATGCTTGGCCCCTCAACGCATTTCAGCCCCTTGGCCTCATCAGGAGGGGATAATGTGCAGTCAGATATAGAGTCAATAGTATTGTACAGGTGTCACCTACGTAAACAAAAGTGACGTGTTTAAGACAATGATAAATGTGGTCAAAAATACTCAACGGTTATCATAGGTTACATTTCAAATCTTTAGCCAGAAACATGATGAATCACAATTCAGATGTTAAAAGTCTGTCCCCATTGGTAACATTTTCAGTTCAGATAAGTATCAGACAGATTAAGACAGATCCTTCTTAACAGTTATATGGTAAATGCTGTTGATTGCAAATTACATACTGTGTGTGTCTAATGGGCCATCATCCTAAGCACAGGAACACCAGTGGCTGAGATGATAACAGCTGGGTTATGGTGCATCAAGGGTACAAGGTTGTTCAAAATATAATCTAAAAAGGTACACAGTAAAATATTAGGAACCCTAATGGTTCATTGGTTAATCACCCGTGTATGGTCAGTGGTTACATGATCCCATATATCAGATTAGAGTAAACAGGGGCGGAGTGGTTAGATGTGGTCACATGGCCTTTACCGGAGGTGTCCTCATTCCCAAAAGATTGATCTGCTCCAGAAAACCGTCACTTATAAATAAACTGTGGTAACACGTAGAGCAGTTGCCACACATCAAGAAAAGGTAAAGATGCGTAACATACCTGTAGCACAAAGGTTTTAAGTGTCAAAAGAGATTTGTGGTTGGAGATGATTTCTGCCTGGCTGTGGAGCTCCATGTCAAACAAGGAGACCAACTGGCAGGTTTTTGAAATCAATGCAGGCCAATCATGGAGAGAGGAGCTGCTGCCACACCCATGTGGCGCCGCCCCTATCTCCCTTTCCGGACGCCCTGCGCTGATTGTAGCACAATCACCCTCAGGACACACCACACATGGAGTGTCACGGCCAGTCCAACTCAAATTTGCCTCCTGATTAGAGGGACAACGCAGCGACCGCTGGAGCACCATGCGCCGCCACTCAAGGTGTCAGGCACCACCACGACAACCACAGACGCGCCGGCACCGGCATTCGCCCGCACCAGCGCTTCCCGCGCCGCCACAACAACACCCCTGGGTGGGGGCCGCCATGGCGACGATGGTCACATATCTGGCAGCAGGCACCGCTGTGGCGACCACGGACGCGTCGAACCCGTCATCAGGCTGAGCCATCCCTTCACCAGAGCATCTCCCCCGTCATTCCCACCTTTTGTGCTACAGGTATGTTACGCATCTTTACCTTTTCTTGATGTGTGGCAACTGCTCTACGTGTTACTACAGTTTATTTATAAGTGACGGTTTCCTGGAGCAGATCAATCTTTTGGAAATGAGGACACCTCCGGTGAAGACCATGTGACCACTTTTAACCACTTTGCCCCTGTTTACTCTAATCTGATATATGGGATCACGTAACCACTGACCATACACGGGTGATTAACCAATGAACCATTAGGGTTCCTAATATTTTACTGTGTACCTTTTTAGATTATATTTTGAACAACCTTGTACCCTTCTGATGCACCATAACACAGCTGTTATAATCCCAGCCACTGGTGTTCCTGTGCCATATAACTGTTAAGAAGGATCTGTCTTCTGATACTTATCTGAACTGAAAATGTTACCAATGGTGACAGACTTTTAACATCTGAATTGTGATTCATCATGTTTCTGGCTAAAGATTTGAAATGTAACCTATGATAACCGTTGAGTATTTTTGACCACATTTACACGTCACTTTTGTTTACTTAGGAGACACCTGTACAATACTATTGACTGTACAGTGCTGCTTGAAAGTATGTGAACCCTCCAGACATGGTCACTGTTTGTGCAAA
>CM070034.1:54109336-54131877 GCA_036250615.1 Ptychadena robeensis | reverse complement strand
ACCAACAACTATGTAGTGCCGGGTCCTCCCTGATAGAATACATAGTGATTGGAAGGTTTCCAATCATAGTGTTTGGAAGGTTACATGGTTTTAGTAGAAGAAATGTTGATTGTACAGAAATTGTATGGTAAGATTGTAAGGTGTATGGGGGGGGGGCTTTTGGAAAGGAAATAAGGAGAATTCTCTACAAGAGAGCAAATCATATCACATGGTTTTGGTAGAAGAAAAGTTGATTGTACAGAAATTGTATGATAAGATTGTAAGGTGTATGGGGGCTTTTGGAAAGGAAATAAGGAGAATTCTCTCTAAAGCCCCCCATACACCTTTAGATTGCTCCATACAATTTCCATTAGATCTGCCAACAACTATGTAGTAGAGTGGCCTCCCTGCTATAATACATATTGATTGGAAGGTTTAGAAAGGTCCTCATATTACATGGTTTTGGTAAAAGAAAAGTTGATTGTACAGAAATTGTATAGGAAGATTGTAAGGTGTATGGGGGCCTTAAGAGGGCAAATAAAATCTAACAAAGTTATACCATTAGTAGAGTGTTGTACAGTGTCAGCCATTGATTAATACAGAAAGTTTGGAGTTCAGGTGATCCCCTTTATTGGCTACCTTATGTCATTAGTGAAGCAAGCTTTTGGGATCAGAGGAGTGAGGGGTGGGCGGAGCCATAGACCTTTGAATAAAGTAATGGGGATCAACCAGAGAAAAAAATGTCCGACCAATATCGCGATTGTGGGTGACATGGATCAGTCACTCCAGATGGGCGGCTTCGATCCACGGGCAATCAATATCGTGGGCTGCAAAATTGGCCATGGATCTGTGTGTGTATGAGGGGCTTAAGACCTTTAATAAGTTTTAACCTGTTTTTTTTTTGTTTAATAAAAGTTTTTCCCTGCAACTTAGCTTATAAATGAACACTTATTTAAGTCATGCCATAAAAAGAATATGCCTTGTGGGGATTCAGCCTCAAATGGGAGCTCTCAATCACGGAAAACCATACGTCAGGTTCTCTTTAGGGCTCCTGCCCATATTTATTCATATAGTCCACAACAGAAATGACCCTTGCAGGGGTTAATTACACAACACAAATGTCTTTGAAAATGCCAAGCCAACCCTGGCTTGCAAAAGGTCCAACACAGGCTCTATCACAGCCTCTTAAGGTGGGTTTACACGTCAAGATTTTTGTTTCGTTCAACTTCAGATTCGATTTTTTGATCGATTTTTTTATCGGATTTTGTTCGTCCATTTATCGAAGGTAATTAGATTTTTTTTAGATTTTTGTACAACCAACGCAAATATCGAATGAAAAAAAAAACGGTGGAACCACGAATGAAAAATCTTTCAGATTTTTTTATTTAGGAAGTGATGTATTCTGTGGGCGTTGCTGTACACACACACACACACACACACACACACACACACACGTGTACAATCACTGCAGCATACTTTAAACACACACACACCTGTATATTCAAACTCATACATACATAATCGCTATTAACAACGAACATTTAATATTGAAATATATGTATTTTTCTATTGACAGCACGTTGTTACGATCGTCCACAATGCAATTGTTTCGTTCGGAAAGTTCATAGACGAATCAAAATCATACATTGTAAAAATCCCAACATTCATTGCGCAGGAAATACATCATGCTACAGGTTTAAAATCGAGTCAAAAAATATCGAGTGAAATAAGAAGTGTTCGTTTTGTACACGAAAAATAAACGACAGACGAAAGTTTACCAACATGTCCGATAACCTTGTTGAAGATTTTTGGTCCGATATCGAACAAAAAAAATCCATCAGAGAAAATGGCCGTTCTAGATTTTTGTACCAACCAAATTGAACCAAAAAATTGTTCGTCGTTCATCTGTCGGACGAAAAAATCTTGACGTGTAAACCCACCTTTAGTCTTAGTCCCTGGCCTTGGCTACACACTCCCTGTGGGCCCCTGGTATCCGCTGCTCCAGCAGCACAGTGTCTCCCCACCTCATCAGGAAGCCCTGACTGGTCTCAGCTCCTTTTGTGGAGACACACCCAGCAACCTCATTAGGGTCCAGCAGGTGTATCTTGGTGGAGTGGGAAGGCTCACCCAGATCCTTCTATCCACACTCCAGAGTCCAGATCCCTGTAACCAAAAACAAAACAAAACTTGGCAGAAACCTACTGTCGCTCCCCAACATTATCCTGGACTCCTTCCTGGATAAACCATCAGACCCTTTCACTGCTGGATATGGACCACTTACACAGACCACAGACCACCGGTCTGTCACAGCCTATAAGATGCCTATACATAGGAAGGTGTAAATTACTTTCTCACTTTGATAGCTATCATAATATCCTGTTCATAAAAGCCCCACAACAATAAACAAAAAATAAATAACATGAAGTGTGTTGATGTCATGCTGCTAATTAATCAAAATGATTTCATGATAATTCTTATGACATAATGTAGTTTATGATCACAGCCATCTTTTCCTGATCTTCTTCCAGGCCCAGTGTATTAGCCAGTCTTCGATGTTGGCTAAGAATGGGTTGTCCCATCTGGTGCCACTCATAGATGAACCAATGATGGGGGTGGAAGGGGGAAGGCAACAGCTTACCTTTCTTTGCTGTCTGATCTCTGTATAAAAGAAAGATTTTTCATCTAGTGTAATCTAACTATTTAAAATAGATTAATTAAGTATTTACTTAAAGTTTGTCTGATGTACAACTCCCTCCATTACAGGTACATATATGGTGTGGTATAGCATTTAGACAAACCGCAGTACGGGGTGTAACCAATCTATTTGCAGGAAACAAGGGAGGAGTACCAATTATTTCTTTCTTTTTATAAAACATTTCCTAGAATATAGTCTGTGTGAACTAGAATTGCGTAAAACGTGTTTATACTGGAGGAATGCCAGTTCCTTCCAGAAAGGAATGTAGGAGGACCTTTCCTGCTCAATAGGAACACAAAGCTGGTGAAGAATAATAGAACATTGAGGTCACCAGCAACGTATCTACAGAACATGTGTATTGATTAATCTATACACAGCAATACTACATTAGGTAATATGTAAAAAATGTATAATATGTATATGTAATCATGGAGCCTAAAATGTTGGGGGCTCGTGGTCATAGGAAGTTGGTCAACCCTAAAGATAATACCCCAACCAGTTTCCAGTACCTGTCAGAACCAATAACATTCAACTACAATCGTCTCAATGGAAAGAAGAGGGAGGGAACCCCAAGGTAGACTTTGTTATTGCTACCTTTCTCAGGGAGAGTATTGGGCAACTGGCTTTCTTGATTGATAGTCTCTTGGTTACTCTATCAAAGTGGACCTATTCTCACCTGTGGCACTCCATGTCCCTTGCAGTGAAACCTTCATTATAGGGACTGAAAACAATCCTGTTTGTATTCATATCAAGCGCCTTCCAATCATTGACATTGCACTGGAGACCTTTTCAGGCTCCAGTACATTGTAATCACGCTCCCTATACAAACCTACGGAGATACATTTTCACCATTGAAAACCATTGCCTAGAGCCATCTAGTGGTGATTTGTGTAAATGCAGTTAATAACTCCACACACTTATGGAGAGAGACTAAAAATGGTAACTCCTGAGGCTCTAGGAAACTGTAGGTAAGTAAGTTTTTATCGGAATTATGCTTCTTTGCCATTATGTCGTCTCAGAGTTAAGTAAAGGCTTAATTTAATATATATTTCTTTCAGTATATATCCACTTAAGGGAATGCAGTGGTATTTTCTACTCCTAGGCTGCAGACTGATAAAATCATCTCTCTGATCTCTTCTCCTTTTAGGTAATCTCTTGTCCATGTCTTTTGATGTAGCCCTTATCCCACCGAGGAAAGTAGGCTGTTGCAAAATATATGGTATATATGTTAGGGTCAGAAAAAATGGTGCAATTGTGATGTAGTGTTATTGTAGTGTATTAGCAGCACCATTACCAAAATAAGACAGTGTATGTCAGTGGTTCCCAAACTTTCCTTGCAGGGCCCCCCTTTTCTATATAGAAACATTATCAAGCGTCTCCTCCCTATTTAAACACAGGTTAAGAAAGCAAATGGCTGCAAACATGTACTAAAAACCTGACAAACTATACAGAAAACTCTGCCAGGTAAAAAAGTTAAGCAGCTATGTGCATATAGTACTACCATAGATATAAGGGTCATTTCCCTTTTTTATTAAATATACACACCTCCTGCACACAGATGTAGCTTACATTTGCTTGAATAGCAACAGTCTCCGTTGAAATAATAAGTTTCCTGCAACCCATGCTTGGCCTGAAAACTTCTTTAAATTCTTTGATTTGTTTTAAAGTACCGTTTTACCTTTTAAGAACTTAACCGTATTATCTTAAAAGCAAAATGAGATTTGATGTCTACGTACGTGTCAGCTTTGATTAGCCGTGTAGCAGTCCACGGACTTGTTGCCTAAGAAACGTTAGAGTAATAGTACAGACAGAATGTGGTCATTTACAGTTATAGAGAATACATCATGCTCTGGGGAGCTGCAAGCCAAGGATTATCAAGCCTATCATTAGCTTTGTGTATATTGAAAAAAGGCACTAACGCACTCTAATGGTACTCTGCAGCAACATTAAAGCCAATCAAATGGTCTTGCTCAAGAGCAATCTCTTGAAAGCCAAATCCATTATATTACTAAATTGTTAAATGTGACATTGTTTTGTAGACCCTGACCTTTGGTGAAATAGCCTATGATGCATTTTAACCAGTGATTGGAATGCATATTAAATGTTCTTTAAAGTGATACTAGACTTTAATGGTAAAACTGTTGCATCTGAAATGCCTCTACCAGTAATGTCAGAGGTATGACCTCTGATATATCCGCAAACTACTCCTCAGGTGACACCATGGTGGTATATAAAAGTATAAAGGTGCAAGGTCATTAATAATTCATGCAGTCATATATCTATGCAATTAAATGGAGGTAACAGTGAAATGATGTATATTATTCAGTGAATTGTGAAAGTACTTGTTTACTCAGCTTACCCTATAGCAAGGGTTCCCAAACTGGGGGGCACAGAGGTATTCCAGGAAGCCAACAATGAATAAACTAGCTGCAGATAGTAAGTAGAGTGCATGTAACGTGCGTGTCTCTGTGTGTCTCTATGTGAATGAATGATGTCTCTGCATGAGTGTTATGTGTGTCTCTATGTGAATGATGAATGTTTCTGTATGATTGGTGTGAAATCCAAATAAAGTTGTATGAGTTGCATTTTAAATAAGGGTTGAGGGCCATTTCACACTAGTACACGATACTGCAATGCAAACACAGCTAGTGTGAAATCGCCCTCAATCTGAAACTGTGTCGTTTGAATGGGGGGGGGGGGGGGGGGGGGGGGGGGCTAGAAAATGGGGGCCCTGCAGGGAAAGTTTGGGAGTGACTGCCCTACACCACTAGTTTGTAGTAAAGGCACAGTTGAATAACTATTACTAGTCACATAGTATATTTGTATACAATAGAAAAATGCTGGGGATGTATGGGAAATATTCTGTATAACTCACAGCAATGCAGTAATGAAAAGGTAAAATACAGTAAGGGACTGTTCTGATTAGTGCCTGGATTTGTAAGTTAGGGTTAAAATGTATGGGTTATAGCTGTGTCAGGGCTTCACAAAAAAAGGCCAGGAAGTACCCAAAAAGACAAAAAATACAATGGATGGATTAGGAACAAGGTAAGGAGTGGAAAATGATGGGTGTGTGATCTGTGCCCGGGAAGGCACATTACATTAGGAACTGGTGTTACAGTTAAAAATAGACTTAAGTACGAGAGGACCATTGTAGAGATATTGGATCACCGTCTCCACCTCTCCTGGTCGCTCTCTGTAGTGCCTGTGGGGATCCGGTTGGCATAGATAGTCTGTGCTTCCGGTGGTAAGTGTGGATTGTAGCGAGGGGGTACCCACGTAAAAAAAAGCTCAAGTAGAGGTGCGCCGAGGTGAAAAGTATGCATGCTTTTTTATAAAGGAAGGTTGATCAACGCTGTTTGTACAATGGTGATTTTTCCCTCTCCATGTGACCTGGTGTCCCGAAACGCCGTTGTACAAACAGCATTGATCAACCTTCCTTTATAATAAAGAGTGTATACTCTTCACCTTGGCGTGCCTCTACTTGAGTTTTTTTTATGTGGGTACCCCCTCGCAAAAATCCAGAGTTAAAATGTAGTAACTTTACAACTTGGGTATACTTCATAAGACATAATTTTTTAATCTTTTGTCCAGTTGCTGTTGCCATTCATTTTTTGGCTGGAAGCAGAACACTGAACACTCCATTCAGAAGAGAACATTCATTCTGTTGCCTAAGACATCATGAAATCAAGCTGACACTGGTCTCTGTGCCACCTGCTCTCACTATTGTTTTTCAGCAGACAAAGGGATGCTGTTTGTTAGGCTCATTTGTGCTAGAATACGGCTCTGCTTAAGACCAGACTGCAGAGCATGAAAGCAATGCAGACATGTCAAACAGATGTACAACTGCACATAAAACTTTATACAGGGGAGGATCTTAGAAAAGAGGTCAGACATAGCTTACAACCCAGCTGTCACATTCTCAAGAAGTAGCATGGCTGCTGATAAACACTTGGAAACCCCAGCTGATTTGCTAGCTGCTGTATCCATTACTGTTCTAAAAGGGGCCTTCTGTAGGGGCAAGGACTGGCGTTGGAGGGGGGAATTCCAAAACTAAAATAACAGTTCTTTTTTCTCCAAACAAAAAGGAGGTCAAGACAATAAAAACTTAGAAGAATGGCAGGAAAACCAGCAATGAAGTTCAAAACAATAAATACGAGAAATACAATAAAAATGGCAACATAAAAAAGTTACTTTGTGTGTCGGTGCAACATGTATCAACATGTTAACATGTTATGTTCTGAAAGACTTAAATGTAAATAGACGTGGAAAATATCCAGGCATTACATACATCACATATTTACCCATCACCCATTCCCCATCAGGTGTATATATATACATAAGATTATGTGCAGTTCATCTTTGGATAGAACAGAGATGTCTGCTATTGTATACTCTGTTCCCCAACCTATTAGACTGTAATGCTGGCCATACACTCTGAGATTAAAACTACGATCCATTAAAACCGACCAATGAAAGCATTATATCGGCCTGAAATCCGCACATGTCCACATGGTACAACCGGTAAAATACGATCGTAATTGCCGTTTTTTTACGGTCGTAATTTATTGGACATGTTGAAAATTTTTAATTGGTCTGGGAACATCGGGAAACTTCATACTGTTTTCATAGTGTTTACCGACCAATTACTGCCGAACGTTACTGCTTCAATAATAATACATCACAATGGCCAATATAAATGGCGATTAATTTAGATGACATTCTTGTAAAAAAAAAAAAAAAATACGATCCTAAATTGGTTTTTCAATGTGGTAGCTTTTTTGCCGAATATTACGATCCAAACCGATACCGCTGTCAGGATACATTGGTCTGTTTTAATGGATCGTAATTTTAATCTCGGAGTGTATGGCCAGCTTAAGCCCAACCGGGCAGGGTCCTCTATTCCTCCTGTGTCATTTCCGGTACCTATGTGTTATTGTGTGTTGTATCTCCACTTTAATGTATTGTACAGCGCTGCATAATATGTTAGCGCTATATAAATAAATGATAATAATAATTATAGTGATAGGTGTGTGCTGGGGGCATTTTTCCTCTCAGGTTACTTATTGCTTGGTGAACTAGGAATGTCCGTGGTTGAAGTCGTGGATTTTTTTGGTATATCCGGTAGAAGTTAAGGCAGCCAGACACAGGTAAATTTTCAGTTTTTTTGCCAGTTCGATTGGCCACAAATTGAGTGCTGCCCAACCCTGAACGATCGGCCAAAAAAAAACGATCGATCGTTTGTCAATCAAAGTATGTTGGTGGAGAAAATCTATCACTTCCTGTGCAATTGACCCATAGCTCCCTATGCTGCAGGCATTCTGATTAATTGATTTGTAGGACTCAACCTATTCGGTGATCAGCTTCTGTCAAAATCGAAGCTGAATCGGATTCCCAATGTGGTGTATCATCTTTTGCAAAATGATCAATCGACGCCAGGAATGATCAAAACAGGAATGAATCTCAGACAAACCAAGGCGTCTGTGACTTGGACTACCTAGACTATCAAGATGTGGCATGGGGAGGGGTTGAGCCCTGGAGTGGCACTAAGGGATTCTTGATTACTTGTGAGTGTTTGGTGAACCCCCAGTGATAAGTGAGCACAATAGTCACAGCATTTAGTATGTTTTTCTACTCTTGGCTTCTGCTCACCAGACATTTTGGCACCAGCTGTTTTGAGTTTTAACAGTGTTTCCTTCACACTTCATACGTGTGATTTCTTACATATGACCTCTTGCTACATTGTGATACTTACTTGTACCACTTCCATGCTTTGGATCTTCTAAAGCTATTATTATCTTGTGTTTATATAGCACCAACATACTGCACAGCACTTTATAGCGCATATCCAATCATATAACCAACTGTCTCTCAGAGGATCTCACAATAAAATGTCCCTACCATAGTCATCTATATGTCATATGTCACAATCTAAGTCATGTGTAACTAACAAAGGAGAATCTTTATGGGGGAAGCAAATTACCAACATGTCTTTGGAGTGTGGGAGGAAACCAGAGCACCCCAAGCAGATACAGGGAGAACATGCAAACTCCTTGCAAAACCCATGCCCAGGCTGAAATTTTAACCTAGTGCTGCATGGCCAGAGTGCTAACCCCCATGAGCCACTGTGCTGCCCAAACATGATACAATTATGTCTTATGATAACTGTAAGCAACCCTGAGAGCTGTCTCAGCCCTGTTACTTTTTGTTTTGTTTGGTCTGAAAAGAAAGCTGACAAACTAAAAAAGAAAATCATAAATGGCTGTTATAATACTAAAGACATAATGCATCATAATAACTAAGAGCAAAAAGCGACTGTTAGGCCGGCCATAAACACCTCAATCCATGGCCGGCTTGTAGCAGACTGATAACACCGTTGTGATGTCACCGCGCTGTGATGAGTCGGCTACAGAACTGACAGGAATCCTGTGTGCTCCACTAACATAGGCGATTGCTGTCAAATTGTAGCCAAATAACTTGAAGGGGGAGGAGACTACCCCTCCAAGTTAACTGATTACAACAGGATCGGCCACAAAAAGTACCAGTAGGACGGATCGTTGTGCCAGCTCGCGCACGCACGCCGGTCAATCGCCCGCAACTATGGCTGGGGATTGGCACATCTATGGCCAGCTTTAGGATTCTCTAGGGAAAGGGTAGTAATTGTTAAAAATTTATAAGGAGCTTCTGTTGCAGCTTCCATCTATGTGAACGAAGTCTAGCAGAACTGGTCTTACAAAAAGGATTTGGACATTACCTGCCCATTCAGCATCTAAAATCCAATTTTGTAAGATTTGTATTCACAATGACAATTTAATCTTTTAATACATACACAAAAACAAAAATAAAAACTCTCAAAAAAATGGATACATAAGTGTGTGTGAACAAACATGACACAAAATACTGTGAATTTGCTAGATTAAGATGAACTTTTTAAAGTAACCACTTGGGGGCCTCATATGACCCAAATTTTGTATCACGATGATTGCAATACATTGAAAAGGAACAAAGAACTCCCTGTATAGCATGGAAATGAGAAACAGGTAAGCATATGTTTATGACAGACAAGAAAAAAATAAACTGACATAAAATAAATGTATAGTGTGTGTGTATATATACATATATATATATATATATATACATATACACACACAAATATGTAAACTGATCAACCACAACAATAAAACCACCTGCCTAATATTGCGTACACCTCATTTGTGTTGACACAACAGCTCTGATTAATCAATGCATTGACTTTACAAGATCTCTGAAGACCTGTGATAACTGGCACCAACATATTACAAGCAGATCATTTAAGTTTAGTATTTAATATTTAAGCCGGCCATAGACATCTCGATCCATGGCCGGCTTGTAGTACGTATTCGTCACCACGCTGTGAGGAGTCGGCTACAGAACTGGTACACAATGCACCCCAGCCATCCATGTGATCTAAAAGACATTACTTATCAAAACATTATTTACCACCTTCTGGCATTGCTTCATGGTCTAGTTGTGATGCTTACATGCACACAGTTGGCTCTTTTGTAGGAGGTCAAAGATCAGCATAGGCCTTCTGATTGTTTTGAGATTATGAAGCTAGAAACAAGCTTCAAATGAGTATTTGCTACAGTAGCTTTTCTGTGGGATATAACCAGATGAGGTAGCCCTTTGGCCCCTATTCACCACAGTGAGTCTTGGGTAATATATATATACATTTATTGGGTATATATATATACATTTACATTGCTCAAAAAAATTAAGGCAACACAAAAATAACACATCATAGATCTGAATGAAATATTCTTATTAAATACTTTGTTTACATAGTTGAATGTGCTGACAACAAAATTGCACACAAAAATAATCAATGAAACCAAATTTATCCATGGAGGTCTGGATTTGCAGTCACACTCAAAATGTAAGAGGGAAAAACCACTACAGCCTGATCCAACTTTGGTGAAATGTCCTTAAAACAGTCAAATTGAGGTTCAGTAGCGTGTGTGGCTTCCATCAAGTTGGATCGACCTGTAGTGTTTTTTTTCCACTTTTTCCAATTTTGAGTGTGACTCTATATTCAGACCTCCTTTGTTGTCAGCACATTCAACTATATAAAGAACAAAGTATTTAATAAGAATATTTCATTCATTCAGATCTAGGATGTCTTGTTTTTGTGTTCTTTTTATTTTGAGCAGTGTATATATTATTAGATTGTAAGCCCGATCAGGCAGGGTCCTCAACTCTTGTTCCAGTGTAATAACCTGTTCATGTGTGTTCATCTTGTGTTGTCTGTGTGCTATCTCAACTCTAATTATATTGTACTGCGTTGCGCTATATAAATAAAAGTTATTATTAATAATATATTGACTAGCTCTTTAGTTTGGAATCTGTGAAATTCATGCTGTATTCTAGTGAAGTCAAGATGTATTGTTAATTTAGTATGCTGAGCTTTAAATAGTTTCTGTTTGCATTATACACAAATGTAATCCTCTTTTCATTCTCTTACAATGTAGTTTTAGTGTTTTAGTATCGTCTTGTCTTACTATCAATATTCCTACTGAGTTAAGAAAATGAGTCAGCAGGGACAAAAAGGATTTATACCATTTTAAATTGCATCCATTGGCAAATGCTGGTCTGGTTTATACCTGATAACATAAAGAGTGTAATCTATCTGCAGTGTGCCATCAATTGTACGAAATAACAATCAACTTTTATAGAACTCCGTCCATGGAAATGTGAAGACTCTGATAGAAATTTCTCCCTAGAAATTTCTCCCTAGAAATATCTCAAACATGCTTAAATAGCATAGTGTTTTTCCAACCTTTATTGAACTAATTATGGAAAATAATTGAAATACTGTGGATACGTTTATGCAATTGTCCTTATCCAATCATGTAGATATATTTGTAAAAAAATGTTCATATTAAATATATTTGAGAAGCCTGTACAATCTCTATTGTACAATTCCCATGCACAGAGCTCGATTGTGCTCAAATCGAGCCGTGTATGCCCAGCTATCTGCTCTAAATCTGCCAAATCTGTTCTATATTACATCCTAAAGCCGGCCATAGACACCTCGATCCATGGCTGGCTTGTAGCAGTCATTACAGGGTGGTGACGTCACTCCGCTGTGATGAGTTGGCTACAGAACTGATGGGAATCCTGTGGGCTCCACTAACACAGGGATTCCTGTCAGATTGTAGCCAATTAACTTGGAGAAGGAGGAGACTCCCCATTCACAGTAACAGCCTACAACAGGATCGGCCACAAAAAGTACAGACAGGATGGATCGCCATGCGATCCGACCTGCCGGCTTTTTGGGTCGGAACTGCAAGGTGGGCACCCCTGTAGTTATGGGTGACCGACCACCATGCGTTTGGCGTGAGCGCACACGCCGGTTGATCGCTTGCAACTACTGCCAAGAATTGGCACGTCTCTGGCCGGCTTTAAAATGGGCCTACATGGTTACATCTTTTGTTTGATCGCAATTAAAGTCGATCATATTACATTTGGATAGTTTTTACCACCATATAATGTAATAGATTTGAGACAGATCGATTCCTTCCCTAAGCGTCCCCATACACCTTTAAGCCCCCCATACACCTTCAGATTCCTCCATACAACTTTCATGAGACCTACCAACAACTATGTAGTATGGTGACCTCCCTGATAGAATACATAGTGATTGGAAGGTGTAGAAAGGTCCTCCTATTACATGGTTTTGGTAGAAGAAAAGTTGGTTGTACAGAAATTGCATGGTAATTGTATGTGGTGTATGGGGGGGGCCTTAAATCATCAAGTCTACCTCTGTTCAATCGCAGAGGACCCTATACTACATAGTTGTTTGTAGATCTAAAGGATATCTGACAGAGAGATGCATGCTCCATAGTACCATCGGATCCAAAGCCATTCAAATATCTAGAAAACCCATCAGATACTTGTACAATTGACTGAAATTTACCAACATGTCTGATCACCGCTTAATCGATTTTATGTTTTTATTTTGATCTGTTCTTTTGATCTAATTTGATTTTAATCCTTGACCTTATATAAACAAAGTCGAACTACTGGAAAAATGTAACCGTGTATGCCCAGTTTTACACAAATCTAGTACTTTACTAGGAAGTGAAAATGGAAAAGCCACAAACTTCAGATATTGTGAACATCTGTACAAAGTGTGTACTCAACAAACAAGCATATTGTCAGTTCAATCTACTATTCTATCTATTTGTACTAGTGTTCTACAGAATAAAATTTTGTTCTAAAGAGATTTATAAAAAGAATGGTTGTGTCCGTGATGTGTTCTGTTTGTCTATATATCCAGTGTTCACATGAAAGGCTTATAATAGCCAAAGTAAAATATTGTAAATATCACAAACTTCTTGATGGATGAATGCTTACATGACGTCAGTAGTGACCTACTTACCATAACAAGCAATGGTGAACTGAATTGAAAAAGTGTTCTTACGTAACAACCCTGCTTAACACACAGCCTCCTATTCCCACAATAGAAGTAGATCCCAGAATGATTTGTTTTATATAAAATAAGCAGCTGTCATATTCCTGCAGCAAATTCTCATCTGATGGCCAGCTGTAAGAGAAACATCCTGTATCTATTCATAGCAGGTAATTTGCCATGAGATGAAACTATGAAGCTTTTTTTATTTCAGTACCACACATTTACTAAAAATGCACCTAAAGAAAAAGTACACAATGGTGGAAAAGCCTCCACAATAAAAACATAAAAACAAAAACCTGTACTTGCCTCCTGTATTCTCACCCGTAGCAGTTGCCATCTTTAGCCTCCCTGGTGGTATGGCCATTTAGTGCCTTTGAAAATACGGATCATTAGCGACATGTAGAGGGGTATAATGGAGGGACATCACTATCCCCGGCCACGTCGCCAACATCATCAATGACACCGGTGACATGTAGAGGGGACACCGTCGATGTGGCCCGGGAAAGCTATGGCCCTCCAATATAGTGTAGGCATATGGCACCAGAGACGCACATTCCCTGTGGGCTCACAGAAAACGAGTCTGCCCAATCCTGGCTAGGGAAGAGTTTGTTGTATTAACTTATCTGCACGAATTGTGTACGGGCAGACCGCCAAGGAGGTTAATCTTTTGTAGATGGCATTAACTAGGCATTAACTGCTATCATGTGTATAGCCATCAGAGGGTACAAGATATTTTTGTGATATGTCATGAACAATTCTACTAATATTCAATATTTGTAAATGTGAAAGTCACGCTTTTGGCCATGCAATGACAATAACTGAAATAACACAAAAATTCCCATACGCATAGGATCATGTTTATTTGGGAAAAAAAAGTTGAATATTTGAAATTGCAAATATCTGGATGGGCAGCGTTCATTTCCCAAATTCCCATTTCCCCATTAAGGAATCAAACTCTAAATCTCACAGTGTATGGCCAGCTTCTGAGAGTTTGGTCACAGGCAGACAATATTGTGGAGGGTCTCAATCATGATACTTGGTGCATATATATTCAGTCCAGGGGAGGGTGGGTACATTTAGTTTGAGAGGGAAGCAATCATGTTGCAATGCCTTCAACACTTCTGATTACAGATGGATTCATTTTGTATATATATATATATATATATATATATATATATATATACAGGGCTTTTTTTCTCAGAGAAAAGGTGGTGGAACTCACCCCCCCTCCCCTGGCCACGCCCCTACCCACCCTTAGGACTGCCCCCTAAAACCGCCCCTTTATGTCAGGTGTCCGCTCCATAAATAGCTCCCCATCAGGGGAACGGGGGCAATAACCCCCTCTGGTCTTTAAATAACAGCTATAATGTTAACTGCATGTTTTTTTTTAACATGTGTTTCTCAATACCTTTAATAGCTTGGTTTATTTAACATTGAAATGTAGGAATTAGAACCCACATACATAGATGCATAGAAATTCCTTCATGCAGCTGAAAGCAAATATAACAAAGTAGCTTGGGATATCTAGGCAGTCACTGAACTTGAACCAAAGAAGTATGGTTCATTTTAGCTTTTTTATTCACAAAGTGGGCTGTGCCCCACCAAAACACAGTGTTGTGTATATAAGGATATTCACATGGTCAGACCAAATTCTTGAAAATTGACATGTCATGTTCCCCAATCGCTTTTTGGGCATTCACCCATATAGATATTATAAATATTATTATTGTTATCATGATCATCATTTATTTATTTATATAGCGCCAACATATTACTCAGCACTGTACAATACATTAGAGTGGAGATTCAACACAATATAATACACACAGGTACAGGTTATGGCACAGTAGAGGACCCTGCCCGATTGGGCTTACAATCTTACAAGAGGGGAACAAATTATACAATGGGGGGGGGGGGGGGGGGGGGGGGGGGTGAGACTGGCATGTTGTTGATGTTAGGGGTGAGAAGATGGGTAAGAGAGGCAAAAGAGGTAGCCCCTATTGGGGTGAGGGAGAGAGTTCCAGAGAGTAGGCGTACAGGTGTAGAGGTGACAGTCTAGTTAGAGGAAGACTAGAGAGGATGATGTTGCAGTAGTAAAGGCGAGAGATAATGAGAGCGTGTACCAGGATTTTGGTGGTCTCTAGGGACAGGAAGGGGTGGATCTTGGAGATGTTGTGGAGATGGAAGTGGCAGGATCTAGCAATGTTCTGTATGTGGGGAGTAAAGGAGAAAGGTGACACCGAGGCAACGTGCTTGAAAAATAGGGGAGATTATGGTGTTATTTACTGTAAGTGAGATGTTGGGATTGGGCTTGGTAGGTGATGGTGGAAAGATGATAAGGATAACATGGGGGCATTGTGAATATTTCACCAACATCTCCCAAGCACCTGCACACTGTGTACACATATGTGTGAATGTATAAAAGAGCTTGTGTCAGTTACATTGCCCGGTGATGTTAACCAATACCAGCAACGAGCATCTATAGCTAGGATACAGACCCCTTAACAGAGAATCCTGAGTTACAGATTGACCAAACTTGTTTATGGCCCAATTTAGCTCTTTTTTATCTGACATTTCAAGATATGGGTAAACTTTAAGGGGAATTTTTTTTCTATTTAAACAATTACCAACACTACATACAGCTTTAGGTCAAAACATGTTAGTTAGAAAATATATAACAAATTGGAGAACATACAATAATAGGGATGAACCATTTATATAACTTTGTGGGCAGCAGGAAATCTTTTAATTTACAGTTTGGTTTGATAATTTTTTTATAAACATGGTGGTTTGAATATTAAAACAGCATCAACATGTCAAAGAATTTCTGGTGGACTGTTTGCAACCATGTTGCTGTGTGCAACAATTGCATACATTGTGCAGGTGGCTGGGTGGCAGTTGTAAATAACTGACAACTGCCCTTATGTTATTCCTTAAGAACGACTGCCTGGCAAACACAAAATGTTGCATCTGCAAGGTGATTGGGGTCCTGGGCATTTGAGAATGAACAGCTCTTGACCCCCCATGTGAATGGGACTTAAAAAACTGTACAAAATTGTAAATACTAACTAAAGTTGTTTCCTAAATTTATTTTTGTGGTGACACACAGTGGTTGTGACTACAAGCACAATAATCAGCTCCACTGATTTTTCTAATTATTAACAGGTATTTCTTTAGCGCCAACATATTATGCAGTGCTTTACAGAGTAATTGGTCATGTTATTATCTGTCTTTCCTATTTTTATGACCCTACCATAGTCATATATATGTAACAAACACAGTGTAAGGCTGGCCACACATGGGTTGATACCCATTCAATTGATGAACCCTCAATCACAGCGTGGTGACGTTACCATTCGCCAATTGAACGGAGAATCAATGCTCAGCACTTCTGCACAGTCGATCCCATTCGATACTTTGGGTGGGGATGCTCGGACAGTCAATGGCAATCGAGAAGGTATTTACCAACATGTTGGTTCCTTGTTCGATCAACATTCTTTGATTAGGATCAGGCTGGATGCAATCGATTCATGCACAATCGATCACTGTGAACGTGCATGGCGATTGATTGTGCTTGAATTGATCAAGCCATGTATGCCTAGCTTAAAGGTGGGTTTACATGTGTAGATTTTTTCTTCAATCAACTGCCAATTAGATTTTTTATTCAATGTGGTTGTTGAACATCGTTCGCTCATCGAATGTAACATTCATCGCCGCTCTCAAATGAAAACACATTGAAATTTCAACAAATAAAAAAAAATTTACCAACATGTCATCAATGACCTTTCGAATGATCTTTTGTTCAAGGTCAAACAAAATGTATCCATCAAACAAATTGGCCATTCTAGATTTTTGTTCAATCAACCAAAAAATCGTTCATTCTCGTTGATCGAACAAAAAATTCTACACGTGTAAACCCACCTTAAGGTGTTAAAGGGCTGGATTATTTAGTTTGCCCACAAGTCATGTGTAACTGCCATAGGACATTTTGTTTTGGGGGTTAGGGACAATTAACCTACCAGTATGTTTTTAAAGTACCTGGAGAACCAACAAACTACTAGTGTCCAGAACAAGATTCAAACCTAGGACCCCAGGGCTGCATGGCAGGAGTGTCAACCACTGATAAAAAAAAGCAATGGAGTTGCACAAGTAGGCTGTTTAATGCTTAGTGTCAAATATAAAGCACTTGCAAACTTTTTGAATAGAACCCAATTAAATGACCAATATTCTAGCAGAATGTGATCAGCAACATTCATATTTACAGTAAAGCTTTGATATTTGTAAATAAAACAGCTCATAATGTTTACTTCTTTTGGCTGGCCTAATTAATTATTTAGAGGATTATTAAAGCTTCATGGATGGTTCACTCAGTATATGCAATGGGAATCAGAGTTTATTGGCAATTTAGAAGGCTGTAGGCAAAAGAAAACTAATGCTTCAATATGAACTTTAAATAGCGTAAATAAGAAAAGTCACCACATCAATATACTTACTGACCTGGAAATGTGACAGCACATTAGCAGATCGCCCCAGTACACGTAATTGTTTCATTTACTGTCATGTATGAAGCTTGCAATTCAAGAAGCGGCTAGCCACAGGCTCTGAGAAAAGAAATAAGAACATAGAATTGCATTCTGTAAGCCATTTGAGTATCTGGGCTGATTTGTATCACAGCGTGGAGAAACACTGTATGCTTAGATGTATTAAATGGTCAAGAAAGCTTGACTCTTACCCCTGGGCCAAACACATGCATTATTCTGAAATTTATTGAAGTATCTCATGTGGCTAACCATGAAAAATGCATTTTACTCGCTCTAAATTTACAGCATGAGAATATTTTCTTATATGGGATAATGGAAAGTTATGTAATTAGTTTAGATATTCTAAATTGCTTTTAAAAGAATGAACCATACACAGGAGATAATTATCATATAAAACATCTGGTGATCCTATATCTGTAGACTGGAGAGTATGGCAAATTACAGTGTTGGGTTTGATTGGCCTGATGCAAGGGTGCTAGGGTTGGCTTTTTACTCCACCTCAATTAAATCTGTTGATAAAAGCATATGATTTCCCAGCTGTTGGATTGTGTGGACCAATCCAGATGCTTTCTAAAGCAGGGAACAGACGGCTCGATATTTTCCCTGCAGCAGCGTGATGACGTCATCACACTGCTGTCAGATATCGGCGAAGCTAGAGTGACAGCTCTGCTCTCTCCCCAGCTCAGCCGCTGCTTTGAATGGAGACCTGCGGACATCGGCCGTGATTAACGGTCATGTCCGATATCCCAGTTTTCGAGTGGGATTGATTGGATTGATTTAATCAATCCGGCTTGAAAACGGGGATGGCCGCATATGATATGGGCCAGATAGATGGCCGTGAGCGAGCACGGCGCTTGAAGCAGCCATTGATCTGGCCCATATCTTCATGTGTGTACCCTGATTAAAGGTTGGCTAGAATGGAAATAATCGCTGCTATGCATAAACATAGTCTCAGTGCATGGTCAGTGAAACGTGTCACTCTATCATGATATGGACCATTGTCTAGTCAAGTGTTATGGGTGTAGTGTCAGCAATGTTCACTGGCTACTTTACATTTAATCAAAGTGTCATATCTTCAGTGTTATCCCATTAAAATATATACTAAACCATTTACCACAATGTGTGGGGTGCACTTATTTTTGTGAGATACTGTATACAGCATATATGCTATGAATTTCACTTGTTGACATTAGTTTTTTAGAGCCAAAATGGATGAACTAAATTTAAAAAATAATATATAAAAGAACTAAACCATGTGGAATCTGCAGGAACATGCATACCATTAGCTATATCTAAAAGCTCCTTTGTGTTTAGTCATGGAAGATAGCATGTTCATATCTGAGTGAGTATCAACATATACTGTATAGCTGACATCTCAAACCCCTGACTGTTCCATTAATTAATAACTGCTTTCTAAACCAGATCGAAGCAACATACTAAATATTTTTCCATCTGACTCAGACCTCTGTACTCATTCCAGCAGAAATGTTCAAACACCTTTTAAGAAGCTGTGATTTTTTTCACTTACTCAATGTCACTTTCTAATTTCATCTTTTAGTGATGTGCTCTGGAGACTGATAGTGATCCCACTCCATCTATTGCTTAATTCACAGTTCCTGGTATTTGTTTTGTGCAGCCAACTGATCCGATAAACAGCTGTATTTCATGGAGGTTTTGTGGCTGGGAACAACACACTTCAGATGTTCAAATTGACTGCTTTTTTTTATAGTAAATGTATTGCTATACCAGTCTGTTTTTCCTTCCTTTCCAATCAGTTCAACCCGTATGCTCAAGGTACACTCCATTTTATTCCCATTCTAAAGTTTTTATTCTGATAATTTAAAAAATAAAAGCAGAATCCACAAGGTCCTTCAAGTGCATTTCTGCATATTTGCTATAAACATCAACCACCATAAAAATGCAGTAAGGGTAGCCATCATGGGTCCATCAACTGACCACAAAATCGTTTTTAAAAATCGTTCAAATGGGAATCGATTCCTACCCACCTGGTTCAATCAAACACAAATGACACTGGTTGAAATTGAACACTAAACCGATGGAGCAGTGATTGGACATTATTGGACATTTCATTCAATGTTTCACATGTACATGTAATTTTTTGGTCTCCAAGTGCCTATTGTGGCAGAAAGCAGTAATGACGCGTAAATAAATAAAATAGATTGTTTGTGAATCTATAACACTGTGTAACAGACAATGATTTTTATTGTCAGCTATATCATTACCAAAACATTAAACAAGATCACACAAAAAAGGAAAGAGTAGGACATAGGACAAATCAGAAATGTATAAAAACTAAATATTACATATAACACAAGTGTTAGGCTTTGTTTCCATTGTACGTCGGGAGCCCTCCGCTAAGCGTATACGCTAAGCAGGGGTCCCGACGTATCCCATAGACTCAGCCTGCCGGCGGATGGTCTGTTTAGACATCCGCCGGTGTACAGGCTGAACGTACTCGACTACGTTCAGCCTGACACCGGCGGATCGGGTCGGCGCAATGAAGACAGACCCGTCCGCCGAGCAGGTAAGTCTATCTGCTACGTCGGGGACCCCCGCTAAGTGTGTACGCTTAGCGGAGGGCTCCCGACGTAATGGAAACAAGCCCTAAATATCATTATCACATTTATATAGTACCAACATCCTATGTAGCAGTTTATACAAGAGCCCATAGCTATGCTGGCCTGTACATATATGGGTATTTAAATGTCATATATAACAAATAACTAAAACATGAAAATATAGTATTTCCTTGGCCATAAAGGACAATCCTAATGTTAAGGAATTAAAGTAAATGTCTAAACTTGGTGGAATCCTGTTTGTGTGTGACAGAAACAAAATAAATATGGATCTTCAAACAAAACCTTAAAAGGGACAACATGATTGACCACATTGTAGTTTCCTTTAGCTTTTTACAAGGATATTTATATAGCAGTAAATGTTGCATGACTGTAACTTAAATGCATATTTTGAACTAGCAGGCCGTAAAATGCAGTTAGCATTTTTGTTCTGCAAAATCTTAAGGTGCCCATACACCTGACAATAGCCACTCCAAAGATGACCATTTCGAGCACTGACATCACCCCTCGCGGCCATCTATATAGCGGCCATCTGATGCGGCCACCCATGTCTTGGAACGGGAATAAATCAATCCTGTTCAAAGACAGGGTTATCGGACATGACCGTAAATCACAGTCGATGTCCATTGTTTTGAATGGGGACCACGGGCAAAGCATTGGCAGCCTTTAGTGTGGCTCGGTTTGCTTTTAAGCTGATCTTCAGGCCCCCACACACCCCTTCTCTCTTCCTTTGTTTATGGAGTCCTTATTTGGGTGTCTATGTCACTGCACATATAAAGCAAATACTTTCTTTTGGCTAACAGAAATAGAATCCTCTAAAGCTAGCCATACATGCATTTAGTTTTTCTAGATTGATCTTTAGCATGTGTGATTGACATGTCGACTGTCAATGTTAATTAATCAATGGTAACACTACACAGTGAGATAGATTCCAAATGAATCAGTTCCTTTCCAAAGACCTGGGTGCATGATTGGATATATATCAATACCGATCGGATACTTGAATTATAGGCTGACATTTAACGTGATCCTTTGCAAATCAATCTCTTTTTTTTACCTGTGGAAAAAATTTTTATGTTCCATTTCCATGAATTTTGGTTGATCGATTTAGGTAAAAAAAAAGAGATTGAATTTCAAAGGATCAACTTAAACTATGGAAAGGGAGGGTTTCAATTTTGTGTTTTCTAAAATAAATAATCAGTGTATTCATGTAAATGAGATATGGGTGTGCCAACTATTAAACTGTAAAGGCATTACCTTTCCTAGGTTCATTCCAATACACAAATACACATAAACATAAAACTCAGATATTCAGGAAATAAGACCATGGCCAAGAAATCTCACGCTGCACATGGAAACCGTGAAACTCAGAGCGTTTAATGGGTGTGACTTCCTGGCTGGAATTATGCCTAGGAGTCACAGAATAAACTAAGAGATGTCAAGCAAATAAACGTAAGAAGCAAATGTTAAAAAAAAAAAACATTTGCACCTTGGTCAGAAAATATAAAACTGCTATTATTGTATGGATAAACCTTCATTTTGGCATTAAGCATCACATCTGTACAAGCAGAATGCAAAAAAAGATATTTAAAAATAAAAGAGGATGTTCAATGTATGTTTGTCTAAAAAACTACATAACAAACCCAAATGCCTCAAACCCAATAAAAGTAAAAGTTTTCCAATGTTAAAACTAAAAAAAAAACCACCTATGTTTTTCTAGTGATTTAGTACTTGGTTATGTCCCTGGGAATGAGTGCTTTAACATGGAAATATGAGGGGAGTGGTTGAGCATATTATATATATTATATTTCTACTTTAAATCTGATCTTTGGAAACTTTTAAAGGAATATAAAATAAATATAAAAATGTTTATGTGACCTAGGAGCGAGGCTCTCTTTCCCAAATGTTGTCTCCCCAACATATACAGTATACAAACCACCATACTGATGCAAGCAACAATGTCAATATTATTTACCAGGTGGTTAAAAGCCACCCATGTAAACAAGCCCTACAAAGGGTTGAATTTCAATACAAGCTAAAGCTAGCCATACACTGTGGGATAAAAATTACGATCTATTAAAACCAACCAATGTATCACGATGTCGGAGTCGTTTTAGATGGTAATTTTGGGTAAAATACTACCACATGGAAATTACAATTTTGGATCGATTTTTCTGGTTTTATCGAAAATGTAATCGAAAAGAATCACCGTTTATCACAATGTAATTTTAAAATGAATTTAAATGTAAATCATAAAATAATAAATATATATATAATTT
>CM070034.1:54085373-54103314 GCA_036250615.1 Ptychadena robeensis | reverse complement strand
AAGGCGTTTTGCCACCTATTTTCAGCCTGGCCCCGAAATAAGGGCACTTGCTGCAGTGTGTCATGGGGGGGGCCCCGTGTGTGTTGTTTAATGGGGAGTAGTGTTAGCCATTCAGAGCGAGATACGGGCGCGCCACAGGTGCGTGATCTTGTGCCTTCCCTCTTTCCCTCCCTCCCGCCAGGAAAAAAGCCCTGATGGTGAGGCATGGGGAGATAAAGAGAAGACTTTTCAGGAGAATCAGGTTAGGAGTGTTCACAGAGTAAGACGCTTAAGAGTGGTGAATTATTTTAAGGTTTCCACACACATAGCGAGCGGGGGACCGACAGATGAGCTGTGGAGAGCAACGTGATGTCGTCATTACGCTGCTCTCCATCACTCAGAGTATCGCTAGGGAGGTTAATGGTAAAAACAATAGTCATAGTAAAACAAATCAGTTAATAAAGAAACAGATCATACACTAAATAATTGCAGCCGAGACAGACAGAGATGACAGAGATTGTTGATAAAATCTCATTGCAGTGCTTTAACCCACGTATATAACCCCAACTGAAATAAATAAATAATTCTGCACCTCCACTTTAATACAATGTTAGGTGTAAGCAGTATGATTCCAGGGTTGTTGGAAACTTGTTTTATTATTTCCTAAATAATACTTGATGGCTCAGCAGGCAATTACTACACAAAAGGACATGTGTGAATGTGACAACGGTAGCTTGAGATCCTGGAAAGTTGTAAATGAAGTGCAGTTACACTGCCCTCCTGGTTACCAATTTTGGGACAACTGTAAACTTTTGTCCGTCTGCAAATTCACACCCTACAGCTGTTGTGTACCTGACATGTTGATGTGTGATGTGCACCAGGTGCCCACACTAAAGGCCTTTGTCAGTCTCATGTTTGCTGCATGGATAATCTGGAAAGCTTTATATCCTCACAGCTGTGTGCGATATATCAATGGAAATGAATTTCTAATCATTATGAAGCCTGCTGGAAGCCAAACTATTGTGACAAAAATAATACTTTTCATTTGCCATGCTTTGCTTCCCACTAAAATATACGTTTAGGTAATCTTTGTAACCTCTGCTGACAGGTTGGAGAAGAATAACAACATAATTAATAATATGTATTGGGTAGTTTTCCTCTGGAAACTTGTGAAGTGAGGTATTATTTGCTTTGGGTTTTGTGACGTTTGAACAATATAATAATTAAAGCCTAGTGATGGCCGAACATCGGCCAGGACTGTCCGCGAATGGGCGGGTCGGACTTCTAAAGACGTCCGCCTCTAGGTGGGGAATTTGACTCGGAAAAACCTGGAACGCAAGGTCCCTGGAACGCACCCTGGAACGCATAGTTCCTGGGTAAGGGAGCCGGATGTGACGTCACTGACGTCACTTCCTGCTCCGAGCCGTTTTTTTCACTAGGAGACCGGCTTTATGCCCGGTCTTCTAGTGAAAAGATTCTTCCTCTTCCCCACTGTTGTCCCATCTCACGCTGGCCCCTTGAGAGCAATATCACTAGACACACTTTTTTTGGTTCAACATCAGGGCGCCTAGTAGAAACCAGGACAGTTAAGCCTGCCATACAACCACCGACTGGGTGCCGACAGACCAGTTCCGATGAGCTCTGGAATGCAGCGTGATGACGTCATCACGCTGCATTCCCGAGCTGCCTCATCGGCGGGCACCCTTTGTGTGCCGGCCATTAGCTTCAATGAAGATGCCGGTCTTCATTGAAGTTAATGGCATCGGCCGGCATCGGCCAGAGAACATCGGACATGTCCGTTCTCTAGCCGGCCGAGCTGTGGGGCAACAGGGATCTGTCACCCCATGTGGGCACCCCCGATTGGCGGCTGATTTTGCCGCCGGCCAACGGCATGCGCACGCCCGTCGGTCAGCGGCAAAATCACCCGCTAATCGGTGTGTGTATGGCAGGCATTATTCTTATTTACAGATATAAGTAAAAGTTTTAGGTAAGTTACAAGTAATCACAGCAAGAACTGTTTTTTTCCTTTACATAACTTAAGGGTGGGAAAATAGGAGGGAGGGGTCGTTATGCTTAAATGATCATGCCGGAAGTGATGTCAAGGAGTGTCACTTCCTGTATTTGGAAAGCAAAAGTGACACCTCAGGAAGCCACTTCCATGGTTGTGGATTTAAAAGTGTTGAAAAACATTGCTTTAGATGATTGCCTGTCATTTCTAAACCGTGGTCTACAGGCTTTTTGTGCACTATTGACTATTGACACCAATGAAGGGGCACAATTCTTCCCACTTACAGCCACCATGGGGCACAAGTCTTCCCACTGACAGCCATCATGGGGGAACTATCCTTCCCACTGACAGCAATCATGGGGCACAATTCTTCCCACTGACAGAAAAAAGGTGCATCATTCTTCACACTTACACCAATGATGGGACACGATTTCTCCCACTGACACCACATTTTGCATTGTGGTAATCAATGCTTCTGTAGCAGGCTTTTATTGTTCTAACTGCAGTAATTTTTTATGATTAACTTTACTTGAGCCTATCACTTTTAGAGCATTAGTAGCTACAGATAGCAGTTTAGTTGCTCACGGGTTCATAATAAGAATCAATAAATAATGGAGATATGTTTATGTTACAACTGTCAATGACCTATAGTACAAAGAAAAAAGGGAAACATTCTGTTTGTGTATAACTGTTAACCAAGGCAGTCAAGGCGAAGGCCAAAGACTTGTACAGTACTCATCACAATGAGCGGCACTGAGAAATGTTGCATAACCACCAGTGTGTGATTGTTTTTCCAACTTTGAAAGGCTGATAAATGTGTGTATACTGAAAAAAAGATAGAAAATTTAAAACATATCATTTAGAGCCGAACACCAAAGCTGTAGTTTAGATGTATACATATCTTAGCGTTGTATTTTCTCCTACTGAAATTTAGCTCTGGAGAATAGTGCTGTCATTATTACTTACACAGAACAGTTTCTCTCAGGTTAGGAGTGAAGGAAAATCAGTTATACTTGCTCGATCCTGCATTCCCACTACCTCCCTACTTTGCACTGCAGGAGGAGGAAAGAGCAGACACAATCACTACCAAGCAAGTGTAACTTCTTTTCTATTAGGGTTTATTTACATGGTCGTTTTCCAGGCTGCTGACAGTCCGTTCAGATCATGCAAATTCCCCCAAACCCCTCAGCAAATGCCTTATATCATGTTTGCTGGGCATCTCCCTTATGGGGCATTTACCGGGCAGATAAAAAACACCCGTGTTACTTAGCCCTTACTCCAAGACCAAGGAACAATAAACTAAAAAGGAAAAAAATATGGTTTGGAAACAAATTTATTTTGTTTGAAATATATTTTATTGAAAGACTAACAAGGTTACATAAAATAGAAACATTGTACAAAAGGTTTCCCAAAATGTTACAACTGGGTACATTGAACACAACCAAACAAACTGAAAAAATATAGAAAAAAAACACCAACATACCCAGGATACCACACAGCCCACCATCCTATAGGCTGGACAGGGCACTGTCCTCGCAGCTATCCCATGTTCTGGGTTAGCCCTGGTGCCATCGTACCCTAGCTGCTGTCCTCTGATACAGCTGCCTGGCTCGGGCCCTGGTTCTGGTGACCACTGCGCAGTTCCTGGCAGTAAGTGGAGGATTACCAGGCCACCTGAACGACCGTGTCGTGAGCAAGCATTGTCCTGCAGAGACTGTTGTCGTGACCTACAAGGACTGGCTACTGCCATTCAAGTTACCCAGTTGTATTTTGATTAAAGTTCAGTAAAGGTATTCGTTAAACGCAAAGTCGGTGTGTGCTTCCTCTGTTCACTATCCTTGGGCCTGCTTTTTTTTGCAAAATGATGGCTTATCATTTTTGTAAAAACGAAGAAGGAAAGGAAATAAGGGAAAGAAGGGAAAGAAGGAGGAAGAGGGAGAAAGTGAATGGAGGAGGGAAAGAAATTATGAAGGGAGTTTGGGGGCATTGTCTTTGGTACCAAACAAATTGAGTAGAACCAACAGTTTGAGAGTAGAGGAGTACCAGTAAGGATTGGTATATAGTTAACAATCTATTGGTCCCAAATCCCATCAAACACAGCAACATTCAATGGAATCAAAGGAATAATATTTTAACTATCAAAATGATAAAACAAACAAAAGTTCCTCTTCCTGTTGCAGACAGGGCAGCACAGTATCATGTAGAGTAGATTTTTGGTAGCGAGACAGTCTGACCTTGTGCATGTCATCATGTAAAAGGTGTGTTTAATGAGTCAAGAGAGTGAGTAAGTATGGCAGGGACAAGAAAGAATGTGTGGGTGGGTAAATTGAGTGGTTTCACTCCTCTCATGTCTCCCCCCTACTATTAAACCTCTTTGGCAGGAATTTTGGTGAGATAATTGAAGACTATCTTTGTCTGGGAGATGTTATGTATTGTATGGAGATATTAATCCACCTGAGCGAAAATTCTTTTGACAATAATGTAATGGTGATGTCATCACGAAAACCCTAATGTTGGAGAAGCAGAAGAATAATATTGCAGAGTTGTTCCTGTAACATTTGGATGTAGGCTCTGGCTGCACTGATCAGGTGTATCAGGAGAAAAAGTTTGTAGTGAGTGATCAATAAATAGGCTCCCCCTCCCCATAGAACGGAACAAGCATTGTTTGTAAAGTTCACATTCCTTCTCAAATCACTAGAGAAGAACATTTTGACTAGTTTAATTGTGAATTAATTGCAAAGCCCCTATAAAATGGTGTCATCATCACATTTGCTAGAAATGTAGAAAAAAAGTATAGCACTAGCACATGTCGTTTTTGCACAAATTAAGTTTAAAGTTGAGTTGAAATGTTGTGTGCTTGAGTTTCAACCAAATTTATGCAAAAAACTACATGTGCTAGCGCTATACTTTTTGCAATATTTCCACAAACATTCTCTACAACTACACTGCTCAAAAAAATCAAGGGAATACCTAAACAACACAATGCAAGTCAATCACAATTCTGTGAAATCAAACTGTCCACAAATGCTGGGCATACACATACCGAGTAGGTCAGACCGACCTACTCCGATGTGTGCCGAGATGCTAACGTGATGACGTCATCACGTTAGCATCCCGTTGCATTATGGGGCCCCTTCAATCGGCCGGGCACCCTTTGTGTGCCGGCCATAAGCTGCAACGAAGACGCCGCTTCATTGCAGCTTATGGCATCGGCTTCCATCGGCTCGCGCCGGCCAGAGATTATCGGAGATTATCGGACATGTTCCGCCGGCCATGTGGGCACATGCCGATTAGCGGCCGATTTTTAAAAAAAAAAATCTCATGCAGTTTTACATTTTTGTTTTTGGCATCTTTCAACCACACAGTGGTGGACAACATCTGAGCAAGGTTTGGTACAGCTGCCATGTATATTCACAAGGGTGACCAAGTGACTTGTTTGAAATTGATAAATTCCAGATGATTTCTTCATGGAAGAATACTTATGCTGGCCATATACGGGTCCATACCTGTGCAATCGACCTGCAATACATGACAGCGTGTGTGCTGTGTGTGTAGGGGGGCTCCTGCAACCGTCTCTGTGCTGTTTTTTTAGATTGACAGAGACGTACGAACTTCGTTCCTGGTTTGATCAACCCTCTTTGAGTGCCATTGATTCCCGCTTAAAGAAAGGCTGGACAGCTCGATTTTTGGAGCGCCGTAAATGTGCAATTTGCTAGATTGTGCATGAATCTATTAAAAATCGAGCCATGTATGCCTAGCTTTAGTATTCCTCTCTCATCATGACATTCATGATCTGGATTAGACTTTTTATGGTACACAGGTTCATTCAGTTACACTGTATAGTTTGATTAATCCACAGTACTTTTGTTTTCATATTTCAGTGTTGCGGGCAGAGTTGCAAACTTGTTGGCTTGGCAAGGTATCTATATATTTAAGGTTTTTTATTTTACTTTTCCGGTGGCCACTGATTTCCTGGAAGACATAATTGCAGCCCTAAAGTTTGGTTTGTCATAAATGAAGAAACCACACAATCAAGCATTAAATTCAATGGAATTGTTCTGTGGTGAACATCTTAAAATCTCAACGCACTTAACCAAACTAAAGATATATATCATAAGGTGGGATTTTCAACAATGCCACTATAACTTGTCATATTCTATGGCTTGCAACCAAAAATCACTGATAAAGGTGCCCATAGAGTGGTCGATGGTAAATTATACTATTTCAGTTGTCAGAGAAATGTAAGGTACTTAGCCTACCGGCGATCCCTTTTCGTCCTCGGTGATCTCAGAGATCACAGGCAGCATGGCTGAGGCATGTCTCCTCGCTCTGTTGGAGAGATCTATTTTGACCAAACTACTGTTCACTGAAATGGCATACCCAGGGTTCCTGTGGTTGTGAACACCACAGAACAGTCATGGCTCCCTAATCTGGTGGAGGGATTGTTTTCAGACAAAATACTGTTCTGGGAAATGGATTCCCAGCATCCTTGTGGATGTGCACATTACAGCACAGCCCAGGGGCCCTGTTGCCCCATCGCAGGGTGGGACATGTTCACTCAATTGTTCACCAATCTTTAAGCCGTGCAAGATAATATGTTATGCACACCAGTTACCGTATTTTGCGGCCTATTTTTCTGTATAGGAGCCTATACTTCAGAGCATTCAAACAATATTTTGGCTTTCTCATACTCTGGCCAGAGTTCCGTGCTCCAACCGGAAAATGAGAAGGTGGAGAATATCTGTCTCTGATTTGGGGGGGGGGGGGGGGGGGGGGGGGATCTTATAGTCCAATTAAATGATAAGTACCTTGTGTCAAACCCATTTTCAAACCTTTTAGAATCAAATAAGTGAAAACAGATTCATAGCGTGATTAAAAACTTGCTTTTGTTATTCTGATGAATAACAATATGTCTTACAATAATGGAAATATAGCAAGTACATAGTACAAATACACAATGCCAATATCATAGTTTGTTGTTCACAAAAGGGCTTCATGTTCAGATAAATAGCTGTGAGATAAATTGCATAGCATAGATGGGTTGTATTAGAATCTTAGGTGACACATCTCAGAAAAGTTGTATGTAATTTGGCTGTTTGTTCGAGTTAAGCTAGCCACACATGGTTCAATTGACATCCAACTCGATCTCATTCGACGACGTTCTTCCGATCATGAAAGTATATGTCGATTGTAATTGAATCGAAGTACACACACCATTGTAGATATGCAATCAAAGCCCGACTTCGATTGAATAACGTTTTTAAACGTACTCGTAGAGTAATCAAAAGCGATTGTCACGAGTGATCAAAAAGTGACCAATGATGGTCACAGAGGGATCAAAAACCAATAGGTCATATCTTTGCATTTTAATCCAGTACATTATAATCGTTTGGCAAAAAGGACCACTGGGGGACACACATTACATTAGGAGATGAATTCACGAGATCGCCATTTGCATGCTTGTGTGTCAGTGAACAGAACAACACAAGCACATTAATGGCAGATGTGGTGTCAGTCGCCATTACAATGCATGCTTGTGTGTCATCCGCCATTACAATGCATGTTGGGTCATGGCCATAAGATGCTGTGTGTCAGTGAACAGACACAAGCATTACAATGCATGCTTGCATGGTTTAAAGACTGTATTGCATTTCCCTCTCCCGCTTCCCCCGCATTTTTTCCCTCCCCCAGATATCAGTATGCTTCATTGATTTGATCGAATTCCTCAATTGGACGGTTCAAACAACAGTTACCAAAAAATGAGACACAATGTGGGGACATCAATCAAACTTTTCCACTGGTCCGATCATTTCGACGTCCGAGCAAATGACAATTAATAAAATCGAATTTTCAACGATCGGGACACAGTAGGAACATGCTTCAATTTCAATCGACCGACTAAAAAAATTTTCTGATATCGTCTACATTGATTGTACAGTCAATTGAACCATGTGTGGCTAGCTTTAGTGACAAAGCCAGAACAGAACATGTTTTATCAGAAATAATTTGATGCTATCATTGGAAATCCCGCTTGAGAGATGCATTGGACACATCTTACTGTCAGCTGCTGTTATAGCAACTATCTTTTACAAATAAAACCACCTGTGTGTTCTTTAGTATTATCCTTCTCCCAGTTAATGATCTCCCCAGATATGCTTGTCTGAGTTTCCTTTCACAGTTCACATAATGAGTAAATTGTGACATTATATTTATAGATGAGGTTTTAGCATGGAGAATTAAATATGCAAAGCTAGCTAAGGTATAATTTTCCAGCTTTTATTAAACTAGAGAAAAGCTGGGTGTCTTTGTCGCCCCTGGCAATCAGATGAATGTTTATAATTACTTGTTATAAAAAAGATGACAGCTTGGATCTGATTATGTACCTTGGGTAGCACAGACCATTTTCATTCCTTCAGTTTTATTTTCTGTTGTGTTTTAGGAACTCATACCCGCAAAAGGGGAGATGTGCTTGATTCCCGAACGATCCACACGAACACGTATGGTGATTGATGGTTCGTGAATTGAACGAAAATTTGATCCATGTATGAGGACCTATAGTGTCCCCCTATCACATGCATACAGGAGGAGAGAGCAGAAAGACCACCCTGTTAGTAAAGCTAGAAATAGACGGTTAGATTTGTGATTTTGGTCGATCTGCAGCGAAATCAACCACAAATCTAATGCTCAAACCTTAAATTCGGCCATGAATCAGCCAGGAAATCAATCATATCCGTAAATTTCAGATCAAACTCTTTATTAGGGTCCCCATCTAAAGTAAGTGCCGGCACACAAAGGGTGTGTGGCCGATTCTCGGCATGACTGGCTGTGCATAAGAAATTAGCCCGGTATCGAGACCTCCATGCCGGGCTTAACCCTCTGGGTGTTTGGCCCCAGTTAACTCGGGCTGAGTTTCATACATCATGACCCCCAGCTTCCGGGTCTTCCCCCAATCGCGTCACCGGTGACGTGAAGGGGGCGGGGGAAGGCGGCTCCATAGACCTCCATGTAAATGGAGGGGCGTCGCCTTTTTTCAGCATAACTCCAGCGTCTCCAGTGATGCCGGAGTTATGCACGGGACCTCCGGCTGGGCAGGAAATCACGGCGGGGTATGTTGTGCTCCGCCATGATTGCCCATGGCACGGTTATAAAAAAATGCCCAGAAGGTTAAGCTGCTGCTCCTTCATTGTTTAGTTTTAGATTGGGGAAGGCAGGTTACCAAGGTGTATTGTTTAACCGCAGTAGAAAGGGATAAAAATACAAATGCATGTCTTTTCAAACAAACTATACAGTTGGAGCTCTGTCTGTAATTAAGACAGCTGCACAGTGGTCAATGGGTGTACAACAAGGATAAGGGTCCCCATACACCTTTCGATGTCTCTGTTATTTCCCTTAGATCTCCTTTTGTTTTACCAAAACCATGTAATATGAGGGACTTTCTAAACAATCAAGTCTACCTGTGTTCAATTGCAGAGGACCCGGCACTACATAGTTGTTGGTAGAACTAAAGGATATCTGACAGAGAGATCTAAAGGTGTATGGGCAACTTTATTGATATCACCATTATAGCAAACATTTACAGCCATGCTGCCATCATCCAGCACTATCAATAGACAAGAGGGTGCACTCCCTAACAACCACTAGCCCCTCTAATTGGCCGTGGATTGCTAAAAAGTGCTCCCTACTGTTTGTCAAATATCATGGAATAATGCCCTTGTCTATACTGGGTTAACTTTAGATTTAATGTGTTTTTAGAATCGAATTTTAAATCTGTGGAAACGTTGCATAGTGTTTACCCACCCCAAATCATTTCATTTATCTTTAAAAGCCACACACAGCACTTGGAAAAATCTCTGGCAATTACTGAATGTATACAGTCTTGATTAGTTGACATACTATCTGCAGCCGGGAAAAGGAGGGGGGAGTTTGTGAAAGAGTTGTGACAACAGCAGGACAGAAATCAATCAAAATGTTTTAAATGGTTTTCTGGCAAGTCGTTTAGGTCAGTGCAATCCTCATACAACACATGCTGGTTCCTGAGTGAGAGTTCAGAGATAGCCATGTTTCTGTGTGATCTTAATCTTGGGATGATATAGTGAATGTGTAGTATTTTCTACCAGAAAACATTGATTCCCCCATCGACTTCTATTTGGTAGACCTGCAATGGTGTAAAGCCCCCCATACACCTTCAGATTCCTCCATACAATTTCCATGAGACCTACCAACAACTATGTAGTATAGTGACCTCCTGATAGAATACATAGTGATTGGAAGGTGTAGAAAGGTCCTCCTATTACATGGTTTTGGTAGAAGAAAAGTTGGTTGTACAGAAGTTGCATGGTAATTGTATGTGGTGTATGGGGGGCTTAAGAGGGACATGGGATGTACAAATTGAAAATGGAAAAATATCAATCAAATGGAAAAAAACAAAATGGAATAATCCACTCCTAATCAGGGACTTTAAAGTGATCGCCCAGATAAATAACAAGGTCTTGTATAAAAAAAATCACATTTTAATATTCAATCAATTAAAATACATAAAGACAATACATAATCATTAGATACAGTCACAAAAAATTGGTGTATTTTGGTTCCACAGAATTCTTAGTAGCAGGATATTTCTATTTTAATACAGCTGAACTTTTAAGGGAACACACATGTACATATGGTCCAGATCGATGGCCGATTTGACCGTCTCCAGGCAAAGCTCGGCTGAGGAGGAGGAGCCGGGGAGAGAGTTCTGCTCTCCCCAGCCAGCCAATATCTGACAGCAGCTTGATGACGTCATCACGCTGCTGCCGGGTACATCGGACGGCTCGAATATCGAGCCGTCTGTACCCTGCTTAAGGGCAGGTAGCAGATAAATAATGTCAAGAGCCAAACAAATTGCACCCGAAAGTATAATATACTACGCTATCATGGGCAGTGCAGCCATGCAGCCATGCAGCACCTAGGCTCATACATAGCAGGAAGTGATAAAAGTATCCAAAGTGTGAAGTATATCACCTGGGACAGCATTCTATTCTACCTATGCTTGCAGAAGGTGGACATAAAAACCTGCCATGGATTGTAGAACATTTTAGCATACAGAAGTTGCGATGACAAAGGTTTTGCTTGTGCAATCCTCCTGGTTGGACAGACTACATGGCCAGATAAGAAACAGAGGTGGTGCCTGCAAATGCAAGCCACACCAGGGTTTAACTGTATTAAAATATTGCCACTTAGCATTCTGGATAAATATAAATAGACACAATAAGTCATTTAAAAATGTTTTTTTTCACCTTTAATTGGACCAATTACTTCTACAATTCAATTGAAAAACAAGACTAAAGAAATAAAATAAATTGTAGAGTAAGGTCTAATTTACAGGGCAATGTTAACTGCTTGCTAAATGCTCAATTAGAGCAACTGCCCGGTTGTTTTCTGGGCTGAAGCTCAATGACAGAAAAGTCAAACTTAAACTTGTTGCATATTGGTGCACACCCTTAACCTCCTGAACACACTGCCCGTATTGCGCCATTTACAACACAACACAGTACACTGCCTGTCATTTCCGGCTTCGGTCCGGAGCTGGTGTCATTACTGACACCAGCTGCGTGAGGGGGAAAGCCAGGGCTCCTCCATTATCATGGAGGTCTATGGCAAACCCGGAAATGCTGCAGCGATGAAGACAATCGCTGCAGCTTTCCGGGGAGGCATAGGGTCTCCCCGCTGCCGGCTTCCCCTGCGGTTGAGAGGACCCTGTTCAGCGAACGAACAGGGTTCGTCTCAACCGCTAGGGAGGTTAATCTAATACTTAAGCCCCTCATACAGATTTTCTCCAGATTTTTTGCCCGATCGACTTCCGTGATCAGCTGAACAATCTGGTGAAAATCTAAAGCTTAAAGTTGTACTTAGGCCAAAAATCAGCTGCCAAATGATTCTAACCCATTTTGGACATGTCCGTAATTCTTAGACCAATTTAAGTACTTTGGATGGTGACCAACGCCCAAAGTAAGTGCTGACACACAAAGGGTGCCCAGCTGATTCTCGGCAGGAGCGGCCGTGCATAATGATGTAATGAGATCTGCAGAAATTTGAAACAAGTATGGGGGGCTTAAGTTGTAGTATTTATCATCTCTAGTTACTTCATGAACCCATGTATAGGTTTACGACATATACTTGAATTTGCTCTTTGCAGACTTCATTCAAACAGGAGTCATTGTCGGTGTTCTTGGTACATAGACTATGGCCTGTTTGCCAACTTTACAGTTCTTGGTACATAGGCCATGCCCTGTTTGCCACCTTAGTGTTCTTGGCACATAGACCATGCCCTGTATGCCACCTTTAGTGTTCTTGGTACATAGACAATGCCCTGTATGCCAACTTTAGTGTTCTTGGTACATAGACAATGCCCTGTATGCCACCTTTAGTGTTCTTGGTACATAGACCATGCCCTGTTTGCCACATTTGGTGCTCTTGGTACATAGACTATGGTCTGTTTGCCACCTTAGTGTTCTTGGTACATAGACCATGGCCTGTTTGCCACCTTTATGGTTCTTGGTACATAGACCATGGACTATTTGCCACCTTTAAAGTTCTTGGTACATAGACCATGGCCTGTATGTCATCTTTATAAATCTTGGTACATAGACCATGGACTATTTGCCACCTTTATAGTTCTTGGTACATAGACCATGGCCTGTATGTCACCTTTATAGTTCTTGGTACATAGACCATGGCCTGTTTGCCACCTTTATAGTTTTTGGTACATAGACAATGGCCTGTTTTGTAAGCTTCTCAGACTATGGTAGTAGGCATGGCAGGGTAAAGTAAAAATTACAATGGTCTTCCCTTCATTTCAATTCCTTGACCACATGGAAATGATCATATAGCCCTGGCAGCTCTAACTTTTCTACCATGGATTTATGAGGAACCTTAAAGAAAACTTCAGAAAAATCCAGATTTTCCATATTATTGACATTTTTATCATGCATATTTAAACTCACGAACATCTTAGATAAAATGTATCTCACAAAAACTCACGTCCATTGCCTGCTTTGCAATTACTCTCCATTATATATCTTTTTATATCATACTGTGAATGCCTTACAGATCTGCTCTAGGCTTTTACCCTTCTTAAACAATGGTCCAACATGAGCCGCATTCCAGTCATGTGGAGCTGGCCTAGTTAGAGGACACTTTACGAAAATTAGATACAGTGGCTTATCAATTACTGAGATTAATTTCTTTGGCACGCAGGGATGGATGCCATTTAGGTCAAGTGCTTTATCTATCTTAAGTTTGTTAAGGAATGACTGCACCTCTTCCTGTGTTTAGTAAGGAATGTAACATGGGAGCATTGTTCATCTTATTTCACTGTATTATCTTTAAATGGCAACTGCTTTGTAAAGAGGAATAAAAACATATTCAAAAATCCATATTTCCAAATAACTTTTCATATTCATTTTCATTAGCGATTTCATGTCCAAAGTTATATTTTAGATGTGATATATTATAGATGTCTTGAGATTCACGGGGCTGTAAAATATTTTGAGATTTAAATGAATATCTACGGTTAGATTTGCTGCTAGCAGATCGCCCATGCGTCATAATGAACACCCGGTCATTCCGAGAATTGGTCGAGCACCCTTTGTGTGCCGCCATATACTTTTGATGGGGAATGTAATGAGATCGGCCAAACAATATGGACATGACCATTTTTTGGCCGATTTATGGACATGTCGATTTAAGGGGCGATTTATGTTGGGCATGTTAGATTTGCGTCAAATTTCGCAGATCTAACCATCTTTGCCAAGTTTTAGGGATATGTGATTTTATTCTTTATTCCACTGTGTCTTTTTCAAATGGCACATAAACAAAGCAGTGTGTGCACGATGAGTGATGCGTCCTTTAAATATCAATGGACATGTCAGTGGGAATTAAAGCATCTGGCGTATTTTTTTCCTATTCAAATTGCCGCCAAATTGGCTGGAATCTACCCAAATTGCAGGAACCCACCTACAAACTGCAAAGTAGTATAAATGAATCCAATGCCTGCTTTCCAAACAATTCCATACTGCAATTTAACTGAACCATTGAACATTTTTTCAGTCCTTTTCACTCAGGACATATTCACACAGGACAACACCGGTTCCAATCTCCTGCCCCCCCCCCCCCATTCATACTAACTGTTCCATGAAGCAATTTTGGTGACAACAACAAGGGCTTCAAAATTAACTCCCAAAGTAGGCAGTCAGATTTCAAAATACCAGTTTTGGGGAACATCAAATTTGCAAACTATTTTCTACAGTCCAAAAACTTTACAGTGAATTGAGCTCTCGTGTCCATCCATCACTACGGGTCAATTAAGTGACATGAATTGACAATAGAAAAACCACCTCCTTTACATTGTTGGTGAGTAGATAAAGAACCCTCCTGACATTGGAGGTTACTGAGGGAATGACTCCCTTTACAATGAGCTTCATTAGAGGAATTATCCCCAGATTTCTCCAGACAGTAAAGTCTTTGGGCCCTTATGGTCCACATAGTGGTAGTGGGGCACATGTGTAAGTGGTGTCAGTAATAATGTGTAGAGTGTACTGATGTAGTGCTTCTGCGCTGCATCAGAGTAGAGTGCGGAATGTGCCTCTGAACAATGTTGTTTTATATACTTTGTGTATAAATAAATTATATTTTCAACACAAAAAAAAAAAATGATCCCCAGATTTGCTACTCATGCTAGCATATGCCACAGCTTTTGGTGCGCTACAGAAACACCTGAATCATCCCTGTTCATTGAACCCAAACAAAGAACAAAGCAGATTATATATTTTTTCAATAATCCATGGGCTTGTCTAATTTTTTCCCAATTCCACATACGTGTGGACTTTTTAATTCCACTTTTAACTGACTCTTCTAGTCATTAGAGAACATGTTATGCTGCACTTCATTTTTTATAGTGGAATACTACATATCCAGTCAGAATATCTCTTCACAGACGAAGTGATTGCGACCAATACAACACTGCATGGAGGCAATTACAATTATCTCCACATACCTTCAGTCCACTAAAACAGATGTACACCCTGCCCAAAGCGAGAAAACAGCGCATTATAGCTGGTGTACAAAAATAAATTCGTACAAAATATGGCATAGACCGTACCAGCGATTATATTGTAAAAAAGTGGTACGATCTCAAAAAGAGACAACAAAAGCACCTGGAAGAAGCACGTTCCAGAATCCACTCACGTATGTACATAATTAATATATACTATAAGCCAATCTTAAAACAAAAATAAGATACAAGTACAATATCATTAAAATATGATGTTTATTTTTCTGTACAGGAAGGTCCACAACTGCACCAACTACTGATGCCAGCTCACAACAAGGAGAATCAAGGCAAGCTTTTGCAACACCAGGTATGTTTGTATGTTGCTATGTCCGCCCTTTCTGGGATGTTGCGACTCTGTTCTGTACCCCCATTTTTAAGAAAGCCGTTACCATCAGCCACCACCTGAAAAAAAATACAGCCACCGATAAGTAAGTGGGCGACACATAGTGATCAAAAGTGAAAATGACTGACACAGAGTGAGGTTATAATGATTGGCACACATCCCTCTGCCATTCTTTATATGTAAAAAACATGTAAGACATTTCATTATAAACATGAAACAATTAAAATGTATACAACACATTGGTTTAAAGAGTACCAAAAAACACAGTTTGACATGAAATTATGATGTGGTCATACATACTTTTTAAAATATTGTATTTGCTTTGTTCTTGCATTATAGGCCCTCATGTTCCCAGTAGCCTTCCCGGTTCCCACAGCAGCGTTCCACAGCAAGGTAGGTGTCTTGCATGTTGCTCCCCTGCTTTAGCGCAGTCACAATCGCCCAAAGTAATATCTTGAGTTAACAAATGTTTTCTGTATGTATCCATGTATCATGTTGATTCTTACATGGAAAAGTGCACAGACATTTACTATATGGATGCACTTACATGTTGGTTCTCTGTCGGATCCAATTCTGAGCCCCCGATCAATTGGACGCGATCACTTGGACAAGGTGGTATGCAGCGATCGGATCCTCTTAATTGGCTGATTGATTGCAGCTCCCATTCCCGCTGAGATCGCCGGAATCAATTGGGTAAGTGATCAATTGGCCATGGAATCCGACACGTGTATGGCTAGCTAAAGACTGATAGAATCCCTACATATGGTCTCTCACCATCCTTTGTTCTCTAATAGCTCCTTTTGATTTTTCTCTCCCTTTTTCCCCCATACCCTCGTTTTTTGCTGGGCCCTATCACCTAAATGTCGCTGCACAAATTATTCATCTGTACTTTCACTCCCAACTGGTAGCTAAATGAGTAGGTAAATACAAAACATTCATTGTACAGCTGGGAATAGATGGTACGATTTGCCGTCTATTCCTTATCCGATTCTATGCACTAGCAGGCAGCGTGATGACGTCATCATGCCCGCCCGCTAGTGCTGAGAATCGGACGGCACTCTTAATGTGCAGCTCATTACTTCGTCTGGAGGCAGCCGTCCCCAGCTGAACTAATGGGATCGGTCTAAAATTTACCATCCTATCGGAAAACTGTGCGATCCGACAGGACGGCTGATTTTAGCCCAATCCTCGTCAGTTGCAGCCTCCAATTCCTGCACGACCCGATCCTTAAGGGATGCGGGAGCGCGCACGGCATCGGATCGGGGATCGGATCGTGCAGGAATTGGTATGTGTATGCCCAGCTTACAACATTGATTTGAGAACTGAAATATTATGTATGTATTTAGGGCCGGTGAGAAACTCTTGAGGCCGGTGTCACAAGTCAGGATATTACTAATCATAAAAACCTTTTCTTCTATTCTTGTTTTTGCCTAACAAGAGTTAAGGAAATGAAGTTCGGTTATAGTTTATTGCAGACCATGTCCCATAACTTATTAAACTATATTTTTGCAAAGATACAGCTACAGCACTTTAGAATCACATTATGTAAAGGACACATCTTAAATAGACAATATTCTGAATTATGTGGCCATTGATATATGTGTAGAGGTTAGTACAAGATAAACTAACTTCGGAGCACATGAATAAAATCAAGCCCAGGATGATAATAACCAGTATATAATACACCGTGTGCAGAGTTTTATTCATTTGTAGTCACTTATAGTGCATTTACAATTGCCTTGAAGTACATTTTTGGTGAACATTTTGCTGTGACTTCGCATTAAAATTATACTATTATAATTAATGCAGGTTGAAGCCTTATGAAGGAATATTTCTGACTACTAGTTTACATTTACAAGGCTGTCTCACTGCACTTGACAGGACTCTGGCATAGCCTGTGAGAGTTTGCTTGCATGCTTCACCATGCATAAATAATATTGGCCTTTAGTTACGCTCTGAGCCAGTGTGGGCACATGTTAAAATATAGAACAGAAATGCAAAAATTATTTATAAGCAGACTTAGAAGTATTTCTCTTTGTACTGCACACTTGTATACAGTTATGTGCTTGTGTATGAGAACAGCAGTGTTGCTTTACAGCACATTTGGCCTTCTGATATCCGATGGACACATTCCCACATTCCCACAAAAAACAGAATAGAAGGACTTTCTGATGGGAGAACTTGCTAGGTGTAGAATCCTCTTATCATTTTAAAATTTCCATATGCCTTATGGATACTGGGTCACACATATGTTTCTTTTTAAAGGAAACCAAGTGCTGTTTGTAAAAAGAGGACAGCCTATGTTTGTGCAGTAATGCACAATTGTACATGTTCCTTTTTAACCAAGTTGACAGTACTGCCTTGATGAAATGACACTAACAATGCTACAAAGTTTTCCTTATGGTTGCAGCCTAATACCTATTAACCGCCCTAACGTTATGGACGGCAGCACCAACTGGTTCCAACTGGTACTATCGCACTGGACGAGGTGCTGCCGTCCAGTACAAATCACGGCTGT
>CM070034.1:54053692-54085018 GCA_036250615.1 Ptychadena robeensis | reverse complement strand
ATTTTGGCGATATTTAGTACATAGCAGCATAGTTTTGTGTCCTAATTTTTGTGGTTTTTTAAATTATTTTTATTTTAAAAAATTGTTTTTTATTTTACATAATTGTTTGTTTCAAACATTATTATCGTCAGGATGTCTAATAGACCCTTGTACGGACATATTTTGGGAAGTTACAGGCCTACACAGAAAAATTTACCATTGAAGTCTATGGTGCACTTTTGGTACAGAAATCTGGACCTCAGCAGTGCGCTAGGGAGGTTAACTATGTTACTACTACTAGCTATGGTTGTTTAGTAATTTGGTGGTCCTCCTTAAGTCTGTCTGAAGCCGAAATAAGTTTTGGGGGTGCTTGTTCTATGGGATTTAGAAAGTATTATTCTCCCCAGTGTTAAAGATGGCAAGTATTAAAACCATTCCTTATTTTTGTAAACCCAAAAATGTATTGACTCGACATCTACAGTTGTGTTAAAAATTATTCAACCCCCACTGAAATTGGCCATTTTGACATTGATTTTGATCATTTCAGTCATCTTGTTTACAATGAAATTAAAGAGACACTTGTAAGTCAGACGAATATAACATAACAATAATAATGAAATAACCACGAATGTCTTTTCTGTGCTCACATTATTATGCTATGGAGGTATGCTTGGGATCATTGTCCTGTTGAAAGGTCCAATGTCTTCAAAGCCTCAGGTTTGTGACAGACTGCATCACATTTCCTTCCAGTATCTCCTGGTACTGTAGAGAATTCATGTTACCTTGCACACACTGAAGCTTCCCTGTACCTGCAGAAGCAAAACAGCCCCAAAGCATGATTGACCCCCGCCATGCTTCACAGTAGGCAAGGTGTTCTTTTCTTCATAGGCCTTGTTCTTCCTCCTCCAAACATAGCTGTCTCCAAAGAATAAGAAGAGTCAACTGCAGTATGCCAAAAGTCATGTGGACATCATCACGTTGCTCTCCACAGCTCATCTGTCGGTCCCCACTAGTTACGTGTGTGTGGACCTTGAGGAACTTAATTCATGCCATAGGGTTGGTTGTAAGTCAAGACTTTTTTTGTTATTAAAAAATAATAACCCCCCCCCCCCCCAGTGCCCCTTTACCTTACCTTTTTTTAAAAAGAAAAACATTGTATAAAATGTGTAATTTACCTTCTGTCTTTTCTAGCTATTGGAGCCATTTTATGGACTGTCTGAAATAAAGTCCTTAAGTGTGGATCTGGATTTAGTGTGCAGCTTACAAACAATTCTCAGGGTCTTTGTTTCCAACTGCACAAGCGAAAGTGCTTCTCAGGGTCTTTGTTTCCAACTGCACAAGCGAAAACTCACTTTGATGCCATAATTCTGGTTGTAAGTCAAGGCTTTGTTGTAAGTTAAAACTGATTGTGTTTGTAACTCAAGTTAGTTTTAAATCAAGCCGGTTGTAATTTAAGGGTCAACTGTACTGAAAGCATATTTGAAACAAGTGCATGTAAAACAAGTGAAACACGGATTGCTAAGTCTGATTTTTATTTAAAAAAAACATTTCCACAATAGCTAAAGCCCCCATACACCTTACAACCTTACCATATAATTTCTGTACAATCAACTTTTGTTCTACCAAAACCATGTACTATGAGGAGCTTTCTAACCCTTCCAATCACGATGTATTCTATCAGGGAGGACCCAGCACTACATAGTTGTTGGTAGATCTAATGAAAATAGTATGGAGTGATCTAAAAGTGTATGGGGGACTTAACTGTTAAATAAAAGACACACCCTAAACATAAAGCAGTATACTGATAACCTCTCATTGTCAGCTCATTACTTAATTTGTTTAACAGTTGTGCAGAGAAAAGTGATGCTTGCTACTGCTTCAAAACAAGAAGAGCCAAAAACAAGACTAGGGTGAGATGGGAAAATAACATAGAAAAACATGAGACATCAGAATATTATATATTGCAAGCTGCTTATTAAACTGAGGTCAGGGGGTTCACCCAGAAGAGAAATCCTACAGCATTAAAATGCATAATTTCCCTAAAGTAAGAATTTATGGGCTACAAGGGAATTGTGAATAATCTCCTAGCACAGCTCATTGTAGAATGATCTTATAGCTGTAGACCACCAAGTTCTTCGGTTAGATCTCATTCCTTTTTATGGGGTCTGTAGGCTGGCTTGGTGAGGAGAGCAGCTGTCAGTATATATGTCTATCACTATATCATTGCTCTTTTCCTCTGGGTTCAGCTGCTGCTTGTGTGAAAGTTTGAAAAGTCTTAGAACAGCTGTTCTACTTGCCCACATCACTATTTGACATTAGTCACATCCTGTTTTTACAGTCACTTCGGGTGTCTTTTTAACTCTAACTTTTAACAGGTACAGTGCGGCTTTGTGGCCTGTTACTTGGGTTATGCTAAAACAGATGTCGAGCCAAAACAAAGCAGTGCTGATTGTTACATAGATTATGTGTGTACATACAGCTCGAGTAGGGTCATATATTCCGGAAATAATTGTACAGCTCAAAATAAGACATCTGACGTAAAGGAAAAAAACAAAAAGAAGACGACGGAAAGTGAATTTTCTGGGTTCTTCACCTACAAGTTTCAAAAGCTCTTAAACATAAATAAAAGTTTTAATTTTATGTTAATGAAACTTAACAGTTATGTTCTAATTGCAGTTTATACCTTCTGATCCCCATAAGTGCAACCTGTTCTACACAGACTGATATAATTAGGGGGGGGGTTCCACATCCGTCGGGACCCCCTCCACTAAGCGCATTGCTTGGCGAGGATCCCGACGGAGCACATAGACTTTACCTGCTCAGCGATTGACATTAATTGACATTAACCTCCCTAGCGATATGCCCGAACCCAGTTCGGGCAAAGGGGGGCAGCAATTATCGATATGCCCGAACTGGGTTTGGGCAAATCGTGGGAGCTCAACTGCTCCGCCGCCATCGCGATCCCGCTCCGTCTCCATCTTCTTCCGGATCCCGGAGTGACGTGTGACGTTTTTACTCTTCAGATCTTTGATCTTTGAAAGGGACCATTATATTCTACTGATGAGTACTGGTTTGGTCTTTACCGTTAAACTGTATCATTGTACTATTTCATGTAATTTTTATGCTTTATGGTGTTATAAGCTGTATTTTGTGTCTTATTAAATTTATGTTTTATACCTATTTGTGGCCCAAAGCCACCTATTTACATTAACCTGATTGAAGCCGCTAAAGTCCCCTTGCCCCTATATTTTATAGGGGAAACTTTGGCTCCACAATCTTACATGGTCCTTCAGTTTTAGATCAGTAAAAGAGCACTTCCTTATTAAAGCATATCAGAGCTAAACATGTCACATATTTCCATGAACATAGCTATTCTACTACTGTAGCAGAGTGAAAGCATTGGATGACCAACAAAACCTCCAGTCTAGCCAATAGACTTGTTCTGCCCCAGGCAACCATAAGGATAATGCCACAGATTTTTATTATTTTAATTTGTACCGAATGTTTTTTATTGTGTCAAGTAGCACTTGGACTCATACATAACTGCAATGTTTTTGCTGTTATGCTACATTCCCTATTACTTTGTTATAAAATAGTCTACGTATATATACCTGGATGGCTGCTGCATTAATTATGTTAACAAAGCGCACAGTTCAGTGGAAAGCTTTTATACAAATGCATGTTATTAGGGATAAAAGACTTAGAATATGTAGGTTATGTAAGGTTTTAGCCGTACTACTTGCTTTTAGATTAAACCTGGACAGTCACCAGAATCCATTAATAGTCGCAGAAAGGATATTATATCCAAAGAAAAGGCTTTGTGTAGTTGTAATGTGCTTCTTTCTTTCAGCTCTCACTAACATGCCCAATTGCTTGGTGAATAGAAAGAATTGTTTCTTTGCTTCTGGTACTCTCTAAAACATTCTCAAGTACATAGAGCCATTTTCATTGAACAAAGGCATACGGTAATTTCACATTTCTCCGAGTTTCTTTCCTATCCCAGGAAAAACGAGTTCAGTTTAAAGAGATGAGTGGGAATAGATGAAAATGTACTTATTTTTGCCTGGTGAAGTCATTATTTCTGAAGATCACAATTACTAACTAGGTATTAGGAGTTTAAGTTGCCTTATTTTCCTGGCCTTTATTGAAATATGTTAATCCTTTGGAAAAAGTGCACACCCTGTATATTCCATATTAAATAAATCATACAATCTATGATCAAAACAGGGCTTACAAAGGTTTGGAAATTAATTAAACAAGCAGACTTTTTATTTCTGTATAGTTTATTGTTAACATTTCATATTTTGTTATTTTTACATAATGTATAATTTAGTTCAGCCATGCTTATGATGATTACAGATCTTTTTTGTAACATAGCCATGGAAGACTCAACCCTACTCATGGTTGAAGCTTAATGGCCTATTATGAGTAACGGCTAAAGCCATTAGATCTACCAACAACTATGTAGTGCCGGGTCCTCCCTTATAGAATGCATAGTGATTGGAAGGATTAGAAAGGTCCTCATATTACATGGTTATGGTAGAAGAAAACTAGCTTGTACAGAAATTTAATGGAAAGATTGTAAGGTCTATGGGGGACTTAAATAAAACATCCTCATATTGGTCCCCTGAGAACATATTTATAAGAAGCACCAAGCCCTCCAGCTCCTAGTTTGTTAAAATAAGACTGACATCAAGGGCCATATTTTTAGTTTCTGGAAAAACAACAGGCACCCAAAATATAAAGCTAGTCATACATGGTTTAATTTTAGCATTTGAACGACCTAAAACTATCAAGTTTACATTGTTCAGACTTAAATCGTATACTGCACGTATGGTTCGATCGTGAAAATTGTCCGATACCGATCAAAAAAATGTTGTCCATTGTACAACGATCAAACTAAAATCGGAGCATTTTGTTTGTTGTCGGGTCAATTGTTTTTGATGAACACATTTATATATGACTCTTTTTTGAGTCTTTTCATTGAAACTAAATTCGGCGGTTTTAGTCATATTATGATCGGACCTTTCATGTGATACTACTTTGGATTCGATTTCGATCAGTGATGAAAAGTCAGATCTAAAACGGAATCAAAAATCGATTGTTTTAAAATCGAACCGTGTATGCCTAGCTTAACTCTCTATTAGGAACACTTTGTTTATATTACATATTTGGCAATTTCATTTAGAAAATGTTTAAAATTTCTAATGCCATTCTATGATCTAAAGCAAAATGTGTGCAAAATAAATACATAGGGAAAAGCTGACTGTTTGCCTCGGGTTCCTATAGGTTTATATCTACTGTGCCGAATGGTCAGTCCGATCCTGCGCTTAGAGGATCAGAAAGAAGAAAGCTTTCAGGATACTCATTTATATCCATTATTCAGGCTTCAGGCCAATTGTATAAAGTCTGAAGATGGAATGAAAAAGGCAAAAGCTAGCTTGTTTAACACATTAGGTTGGTCAGTAAATTTTCTGCCTTAGTTTATGGTAAGCATAGTACAATATTTTACAATCTTTTTCCATTTAAATGAAACCCCGTTTGCTCATTGTCTACAATCTCCAGTGGTTAATTTCTTCTGTGCATGGGTTTGTAGGCAGATATTATAAACATAAATGTGTATCACTCCTCAAAGTATTTGTTAAAAGAGGATTTTCAAATATTAATCAACCTTAAAGCTATCCATACACGGGTCGATACCTGTTCGATCTACTCATGATGGATCGCAGCATGGTGACATCACCACGCTGCACTTGATTGTGGGTCAATCGAACAGAAATCGATGTGCACCACTTTGCACAATGATTCCCTGCTTGATGGGGGCCCGGTACACCCGGTGTTGTAAGCCAAAATATACCTCACAACACGGGCTGGTAGCCACTGACAGGCAACTGAGAAAGACACACAGGATGCCCCCCGCACTCTGCCAGTAAGAGCCGTGATGGAGTCAGAGTGCAGTGGGGGGGGGAGGAGTGGGGCTCTGCAGCCAATCCTGTGTGCCTCTCTCAACCCTGCCTCCGCGATTGACTGGGATTTACCGACATGACAGTTCCTGGTTTGATCAACCATTTTCAAGCGGGAAGGTGTTTCCTGTTCGCCGCATTTAGATAAACTGCAATTATAATATTAGTAATTATTAAGAAAGACAAGTTATAATGGTAACAGCTAATATAACCTTCTGGTAAAGTTCGGATTAGGTATATATTTCTCAGACTTAAAATTTGTGTTTGTTGCAGCTTTTAAAAAAGTGTGACCTTGAGGGCTTGTTTCCACTACCGCGGAAGCCCGCGGTTGACTACAGGGCGGACATAACTGCGCCCATGTAGTTTAATGGGCTAGTCCCCTGCCGCGGTTTTTTGACCGCAGTCTGCACTATTCTGCGGCCGCCCAGCACTGACCGTGGCCATAGAGGTAAGATACGGTTCTTAGTGGGGGAAATCTAAGCATTAGTGGACACAAGCCCTAACAGAGAAAACAAATGTTGTGATGCTAACATATATTATATTTTAGAATTAGTACAATGTTCTGCAAAATATCAGCAATATGGTATGGTATGAAGTAGTGAAACCTACATTTTAAAATACATTCCCACTGAAAGCGGGTTGTAAAAGCAGCTTCTATTGTAACTGCATAATCCTGAAGATTTAATTCTGACTCCGCTCAAGAGTAAGCACTGTTTCTGGATGTCGTCCAGTTCAATTTGGGCTTATGTAGCACATCTGCTGTGTTTATATAAACTGATGTTATATTTGAATTAAACATTGTCAACTATGTCATCAGTTGCAGCTTCTGTATTTGATAAATGTCTAATTGAGGACGGAATGGACCATACACATCATCAATTACTCTGACACAATCATGATACAATTTTTATAGGCATTTCCCAAGTTAAAAGGATATTTTACAAAAACACAGTAAAAGTGCTCTAATTCCTCTCATGAATGTTTCTCATGGTCAGTTTTCTCCTTTATTTTCTGTCTAAACTGACGAAATTTTACCACACAGTAAGTGAGAAACCAATTGAAACTGGGAACAGAAATAAAAATCTAACAGGACTCTTAAGGTGGGGTTGCACATGTAGATTTTTTGTTTGATGTTTATCAAATGTAACATTAGATTTTTTGTTTGTCTATCGCCGATATCGAATAAAAACACATTCGAAATTACAACAGATAAAAATTTACCAACATATTCGATGACCTTTTTAAGGTCAAACAAATGTGTCTCTATACTTGGATGCAGAGGGCATAACCAACCCAAAATGCATTTCGCAGTGGTCACACATACTCAAGCATGTGCTGTATGTACACATTTTTTGTGTTTATGAATAAAGGAAGAGAGTGACAGGTATTTACCCCCTGGCAGTATTCCCAAGTTTGCATTTTATTTACCAAAAGTGGTAACCCATACTTGGGGTAGCTTAACCATTCAATGCGATCCTGTTGCGTCTGCTGATAAACACCTCTCTGTGTTTCACCTTGTAGGCAGCCCCCATGTCTCCGACATCCCTATTGATTGGGGATGTGGGTAGGTGCCCACGTCTATGCCTGCTTAAATTTTTCATACCCAAATCCTAATAAAATAGGACCTCCAGGGAGGTTTAATAATTTATACCTTCTATTTATTTTATTAAATGTTTTACTTAATTTGTTATAATATTACATAACATACTAATAATGGGCAGTGACAGACTCTCTATATGTCTGGTTTGTCTCCAGCTGGATCATTTGTTAGAGAGTTTCCTTCACGCGTCTGGTGAAACATTTGCCCCAGGCTAATTAAAATCTCTCTAACAGGAAAAGTAAAAACACTTTCTTTTAGTAAAATAGGGGAATACTAGACTCTTTCGGATTTTTATTGCTGTCTGTTTTCCGTGGCAGATTTCCCTTAACTTCCTGACTAGTAACAGGTTTTCCCCCAGAACAGGAGGTAGGTAGTGACGTTCAGATAGCAGTTAAACCTAACAAGGGGTTCAAATTTTTACCTATTTCCAACAGAAAGGGTTTATATGTATTATTAGATGCATTTCTTACAGGTAAAGCTCTTTAAACAAGCTGCCATGGCAAACCATCATCATTAAATAGTAGATTGATACAGCTTCTCCTTGGGGCTTTCAGCTTGTTTAATCCTTTCTTTCGCATTTTCTTCTTATGCGTTTGCCTGAAAAGGGCTCCATGAAATTGCACTCCTTTGGAAATCAATACTACTTGAACTTTTAACAGTGAATAATAAAATTTCAATCTCCTCACAAAGGCAGAGACATCCTTTTTGCTCATGTATTGAGGGAATAATAGCAAGTGCCCAGTGTATGAACAATAGAGCCACTTCCCGGCTCGACTTGATTGGCTGCCTCGGAAACCCAATGCTTCAACCTAATCCCTGACCATCCCTTGGGTGACATTTCTTATTTCTTATCATTTTTCCAGCACACAACCAAAGCTTGATAAGACAGCTAGGGGACTGAAGATGGATATTATTGAAGCATGCTTCCTGGCTTATAAAATAAATAGGAGGAAAGTAACACTTCAAGGTGGATTCGCTATAGAACAGCAGAGAGGTCAAATGTATGAAATTGTTTAATTACATAATAAAAAGAGCATTAAAAATAAAAGTAGGTGAAACCATTGTCCTTCTGTTTATCCATGTTGCCATGAATATTAATCCCTTTCGGATACACAAAAGCACAAAATAATCCCATCTCATAGAAGTTATATGATAATAGCTTATGTGTTTTTCATGAATAAAAACATTATTTGTCTCACTGTTGGCTTAAATGATCTTTTTATGTAAATATGGATGTCATCAGAACATTCTTTCATTTTATTTTTGGTAAAAGAGTAAACTGGCAATTATGTTTAATGTTTTATTTGGTATGTTTGTACATAGTATTCTTATAATGAATACTGCATGTCAAAATATCTACTATTCACAATCAGCTTTTCACAGGCCCATAACACTAGTTCTAACTATTTTGCGGAAAAAGATTCTGTGTACAGAACCAAATCATTCAAGTTATTAAAAAAACTGAAGGAATAAGAGAAATAAGGCTGTTCATGCAGTTTTATAGCGACAAAAAAACACATAGACAGCTACTGCTGTGCTTTATCATATAAGTACCTTAAATGCTCCATAAAACCTGTTTTACAGTTGAATTCTGTATAAATGCTTTCTTGTTAAATACATGTATTATAAAGTATATCTTAGTTTATTATAGATAATAAGAAAAAGACACGTTAGCAATATAAAATGGTGTAAACCTTAAAAAATATTAAATAAGAAGCACCACAAACCTTTTTACCAATCTGTTTTGACTTGCAGATTATTCCTTTTGTTTATAGCAAATACCTTTGATTATGGATCTTATATTGTAGTTGACAAAAAAACATTATATTTTACAGCCAGTATAGTACAGGTAGTGAAGTATGTAAAAAGGGAGTGAATATATTAGCAGTAGTATGAATTTGGTTTAGTAAAAACAACTACCAAATCAATGTAAACTACCAAACAAAATATTAAGCCAAGGAAATTACATGGAATAGTTCCCTTACTAGAGGTTGGGTAAAGGGGACAACTTTATTTCAGTCCAAAAAAGCAGATGCATTGAAAGTTCTAGTGTCCAGGCCTACGTCATGAAAACAACCCATTTGGTGTACAATTGGTCAGCCTGGCACTTATGGTACTGTTTTTTTTACTTTTTTCCAACTGCACGTAGTGCAGTAGTATGGTATAGCTGTTAATGTGCTCTCAAGTAGTATCCATGGTAGCATCATACATTTTGTTTGCACTTTGTTGACCTTCGTCTCACAATGCCCCATCCCACCCCCTCACACACTTTCTTTCTGCTCACTTCTTTATTCCAATCTCTTGTTCACCTCTGCCATCACATCAACCCTCTCTGTTCACCTTTGCACTCCACTCTCTCCACTTATCTCACCAACAACAACCCCATCCTTAGTGTTGCATACCTCCACCTCTGCTAACCTCAACCCCCTCCCCTTCTCAAGACCTTTTCCCTCTCCTCTCATGCATTACCAAGTTCCATCTTCAGTCACTTTAACCTACCAAATGTTAATTGACTAATACATCCTTTGTTCTCCCTTGTTTATCTCTCCGCCACCTTTCCAGTCAAATACATTTCTCTGTTTACCCCCCTCCCTCATCTCTCTAGTTCACTTTTGAAGCCACCCTCTAAGCTCTCCTGAGGTAGGACTTGTGACATTCTAATTCTGCCCTACAATGGAGCTTAATGAAATGGGTAAGACAGTGAACTAAACAAAGTACCCTACAGAATACCTAACAATAAACATGCTAGGCCAGTGGTTCTTAAACTTTTCTTGCAGGGCCCCTCTTTTCTATTTAGGGACATTATCGAGCCCCTCTCCCCATTCAAACACAGGTTAAGAATGAAGGCCTGCGCCCCCTTGGGAATACCTTCACCCCCCCCCCCCCCCAGTTTGGGAACCACTGTGCTTGGCTGATCTGGAATACTTAGCAGGACACGAGTGGTCCCTGAGTATCTAGTTCAATTTAGGCACCTGCATGTATTCCAGTTGTATTCTGCAAGTTTCTGCATAGTCAAGCGAGAAGATAGGTTTAGAGCTGGCTAAGTTTATATTATTGATAAGCTTGCACATCTGCTAATTTAGAGATCAATGCCTCTAGGATCAAGGGGTAGTTTATTTTCTGATCATCTTTTCTAGAGAGAAGAAAGTGAAATCACCAATGGTTTACGCACTTCAATCTAGGTCACATACTGACTGTTCAAATTAGATTGCTTTTCTTGTAGGGTTAATAGACCTGTGTGCACTCTGGCAAGATGCCCTGTACTCTAAGTTACATTGATTTATTAAATCATTAATAGGGACATAATGCATAAGGCATGTTCATTTTATTAATTTTTAATAAAGTATTGAAAAGTTACATTTAAATGTAGCTTAATTCAGCTACATCTTATGTTACAAAATATGATGTATCTTTGCATTTCACCAGATAAAATGTTTAGCTTAAAATAAAAGCAACGTTTTGGTACACCTGGCCATAACAACTTCAGGAACTTTTATGAGATCCCATTTCAAAGCCAAAGGCATCAATACAGAAGCCCACCGATATTCAGAATCTCCACAGGCTCACTGGGGATAGGTGAGTAAGTTTGTTTTGTAAACAAACTTACCACAAGCTGCATTTCGGGTAACAATCAGGGAGGTTAATGTTGAAAAACTGAAACTCACCCAACCATGTCTTTACAGAGATTGATTTGTGATCTGGTAGATAGCCATACTGGAAAAAACCCTGATTCCCGAAATGTTACAACAAAGTTTAAAGCATAGACTCAGAACATAATTGTTATCCTAGGATTCAAGCTTTTATACCGTCTCTTTTTCCCAAGACATTGTAACAGAATGTATTTATTAACCAGATGACTTGATTTTTCAGACATCTGTTAAGGATTTACCATTGATGTCAACATTTTAAGGACGCAATGACCCAAATAGCATAGATTGACCAATCACTCTTTATTTTGAGACTGGGTTGTGAAATAAATGTCAAAACAGTTATCTGACATCATTTTATCAGGAATCAAAAATATTGCAGAAACATTTGAGTACTTTAGAGTTTTATAAAATAAAATCATGATTTGTAAATATTCTGCTGGAACAAATAAGAATGTGGATAGGTTCATGTTAAATGTCAGATGTAGGGAATATAGAGACACTAACCATGAAAAATGTTTTGTAAAGTGGCATTATAAAGAACCATTAAAGTAGCTTTTCAGACATCTGAAAAACATTATATTGAGGGTCATTAGGAAGCCAGTGTACTCTGTTGCTTTTTGTTCGTACAATAGGAGACGTTCTTTGCCTATGCTTTCAGGATGAAAGATCCTTTTAATTTTGTTTTGTGAGTACTTGTAAATTAATGCATCTATCATCTAATATTTTGTGGATATTTTAATCTATATCCTTTATCCATGTTGCACTACTTTTTGTGTTTATATTGGCACCAGTAATACTTAATGTTTCGACAGACTGACCTGCTTAACTGTTTTAGAAGAGGAATTGTTTTTTGTTAACAACTAATTCATAGCCTCTGGGTGGTATAAATTACCAGGCAAACTTTTAATCTATTTGTATCCCAGAATCATAGGGAAGGGTCATGCAATATGTCCATATTTTAGGCAGTACTCTCCTGAGTAGTCTCTTGAACGGCCATTTAATGGAACCCTTTCCCTAATTACAGAAACAAAAAAACACCCACAAGTTGGTAAGCAAAGGGCCTGATTCCTGCCTCATCTGGTTTTAATCATTATATTATTTCTTTTTGTGTCTATCAAATGTATGGCACACCAGATTTGTGTTCTGGGAAATCTTAATTTCTTTACAAGGGTCCTGAGGAAGCAATAGAGGGGAAATGCGTTGACCCCAATTCAATTATCAGCAGCACAGTTTAATATGTTAATAGCAACACACTCTCCTCTTTGGTTGAGAATCTTGTTTACCTACATGTTATTGATTTGCATTTTTTGTATCATGTTACCTGTGTTATTATGCGTTTTAGATGTATTTACCGTATATACTCGTGTATAAGCCGAGTTTTTCAGCCCAACAAATTGGCAGGAAATGCTCCCCTCGGCTTATACTCGAGTCAGCCACGGTCCACTCACCTCAGCTGAATTTCCATGCTGAATGCTTCAGGCAGGGAGAGCTTCCCTCTTCAGCGGCATCTTCTCTGAGCTCCTCTGAGCTCCGTGTTTCCGACAGACAGCTGATTCCATGTAAACAAACTCCACACTGCCACCTGGTGGCCTGGTTACTAGTTCAAATACAACACTCCATAGCCTATGATTTAAAAAAATTAAAATAGGTTTCCATTCCATGTATTGGTCCTAATAATAATAATAATAATAAATGGAAAATTATTTTTATGTTTTAATCATAAGAATTGCCTTGCAAAACCCATCCTGTAATAAGAATAATCCTGTGTTCTCTTAAATTTATTGAGGGTGTGGCACTAAGATTAATCCTGTTTGATTAATTCCTAGGGGCAATGGTGCTTTCTCTATATTTTTCTCATTTAGAAAACTTCTGAGTTTGCATTTTCCACCCTCGGCTTATACCCAAGTCTATAAGTTTTTCCAGCTTTTGTAGATAAAATTAGGTACCTCGGCTTATACTCAGGTCGGCTTATACTCGAGTATATATGGTATGTATTCTTTTTAAATATTCACCTTTTGCCTTGCAAAAAAAGTGATTGATGGATTTGATTAAATAAATCATTTTGCTTAATGCTAGCCATACACATGCCGATAAGCGGCCGATTTTTAATCTGACCGACGGGCGTGCGCGCTCATGCCGCCGGTCAGGTTAAAAATCGGCGCTAATCGGCATGTGCCCACATGGGGCGACAGATCCCTGTCGCCCCACTGCTCGGCCGGCCAGAGAACGGACATGTCCGATAATCTCTGGCCGGCGCGAGCCGATGAAAGCCGATGCCATAAGCTGCAATGAAGACGACGTCTTCATTGCAACTTATGGCCGGCACACTAAGGGTGCCCGGCCGATTGAAGGGGCCCCATAATGCACCGGGATGCTAACGTGATGACGTCATCACGTAAGCCTCCCGGAACATATCGGGACTAGTCTGCCTGCACACATCGGCGTGTGTATGGCAGGCTTAAGTCCTGGTATGACTGTTTTCTGCAGTATTTGTCGGTAGCTGATTTGGAAACCAACAGTTCTCAAACATGTGACCACTTTGCTTACATAGTGATTTAATGATATTGTTAATAAACCAGTCAACATTTTCCAACAGATACCTAGTACAGTTCATAGTTAATATTAATTTCCCTTCAGAAACATTCACATTCTGTAAAGTAAATTAAATTGTATGAAAGGCACTAGAGAGTTAACAAACCCATGTGTCAATTTAGGGAGAAATTAAATCATTAATAATTAAACAAGTAATGCTTTGTAAGTTCAAAGAGTTTCTCCACAATTGGCTTTCTGGCGCTTGAAGCTATAGAAGACAGACATTTGGCAAAAATCACAAGGGCAACATAGCTCACACTGGGATTTTCACTGGATACATCTGCTTCAAAGACAGCAAATATTGGTGACTAATGTGCCTTTTTAATAACTATCTGCAACCAATAGTAAAACATTGAAATGAAATACATACAAATGGAGACATTTCTGACTTATTTATGAAAAAAGTTAAACATAAACAGTTGACTCCTCTATTAAGTTATATTATGTTCAAGACTCTGCCATGATGCCCTTTCTTACAACAGTATATAGTGTATTTAGTGGGATTCCTCCAAAAAGGAACAACATTTCCCCAGCAGCATCACTAGATTTCTATATTTTGCAATGGGATAGTAAACTCACATGGGACAGGAAACCCACATGGCCTCCAATAAATGCAACAAGGCAATTACTCCTGCATAGGAAACTAATAGAAGAGGCTCTTACACTCTGTAGCCATGTGGACTGCTACTGTTCGCTTCTACATCCTACTTGTTAACAGCTTCAAGTGTTCTTATGACTTAATTAGAACAGTAAGGTCTTCATTAGCTCTTTATCCTATGCCCCTACACCTGTTGTAGCACATTTATAATAATGAACTTTATACAAATTAGTTCAGCTTGTGATTTTCCGTAATGGCTCTTGAGATCTTGTTATGGGTCCATTGGGGCCTACTGGACCAAAGCCTTACATTTTATTCCTACTCTTGTAGCTAGGCCTACTCAAGCTACTGCGGATAAGGTGACATTCCTGCATATGACTATAGTGGCAAGCTTTGGCAATATAATTCTAGTCTGAATATCAACAAGCTCTGACAGAAAATATCTTTGTAGTTTAACGTTGCCCTACAGACAACTCTGTTGTGAATTGTATTCTCTGGTAGCCAAGTTATTCATAATAACATAAAACTATGAAACAATTACTAGTCATAATATAGGAGTGCCAAGCTTATAGGGCCACCTATTATGATACAGAGTTGAGTCATACAGAGTTGTCTACCAGACATCTTAGAGGTGTGTAGGTTTGGAAGTTTTAATGTGAGAAAAAAAAGTGTGGTGTAAAAATGAGAAAAAATCAGTGTTCTTATAAAGAGTGATAAACATTTTTCTAAATAATCTTTCAGGGTCAGTATACCTCCTAATTTTCTAGGACTCAGGGAAAGTAACCTGGAAAAACAATTACAAAAGAAAGCAATAGTTAACAGTAAATAGCAATAGTAAATAAAACAGAAAACCATAAATGAACAAATAAAAACTAACATAATAGAACAATACTTATTCAGTTAGATTTTTTTCAAATGTTTTGTGTAAAAGAGTTTTGAAACCACTAAGGAGTTAAAAAAAAGTATGAAATCAAAGTAGCTTCCTGTGTCCTTACCAATAGGATACAGTGGATGGTTATTTAGAGATTCCCCATGGAAGACTGCTAAATGACAAAGATAAACACCTATAAAAATTTTGGATCTGCTTGGTGGGCCCATGAAAGACCTCATGTGACTTTTATCTATAAGTGGCTTTGACTGGGCTAAAAGATTTCGATAGATCTTACATAAATAATTAACAAAGCCAAACTCTTGTTTTTCAGGAGTATAAAGTATTATTTTCCATTGGAGATACAATTACCAATAGGTAAAACAACAATCAGGGAAGGATGAGGGTATGCACTTCTTGCTGTTATGACTAATGCTAGCCATACACAGCCCGATAAATAGCCCGATCATCCAAGCCCGATCGATAAAAAAATCTGCGTTTTCTCGGATGATCTAACAAAAAACCCCACATAGGAAAAATGATTTTTGAACGATGTAACAGCTTTGATCGTACATCATAGTCGGCGTTTATCGTCATTTTTATCGTCCAATTTTTCATTCAATGGGAGGTAATAGTAATATCGTGGATGATCGGTGTTCATTTAGTCGGGCGCTACAAGAAAAGTAGAACGATGTAACCGGACCGATTAAAATTTTCCAACATGTCCGATCATGTGAGGGCCGATTTTCTGCTAAATTTTGATCGGGAAAGCTCTGTCGGACCATGTGGGCAAAACCCGATTTATGCCCGATTAACGAGAAACTTCGTTCGGGCTTGGTTGATCGGGCTATTTATCGCGCTGTGTATGGCTAGCATAAGTGTCCATACACTAAATAGAATAGATAGGAGTAGTTAATGCACAGAGCATGGGAACTCACTTGTCCACCAATCCCAAGTGATTAGTCTTCGCCCGGTTGCTGATTGGCTTAATGTGAATGACTATATTACAGTGTTACCAAATGCTTGAAGTATAACTTAACACACATTTAGTTATTTAAAAATGTAAAAATTGTGTCTTCTAGATATACATGCTGTCATTTATTATTATAAAATGCTTATACATGCCTGTATAGATTGAAAATGTTATGTAGTGATGCCGAGGGCCCTCCATATCAACTCAGTTGCCTTCTTATTAATTTCAAAATGGATAACCAATTCAAAGACATCTAAGATCATTTTTTTCCATAAACCTTTACAATAAAAAAACATTCTGGTATGGTCATACAATAATGAACATGTTGCTCAGTATTAAACTAAAAACTGGGTAAATATGAAAACAATGTAAGAAAAAAAGGTAGTGTGTATGTGGCATACAGTATGTTGCAATATTGTCCTCATTGTCCTCATTAGCAGATTTAGACCGATATTTTGACAAAACATGAATCATGAAGACATTTCTTAAACATCCTGGATGTGTGAGGATTTGGTGTGATAAATGCCAGAACAAGAAAAACTGCTCTTTGACTGATATGAATTTCATAAAACTAACCTAATGTACTAGTAAACTTATAACATTTTGAATTGCAACTGTTCTGCAAACAATCGTACCCACCAAGTGACCAAATGTGTGGTAAAAGTCTTGTAAGCCATGTCTGTAACCTGGATTGGAGCAGGAGCACATCACAGGATAAAATAGGGAGTTACTACTTGAACATGTTCAAGCCAAAAGTGTTTTTGATTTTTTTGAAGTGATATGATATGTCACAAAATCTAGAAAACTGTTTTGCCATAGACACCTTTGTTGAACTGGGTTTTTTTTTTATCGTGGGGCAAACTTACTTCCAGAAGAAGGTAAAACACAATGTCTGCAATTCTTTTTCTACAAACACAATGACTGTTCTGTGAGAGTCTTTACTTACCTTTACCTTGACATGGATAGCTTAGATGTCACCTCCATTAACCGCTGCGCCGCCACCACCAAGACAATCCTATAGCATTAAACTGAGCCAAGCACTTGAAGTAGAGTTAAATTGCTATGACAGCCCTTAATTAGAAACAAATCACATTTTTTTGAATTTTACATTTTTTTAATTTATTTTTCAGTTAAAAAATCAATGGATGTGGGTCCTTGAATGTAACCCTGTATTCAAACTCCCATTCCTGTCACTGTTGTTACCAGAATTAGGTTCCCAGCTGCAATACTCATTCGTGGACAACTGCAACTGAGTGCATACACAGAGAGACCACATTAAATGGTCACTGTAAACTGACCTCACTTACCGGGTAACAAGACATCCAATCATTTTATAAACTAAAGCCCCCCATACACCACATCCAATTACCATGCAACTTCTGTACAACCAACTTTTCTTCTACCAAAACCATGTAATAGGAGGACCTTTCTACACCTTCCAATCACTATATATTCTATCAGGGAGGTCACTATACTACATAGTTGTTGGTAGGTCTCATGAAAGTTGTATGGAGGAATCTGAAGGTGTATGGGGGGCTTAAGAACTGCTCAACAGCTGTCATTATAACACCATGAATACAAAACATTTACCACATCAAACAAAGTCATACCTAAAAAATGGGCAGTTGGGAGGGAATCTTTCTTCCCTTTGAGTTTACTCTGTCCAATGAAAGATTATCCATGACGCCACCCTAACTGACCACCTTGAAGTGCCTCCTAGCATGATCTCCCCCACTTGGTGATCCCTCTTCTTCTCCTCCCATCTATTTTAAACTATCACCTTCACCTCTTAGATACTGTTCTATTCTTATCTCTGTGATGGAGACCCCCTGCAATTCATTTTTATTTCTAGCTCCAGGTCTATCTTTTGCTCCACAACAGGGTTTGGCTTTAGTTCAAACACTGATGTAACGGCTGTAATAGGAGGATGACCCTTCAGTAATCCAACGTTTAAAAAAAAATTGATTTGAGTTTTTTTTGAGATCTATGAAATTATATGTAATATGGGTTTTATGTGAGATTCAAAAAATAAACTGAATTCTGTGCTAAGCTCTAATTTCCTTTTCTACCATTTCAATATCTTTTAACCTCCAGGCTTACTGCAGAGTTGTTGAGAAAAGTTAGAACAATCCCCAGTAACAGCTGCGGCTATTTTCTAAGAGATAGAAAGAAAAACAGCATATTTTATACCTTTCTTTATTTTCCTTTAGAAGTTGCAAAATCTCAAAGAACAGTTCATTTAATCCCACGTAACAGCTGTGGCTTTATTACATATTGGGGCTATTTATTAAAAATGCAAGGGAAGAAAACAGAGTCGTTGCTTAGAGTCACCAATCAATTCATTGTTTCCTCTCACCATAGGACACAAAATGAAACCACATTGGTCAACATGAGAACAACTTCACTGTTCCGTTGTCTTCCTGAACAAAATAAACTATGTCTTAAAAGCAATTTTTGCCTGTTATACTTTTATCTTCTGGAAACTGCACCTAATCCCAACAAGACATAACTATTTCCAGTATTCAAGCTGCTACAATAACAGGAGACACCAGGCCTGTGGAGTTGAGATTTATTCCCTGTGCCAAGAACAACTGACCTTGTCGTACATAATAAGTAAACAGTGAATTTCGGATGCATATTGTCTGCAGGGAAAATGGCTGCATTTCCTTGTTTTATAATGTAATTCATTGTCTTCTTTGTCACAGGAAACTTAAATACAATGCTCACATACAGGGTTCACCATCATGTGACCATCACAATTTATATTTTACAGTGAGCTGAACACAATTGTTTTCTCCCGGTAGTGATGTAGTAGACAGTTCCCTAACAAACAGTACATTTTGCTCTGGCTAATGCAAAATGAAATAACAAGAAAAGTTCAAACACATGACAATTCTAGTAAGAAAATGTATTAAATGGAATCTGTGTTTCCTCCATACTTAGCCTGATCATTAAAGCTGAACAGTAGGTAGGCAAAAAGATCATGCACCTCTGTCCATTTATACACACACACATATATACTTAATCCAATAGAAAACCTATGGAGGGAGCTCAAGCTCAGAGTTGCACAGAGACAGCCTCGAAACCTTAGGAATTTAGAGATGATCTGCAAAGAGGAGTGGACCAACATTCCTCCTAAAATGTGCGCAAACTTGGTCATCAATTACAAGAAACGTTTGACCTCTGTGCTTGCAAACAAGGGGTTTTCCACCAAGTATTAAGTCTTATTTCACTCAATGAAATGCAAATCAGTTGCTATCTTTTATTTAAAGTTATTTTTTCGATTTTCCTTTTGATGTGCTATCTGCCACTGTTACAATAAACCTACCATTGAAATGATACTGTTCTGAGACTTTTCATTTCTTTGTCATTGGACAAACTTACAAAATCAGTGAGGGGTCAAATAATTATTTCCTCCACTGTACATATATATATATTTGCCACCTGGATTTAACTAAGCAAATAGGTACAAGTCTAGGTTCTGCAATAGTATCTGCTCCAAGAATGAGGTCAGCTGACTACCTGAATATACTGAATGACCAGGTTATTCCATCAATGGATTTTTTTCCCCTGATGGCACGGGCATATTCCAAGATGGCAATGTCAGAATTCATCGGGCTCAAATTGTGAGAGAGTGGTTCAGGGAGCATGAGACATCATTTTTACACATGGAATGGTCACCACAGAGTCCAGACCTTAACCCCATTGAGAATCTTTGGGATGTGCTGGAGAAGGCTATGCGCAGCAGTCAGACTCTACCATCATCAATGTGAGATCTTGGTGAAAAATGTTATTGAAATAAATCTTGTGATATTGCAGAAGCTTATCGAAACAATGCCACAGCGAATGCGTGCTGTAATCGAAGCTAAAGGCGGTCCAACTAAATAGCCAGGTATGTCACAGTTCAGGAACCCATGCAGAACATAGCTGAAGTCAGTGCCAAAGAATAATGGTGTCGTCAGTGTCCTGCTTCTTCCATCTCATATCACAGTAATAAGATACCACAAAATGCAATAATCCCTAGCAATTTTCTGACTGTTTGGATAGGTATCAAACATGAAGAGCAAGTATGCACAGCTTAAAATTGATCTCTTGAGAGTTGAGTGCGTGCGTACTGTCAAAGTAAGTATCAGGGGTGACCCAATGCTAGAATACTGTCACTTAGGCTTAAAATGGTACAGTCAAAGTTATTATTGCTCTTTTTTAAAGTCATTTTATTGCTACACATTTTACTTTTATTAATGTATGCCTGTTAACCCCATGACAGGTTATTTGTTTTTTTATATTTGGGTGTGTGTTCCTTGCCCTTTACTTCTTGTCACAGGGACAAAACAAGAAGTTAGAAAAAAGTGTGTGGATTCCCCCTACAGTTTTCTCTATTGAAGCTCTATCACTTTGAATTCCCTATAACATTTGTTCAAAGTGGAAAATATTCACCAGATGGATTATTCTGCCCAATGGGAAGAGCACAAAAAACTTGAAAAAGGTAATCCTTTCCCATTTCAAACCTAAAGTGTTAACTAGAGATATATTAGAAGATTAGCTTCACTTAACCTAAAGCTAGCCACACATGGTTCGATTTTGGTTCAATTGATGCTCGATTAGATCGAGGAATTCAATCGTCTAATCGAAAATCGATCTTAATCGCATCAACATACACCCCACATTGAGTTTGCGATTGTGGTGCGATTTCGACTAAAAAAGATATCTAAAATCGTCGATTTTGGTATAGAAACTATTGAAGTTATATTGAATCTAATCGATCCAGGAGAAACACCACAAACATCCACGATTATAAAACGATATTGGCACAAACGACGATGATGTCCGATCAAAATTCGGTAAATTTTTCTGCCTTCATCGAACAATCATCGTCGATCGTACCATGTGGGCATTTCTCGATTTTCATTCAATCAATGAAAAAATTCATTTAATCGAGCATCGATTGAACCAAAATCGAACCGTGTGTGGCTAGCTTAAGCCATGCAGATACAATTTCAGGCCATAGATGTTTTAAGACATTCAGATGTTTACAAAAAAGAGAAAACTATTAGTTAACTGGGCAACACTACTACACGTGCAGTTATGGGCCTGGATGCGCTTTATTTCCATTGACATGCATTTCATGCATTCATGTGAACTGGGCCATTGAGTATGTGAAATTGTTCGACATGATAACATACTATGCACAATACAGGTGAAAACTGATGAGAGAGAATGAAACAAGTGAATGGAAGTGAGTGGAAGCCATATTTATAAAGCATACCACATCTACAGCTGTTTGCTACTTTTAAAAGTATAGAATACAATAGGCCCAAGGCGGATCAGGGGTGTTTGTCTCAACCAGCGACCAGTTGTTCCGGTAGCAGCAGGGAAAATGACCTGTCACAAGCGGCTGCAGGTGCTCAGGGTCGTTTAGATAACGACCTCATGACAGGTCTATAGAGTGTAAGCCCAAAAACCGACCGGCGGATGCTCAATGTTGAGTCTACTGGACGGTTGCCTTAGCCTTAAGTATTAGGGTACTCTGACACAATGATTAAATCGTATTCTCACTTTTAGTAATCTGGCTTTATAAAAGTAATCAGGTATCTGAAAATGAAAACCCATTTTTTTTATTATAGAACCCCTAAGAGTTTTAGTGAACTAGTGGAATGCATTTTTCTCATAATTTGCTAAATATTGACAAAAATTTGTAAAATCTGAGATTTCAATGATTTCTATAATGATATTAGTGTTATTTAGAAACACCTACCAAAAAAGTTGTTGATAGACTTACCAATCGGTTGATAATTTTAAGTAATTTGACCGTTTAAAATGAATTTGGTGAGGAAGGAGTTACATATAACGTATACAAAAGAAACAACGTGAGCTGATGTGAAAACATTGCTCATCAGGGAAATACCAGCTGTGATGTGTATACAGTTACATGTTTCATCATGTCAGTTAAATAAAAACACACCTGAACATGCAGTTAGATATTTTTGTATACAATCCAGTATTGGCAAACTAAAGTAAACATGTCTGCTCATGATCCTATCTGCTTTCCTCTTTTTAGAAATATGTGCCAGACTAGATATAACCTCCTATGAAATGTGAATTAAACATAACACTTACAATATAACATGTCTACATTATACTGTATTTCATGTTATATGTACCTGAGAAGTGTTGCTCTCATGCGACTACATAACCTGCAAACAGAAAAAAGGTCAATACGGTCTAGTTCATGTGGAAATTAAATGACTCGAAACCCCTGTAGTGTTAAGCTGCCCATAACAGGATCGATCTCTTTATGTACGATCTTAGATGCGCGATGTTGGCAAGCATGCTCCATACTACAACTGCATACTAATCGATTGTGTTTAAATCGATCAAACTGTGTGAAAGTGTGATTGATCAATGTTAGACTTGCGATTGATTGAACCATCACACAGTTTGATCGATTTAAACACAATTAATTAGTTAGCAGTCGTACTACGGAGCATGCTTGCCATAGTACAATTGCATACCAATCGATTGAAATACATAGAAAAACCGTCAGATACTTGTACGATCGATTAAAATTTACCAACATGTCCAATTTCTATCAATTTTACAATTGCTTTAGATCGGTTTTGATCGATCATACCAGGTGTGTGGGAAATAATTAACCATCCATCGACTTAAAAATCTGTTGTTTTAAGTTGATTAAATGGAAATATCGAACTGTGTATGGCCACCCTTAAGGTAGCCATACCCGGGTCAAGTTTTGCACAATTGATCTTCTATTCGATCGTTTTGTGCAATTTAAATATTATTATTATTATCATTTATTTATATAGCACCAACATATTACGCAACGCTGTACAATACATTAGAGTGGAGATACAAACACACAATAACACAGAGGTACAGGTATGACATAGGAGGATTAGAGGACCCTGCCCGGACGGGCTTACAATCTACTAGATCAATTGTCATTCTAAAGGCCCCCATACACGGGTCCGTTTCCCATCGGATTCCAGGACGATCGATTCCGGGCGCGTGCACGCGAAACGATCGTCCCGGAATCGCGTGAAGCCCACCTTGTCCATCCGATCACGTCCGATCGTTCGGGGGCCCAGAATCGGATCGGACAGAGAACCAACACGTTGGTCTTTCTGATCCGATTCTGCACACATCAGGGGGAGTTGCCATTTGTGGAGTAAGTGATCGGACACGGAATCGTCCAGGAATCCGTGGGACAAGGTGGTATGTAGCGATCGGACAGACTTAATTGGCCGATCGAACGGACCTCCGATTCCCGATGAGATCGCCGGAATCGATCGGATAGGTGATCGATCGGCCATGGAATCCGACTGTGTATGGCTAGCTTAACATCAAATGATTGTACCACTACATAGTGTGATCTATTTAAAACCTACCATTCACGTTCCTTAGATTGGAGTGCATGTGCCATAGTACAATCAAAAACAAATAGATCAAAAAACCTAGAAAACCTCAGATATTTGCATGATCGACTGAACACCAACAGTAATTTGGTGTTTGCATGATCGACTGAATTACCAACAGTAATGATAACAGTGATCATTAATGGTAACGATCACTGTTTGGACGATTTTATGTTCCATTTCGATCACTTTAGTCTATTGTATCAGGTGTGCGGAAATTGATTTCCTTTCCATTGGCTCAAAGCAATCGATTTTTTGGACCGCATACAGCTAACTTTAGTTAAAACATGCACTGCAAAGCGATTAGTGAAGTTCCCTGAATACTCCCCACAAGAGTTTATAAAACATGTTTGGAGTGTGTTCCCATTGGTGGTGGGGTTTGTAATTAGTAACAAAAAACTATAGTGGGGTTGATACTGAGGTGGTTTAAAAAAGCAAAATATCATATATTTATTTTTTTAGACCTTTTTTTATGGCTTAAAATCTACACCAAAGCCCTGAGACTTTATTCTCCAAGAAGGAATCTTTGTTAATGCTGAAGAATGTTGGAGAGATACTGAATAGATATAAATAATAAATCAATGACTAACACAAAATAATCCATTCTGAGTAGCATTAAAAGTTTATTTTGGTTATATGATTCTTTATTTCTTTAACTCAAAGGCCCTGGTCCATGGGAAGTTCTTTGCAGTCTTTGCGTTCTTTGTAACATGTCAAGCGACATTTGATTCAGATGACCTCTGTAAACAAAATAAACAAAATAAAAATGAATAAATAAATGCAAACATAATATTCACAGCTATTTGGAAGACAGGTCAGAAGTATGAACACCACATGGGCCATGCTTAAGCATGGAAGTGTGCAGCAGCCTATTGCCACTTGGAATGATGGAGACCAAGCTACTGGTACATTCACCAGAAATGTATAATGAAAAGAAATTCCCTCAGTAACAGAGAATGTTATTTTGGGGTCCCGTAATGACAACATATACTCACCCATCTTTTCAGGCTTTCGTCTGCTTTTAATTACATCAGTGAGCTGTGTATCTTAAGCCCCCCATACACCTTCAGATTCCTCCATACAACTTTCATGAGACCTACCAACAACAATGTAGTATAGTGACCTCCCTGATAGAATACATAGTGATTGGAAGGTGTAGAAAGGTCCTCCTATTACATGGTTTTGGTAGAAGAAAAGTTGGTTGTACAGAAGTTGCATGGTAATCGTATGTGGTGTATGGGGGGCTTAAGATGCAGAAATTAGGGACTGGTACATAAGACATAAGTTGTTAATTAAATGAAGCAAAACCCACAAGAAGAGAGCAACCCCCCTTAAACCGGCACTACGGTTAAAGAACTATCCAAACAGAGCTTGGTCAAGCAGCTGTGCAAGACATCCTATAAACATAGAAAAACATGTCATTATATTGGATGCCTTATATTTAGGACTTAAAATGAAGTGTTATGGCTGCCATGGACACCCCGACGGGTGCAGACAAACCAGTCCCGATATGCTCCGGGATGCAAACTTGATGACGTCATCACGTTTGCACCCCGGTGCATTATGGGGCCCCTTCAGTCGGCCGGCACCCTTTGTGTGCCGGCCATTAGCTTCAATGAAGACGCCGGTCTTCATTGAAGCTAATGCACTCGGCTTCCATCGGCCAGAGATTATCGGACATGTCTGTTCTCTGGCCGGCCGAACTGTGGGGCGACAGGGATCTGTCGCCCCATGTGGGCACATGCCAATTAGCGGCAGATTTTTCCGCTGACCGTTGGCGCGAGCGCGCACGCCCGTCGGTCAGATGAAAAATTGTCCGCTTATCGGCATGTGTATGGCAGGCATTATTCCCTTTTTGCTGAACTATGTGTTTCATTATGTTGCTGTTGACCATAATCTGTAAAATTTCACAACATTCAGTTTGGCAATACATAAATATACCTTCTTTGTTTTTACTGCAACAATAACTTTAAAGCACATTTGTTATTTGGATGAGAGCCTAGCTGAAGTATTGTTAGAACACAAAGACCATGGATAATTTTACACTTCTGGTGTGCTGGTATATGTTTAATAAATCAAACATTTTATTAAATTTCTCACCTGTTTTATTTCATTTTTTTTAACAACATAACAACACACTTAAAATGGACCTACCATTTCCATGAGATGAGAGAAAAGACACAGAACAAGATATTTTGGCAAATATATAGCTAGAACTTTATTAGGGCTTGAAGCGTATATACTTTATTTGGCCATATAACTTTGACATTACTATTATTCACACGCATGGTTTTGGAGGAAAAAAACAGACACAGCCATTCACATGAATATAAGGCTATGTTCCCACATAGCCGATTAGTCGTGGCGCACTCCCGATTTTAATCACGCATGGCGATCACTGTTGATCGCATCCATTTAGTTGAATGGGCTTGCCTCCACTTTAACTAATGGCCCCGATCAGGTTTAATGGCCCCGATCAGGTTAGATCAATCAATTTTGCTGCCCTGATCGATCATTCATTCTCTATGGACACAATTAAATTTTTTAATGGGGGCCTGGTCAATCAAGCCTGATCGCTTCAGCAATTGCTTTAGGCTATGTTGCCACATAGGCGATGAGCCACAGGGGGGATGCGATTTTAGGCTATGTCGGAACATAGCCTAAAGCAAATAAAATGAATGTACAGCATGTTCCAGCAAAGTGTGCAGGGCTCTACCATGCAGTAGTTACCCTATATTCCTCCAGACAAGCCAAAAGGCCAGTATCCAAGGGGACAGGGTTTTGTTCCAATCCCTCCTGCCAAGCCAAAGGACCAGTGGTAGGAGAAAAGCCTTTGTTCCACTCCCTCCTGCCAAGCCAAAAGGCACAGTGCCAGGGGGCAGGAAACAATAATATATGCATATATACTAGCAGTAGAGGCTCTCTGAACCTATAGAGACACTTAAGCCGGCCACACATGGCTCGATGAAGTAACAGATTAGAGGAACATCGGGTGCCGTGCATCTGTTTCTTCATCTGAGCCATCCACAGTTCACATCAATGGATTCTGCTCGAAGAAACTCGACCAAACAGGTTTCCAACACGTTGGAAAACCTTGCTCGAAATTCATTACATTGAATGGGGGCCGCGAGTCACCATCCAATGTAATGGACGGCTGACAGCTGAGCTGCACACACAGGCAGCTGAGATCAGCTACGGCTGTGTGTGTGTGTGAAGGGGCAGGGCTAGAAGAGAGGGGGGGCCTGCAGGCTGGCTGCTTCTCCGGCTGGGGAAAGGAGAGACCCGGGGGACCGGGAAACTGTGTCCCCACTGTACGGTAATTGATGTGCCCTTGTGGTGCACATTGATTTCCGTACGATTGACCCGGGATCAATCACAGCGTGCTGACGTCACCACGCTGTAATTCATCGCTGGTCGTTTGCACAAGAATCTACCTATGCATGCCCAGCTTTACAGGCAATAAAAGCACTGCTCTTGTGCTAAGTTGTGTGTAGTTTGCAGGCAGGAACGCCTGTGTAAATGTACCGTCATGCTGAACAAGGTCAAAGGAAGGCATTTGTACTTTTTATTGAACTTCTAGTGTGTTTTTGTACAGAGGCTATAGAAAAAAAAATTCTTAGGGAAATAATATGCAGGTGTGGCTCAGAAACAGAAATCTGATTACAACATACTGGAACAACTTGCCACAACACAAAAGTTCTGCTTTTATGGTTTATTACAAACCGTCATCTGTGCTAAAAAGTGTAAACAAAGTTCACTTGTACTTACTTAGCTGACAGCATGATTGATGAACTGAAAAATGACACCTAAGACTCCCCATAAAAATATCACCAAAGCTGTTATTCTACTATACAACAAAACATTCCAAAACGGCTACAACAATAGCTATACTTAAGAAATGTTGTTTGAGGTTCATTTAGATAAAACGTATGGCCATGAGTGTTTTGAATCTTAAATACATGAAAATCAGTGTCAGAATTCTGTAATGTCAGCTACTTCTCACCTAAACTTTTCTAGTCAATTTTGTATTTTACTGATAGGAAAATAAGTTAATAAATAATCTCAGCCGGGGACCAGGGCACCAGCCGCGAAGGGGACAATACTCACAATATCAGATAATGAAGATATTAATAATTCCCTTTATCAGGTCAGGTAAATTAGCACTGCAACCACTAGATGGCGCTGCATATGTGCCAGGTTACATAGGACAGCATGGGGTGGGAGTGATCTGTTCCCTTGCAGCTGCCTCTTTCTTAACCTTCTGAGCGTTCTCCCCGAATTAACTCGGGCTGAGTTTCATGCATCATGAAACTCAGCCCCAGTTAGCCGGAGGAGCGCCCGAGGTCTCGTCGTCTTCTGACGGCGGTCGGGAGCATCGGCATGTATGCCGATGCTTCCGAGTCCACCCCCGATCGCGTCACCGGTGACGCGAAGGGGGCGGGGGTAGGCGGCGCCATAGACCTCCATGTAAATGGAGGGGCGTCGCCTTTCGTCAGCATAAGTCCGGCGTCTCCAGTGACGCCGGGCTTATGTTTACTACCCTGAGCTGAGCTCAGGGTGAGCTTTTTTTATAACCGTGCCACCGTTATAACCGTTATAACCGTTATAAAAAAACAGTGCCACGTGGCAAACGCTCAGAGGGTTAAGCTAGCCACACACGGTTCAATTTTGGTTCAATCGATGCTCGATTAGATCGAGGAATTCAATCGTCTAATCGAAAATCGATCTTAATCGCATCAACATACACCCCACATTGAGTTTGCGATTGTGGTGAGATTTCGATTCCAAAATATTACTAAAATCGTCAATTTTGGTATGGAAATGATTGAAGTTCAGATTGAAGTGGTCTATGTTATTATATCGAATCTAATTGATCCAGGAGAAACACCACAAACATAGACGTTTGTATGATTATAAAACGATTTTGGCACAATCGACGATGATTTTCCAACATGTCCGATCAAAATTCGATCAACTTTTCTGCCTTCATCGAACAATTATCGTCGACCATGAGGGCATTTCTCGATATTCATTCAATCGATGAAAAAATTCATCTAATCGAGCATCGATTGAACCAAAATCGAACCGTGTGTGGCTAGCTTTAGATCGGAGCCACAGGATCAGTGAGTTTGCGATCCTGTGACTACGATCTCTGCCTGACGAACCCAGCTCATCCACTGCTGTTCTGACAGGTCAGAGCTGGATGAGCTGGGACTGTCAGGAACGACAGGGGGGTTAATGGATAGGTGGGAGTGACAAGCCTCCCTTCGATTTAGAATGTTCCTCCCTATTCTCTTCTGAATATTTTCGTTATAACCTTATTTTGTTTACATTGTATCTAAACTTTCTTTTATGCAGACTGTGGTATTTGCTGATGGATGTTTTGTCACAGCAGATGGTGGACAGCCAATACATGTTTTGAGCTCTTAAAAGTGTCAATGAACCACATGATGGGATGGAAATAGTAAAAGGATGTAGCAATATGAAGGTACCCTCTGAGCTGGTGTTTAAGGCTGGTGGTTGGTACCGGTGGTAGTGTGTGGTCATGTTTAGGTGGGCCGGGATTTCATGTTAAGTTATAATTATGTTCATATAATCTATATATGATTTATTAAAGCTGTGGCCCACACTTCTTCTGTTAAATTGTGCTCAAGTGTATTACTTTGTTATATAAAATATTTATTTTGTACACATCTCCCTAGTGTCAACTGTCTAACAGTGTCTAAAAGGAAAGACAGAAGAACACAGAAAAAGGATACGCACTGGCTTTTACCAATCTGGATGGCTGACTACATGCCCCTGCCACAGATGATGAGTGTCATTCACGCAATTTTTTTGAACATTTTACTTTTAGCAAGAACTGCATTAGTTCACCCCTAGCATTCTCATGCAAACAGGCCTAGTTTCTCACCCCCCAAAACAGCCATGGAACTCCCATCTGTTTGCCACCTTGTTAGTGATTTCACATTAAGCCTCCATTCAGATGTTGTTGGATGTTGCATTTTTGGGCAGTTGTTGGGCCATCAGAAATAACTTGGGGCAGTTCTCCCAAATATAGTGCTGTGTCTTCGTAATTGTGAATATTCAAGATTTTATACTGTGCATTGAGTTCACAATATACACATAAACATGTGCCAATTTGCGCAATGAAGGTAATCATGACTGGGGATCACGAACTTTCAAATTTACTAATTTATTGTAAATGTTAGGCGGAAAATTAATGTTACGAATATTGCCTATGCTGCTTATTACTATCATCAACTGACTGCACAAGATGTGTAATCTTCATCCACCAAATGTCTGAGTGAATTCCTTGTATGGATCTGAACTAAAGGAATAAAGACACTCAGAGAATGACTCCATTCCACTCTATCAGGGTAAGCATAAAGGCTTTTAATTTTAGCCCCCATAATGTTTAAAAGTATGTCAAACTGAAATGTTGAGATTTGACTAAACACAATTATGGCCGTACACAAGAAAGAACCCTCCCTAATGCAGTATTTCACCACTTTGATTAGCAAACAAATCACATAATCCATCTACTCACACATACTAGAAATATTGCATGTTTAAAACCCATATGCACCAAATCTTGGAATAGTTTGCAAGTGCTGGAACTATACACATACACACATATCTTATATATATATATACACTGTAATTAACTGGACCTTAGCTCATGACATACCATTGGCAGCATTGCATAAAATGTTGTTGCTCTTAGTTAAGATGTTATTAGCTGAAAAAGTTTCTCTAACGGTTTGATATTCTCTTGTTGAATAATATAACTGTTGTTATTGAGGTATCGTTTGTTAGAAGTACCTTATATAAAAGCAAATAAGTGTAATATGCTCTAGAATAGTATAAATAATACTGGTTGGGGAGTAGGGTATGCCAGTAGTGGTTGGTTGTACTTGGGTGTACCCTAGCCCGAAAATTTTAAGCTAGAAAAACTTAAAACCCTAAGGTGAAACAGATTTCACCATAGTCCCACTGGGTGGAGACTGCTAAATTGGCATTGCGGGTACAATATAAAAAAGTTTGATCAAATAATAATCATTTAGATAAAATGGTCTTTATTCTATAACTATTGGGACCAAGAAACATATTAAAAGATTAGGCTCGACAAGGCCTTTTTAAAAGTCAGCATATAGCAAAATGTTACCGTACAACACAATACAAAAAAGTATAACAGCTGTAGCCAGATGGTAAGGTTGGCATAGGAGATGATGATCTTGAGAATCCTTCGACGCGTTTCACCCACTCGGGCTTCTTCAGGGAGGTGGTCAGATCATTAATCTACGTGATAACTTCCAATATTAAAGATACATACATTGTACATACATATATATATAGTAAATCGTGCAGCTAGCATAGATATATATGTTTTGAAGATGTGGAAATATATAAACAAATTAAATCACATCATCGTTGGTATTATCAACATTTGTATAGTAAATTCATGTGTATACTAATTCATATGTGCATTTGTTCTATACAGTACAGAACGAATGCACATATGAATTAGTATACACATGAATTTACTATACAAATGTTGATAATACCAACGATGATGTGATTTAATCTGTTTGTATATTTCAACATCTTCAAAACATATATACAGTGGAGGAAATAATTATTTGACCCCTCACTGATTTTGTAAGTTTGTC
>CM070034.1:54035809-54047232 GCA_036250615.1 Ptychadena robeensis | reverse complement strand
CTCATTAATGGTGAAGTATACTAAAGAACTTGTTTACGGCTGTTCATTTCCAAAGGAGCAAAGGATTGGTTAATATAGAACTGCATTACTGATTGTTATTTTCTGTATCTGTGCTGTTTCTGTAATTAGTATTAAATGCGCTACAAGTGTAGACTGAAAACTTTATGGATATGTTGGTAGACAGCTTGTTATCATTATATTTAGGTGTTTTAGTTTAAAACCTTTGCCATGGATGTATGGAAGCACCAAAAGCACTATGGAGTGGTAGACATTAAGGTTGGGTTTAACCAGCAAGGATAAGAATACAAAGCACATATGGTATTGGTGATCTAGACCCAATAACTAAAGGTGCCCATAAATGTATATATGGGCGAACGATCGATGACCTGTCTGAGAGCAGCATGGTGATGCCCCGATGATGTCACCACGCTGCGCTAGAGGGCCCATCGATAGGATGGGAACCGAGCACCTAAAGTGCTGTGTGTCCTGGGCCCTCTGTGGTGTGGTCACATCATCGTGGACACCATACAATCCTGTGGATGGTGAGTGAAATGGGATCAGGATTGATGGACATGTCCATTACCTGTTTGACTGGCCCGTCTTTGAGTTGGATCTATTGATAGACAGGGAAGACAGGAGTGACCATGTTCGATGGTTGAGCATTTGATGGCCCTAAGTGTGCACGGTGTGATAAAAGCCCATCTATACGTGTATGGGCACCTTTATGCTTTGGTAGCTTTTAAATGACAATACAAACAACAATAGCATCTACTGATACATGGTATATATAATAAGTATGTACAATAATATGTGATTTATTCATGATAACTTGTCAGTCCTGCAGCATGATCCTACACATTGATGTACTATTCTGTTGGTATTAATTAAATTCCTGAACTGTCTATATGTACTAAACATCAGACAGGCCAATCTTCTTTCTTCTAAAGACTGACATTTGCTGCGTGCTGAATAGTATCCTGTTCAATATAGGGTTTGCACTTTCCCAGCCATTAACCAGCTGCCTAAGCATTTCATTATCAACAGGGTGTTTTCTACATCAAAGACATCTCCAAACAGTGTGATCAAGTGGAAGAGACTGCGCCTGGCCAGTGTTACTCATAAAGTAACTATTTTCCTGCAGTTGAGCATACAGCATTTTACCATCTGGATAACTTTCAGTACAGATACAATGGAAACATAAACATGTTCTTCTTGCTGTGTTTACTCTGAAAGCAACCTTAGTAACATTGGAAGGTCACAGTGCTGTTGCATATCACAATCTTGTGTGTTTCATTAACCATTGTTACTTACCAGAAAGACTACAGTGGAAAACAATTGTGGTATATTTAGTATTCTGAGAGAACGCAATCCATTAGCCATTCTTAATCTAGTTTGATAAATGACTAGTGCTCTGACTAACGTCTTGTACAACTGCTAGATAGAAGTCGCCAAAAACAAACTATCATGATTGCCATGGGCAAATATCTAGCATTTGTACAGCTAGTATGTAAGAGGGGTTTAAACAAAGACAAATGTCCCATAACATTGCAGTAGAGAGTGTGACAGATTAGATGCCTCCGCCTCTTACAGTCTAGCATGCAGATGGCTACTAAATTCTTATTTTTATGTAGTTCCCTGCAAGTTTCTTAGTTTGCCACTAGAGGGAATCCATAATTTAGGGTACAGTGTGCCTGTGAGAGTTCATAGTCTCACAAGATTTGGGCGGCCATTTTAGGGAACTGTCTTCCTGGATTCGTGAGTAAACATCTTTTGTATTTGGCTCCTGGACAGACTTAAGCAGCCCATACACGGGTCAGATTTTCAATCAATCAACTTAAAACGATCAATTTTTAAGTCTGTATAAAATTGTATGTCGATTGTATCATGGGCCATATGTAGTGCAAGATTTTTGATCAATTTTTTTTTTTTTTTTCAATCCACAAAATAATCGATCCAAAATAGTTCGATTAAAATTTCAATCAGAAGTGAGGTAGAATAGGTAGAAAAATCGATCAAAAATTGGTTGACCACACTTGGTTCTCAAAATACGGAACCAATTTTCAATCGACCGATCAAAGTTTACCATCCAGTCCGATCAAAAAACGACTGAATTTTCACTCAATTTTGATCGGATTAAGTCGATTTAACCAGGTGGGCAAAACTCAATTCTCAATCAATCGACTAAAAAATTGATCGTTTTAAGTCGATTGATTGAAAATCTGACCCGTGTATGGCCTGCTTTAGACTTTCTATGTGAGTCTCTGCTACATAAGGACCCGTCCTGGGGGAGTGCAGGCACCTTGCTGTTCCCCCCACAGGTGTTGCTATTGTTATTCTGGGAGAAAAGAAGAAGAAGGAATATCTTTGATTGATCTTGGCGCTCCCTGCACTGACTTGGTAGAAGTTCAGTGAGGAAAGTGTGGAACTTCTGAACCCAGTCAAACTCAGGGCCCCACTGGAGTCTAAACGGATCCGATACAGAGGTATATTGGCCTACAGTCTGACATCGAGTAAAGAAGAATCTCAAAGTAAATTTAAGTTGGTCCCTTGTTTACAAGTACCCGAAGGAAGGGATCACTGAGAGACAAAACAATGGGGCAAGACACAAATGGGTGCCTCCTAAACCATAGTACCTTAGTCCCTCTTTCGCTTTGTACAGCTCTCATAGGTCGCCAGTTGCTCATACCCAAACACTGATGTGTAGCATCACTACATTGCTTTAAGCTTCCAAAAGATTGCCACAGCAATCAAGGGGTGTTGGACATGAATATCAGATCTAAACACGGTTGACAGTTTCATGTTAAGCTCAATGAAAATAATGCTGTGCTTTATAGATATTTTTTATATAGTTTGTTGAGTGTCCTTTTTTAGATACAGAACATGATATTTTTCACAAGCAATCCACCTTGTCCTCCTGTCCTTAATATGAGACCAACCTCCCTCCCATGTATGTACTGAAAACTCCATTATATTATGATAGGAAGATCAACCAAGGACCTTCTTCCTGACTTTTAAGCCTTGTCAATGCCAATATCAAAAATTGGTACCAAAAGCTACATGAAAAGGGACATCTATTGTGGGGGTTCAGCTCAAACGGTGCTCCCAAAAGAGCAATCCACAAGATTGGTATCCTCTTTAAGGCTCCTGCCAATGTTTATTTTCACCCCACAGTCCAAAGTAAAGGGTTACCCCTGCAGGTGTTAATATCAATCCAAAATAAAAAGTCCAGAAAAAAAACGCACCACCTGGCTTCGCACCTTTCAACATAAATTGTTGCCGTTGGCTTCCCAGCAGCAACAGGCCTGGGCCTAACACTCTCTGTGAGCCCCCTGTCGCAGCTGCCCCAGTAACCACAGGCCTGGGCCCCACACTCCTTGTTTGCCCACTGTCTCCACTCTGTCAGAAGCCCACCGTCTCCTACTTGGTCTGAATCCCTGACACACTGGACTCTGAAGCTATTTGGAGTCACACCCAGCTCCAATCACCTGCAGCCAGGTGTTAACTTAAAAAAAAAACAAAGGCAGGGGTCAGGATTCCCCTCCAAATGAAAGTATAGGATTTATGCTCAGAAACATCAGATGTCCTTAAAATATATCATAGTTTTATTCATCAATCAATGTTAAAAAGCCAAACCCAGCTGAAAATACTGGGCAATTCAATTACAGACATGATAGCAATCAGCGAGAAAAATGGATATCCATACAATCAACTTGAAGTGTGCAAATGTGCAATACAGTGCAAATGTGCAATACAGTGCAAACGATTCATACAGCTCTACGCGTTTCGCCCATTAGAGCGGCTTCCTCAGGAGCGTTTGTCAGAATCTATAGATCAGAGACAATATATACAGAAGTAGGCAAGAGGCAGACAACATCTGACGGTCATAGGTTGTCAATCAATCGGAAACTAATACATATACCCTGGATCCCCACTCGAGAACCATAAGGGACAGTCCCTAGCACTCGGTTTCACCATAGTGGGGTCCAAAAATGGCAGAAAATATTATCATGTATACATGTATTACCAGGTGTTAACTGTTTCAGTGTACCCTGGGGGAATAGGAAGGCCCACCAAGTTCCATCCTTCCTATCCCAGAGTCCAGGGGCCCTTAAAGAAAAAACAAAACAAAAACAGTATAGCAATAATATCCCAGACTTTTTTCCAGGAACCACCTAACAGTCTAATATCACAGTGACAGATGACCAGTCTGTCACACTATGTGCTGTATACACAAAGGTACAAGAGTACAACAAGGTAACATTTACCCAGCAGACCTGTTGGAGAGCAGACTTTAAGATAACTATTAATATATTTTGGTGAACTGACATCTGTAGAAGCCCATACTACAACACCGAAACCTTTAAGGTGCCCATACATGCGTCATGAGCACTCAGGGCCATCTATCTAGTGCATATCTAATGTGGCCATCCTTGTCTTCGAGCGGGATCAATCCTGCTCAAAGGCAGTGTTATCAGACATGACCGTATATCACGGTTGATGTCCAAAGTAATGGCCAGCACATAAAGGGTGCCAGACAATCCTCTGAGGGGCTGGCTGCAGTGTGATAATTAGAGATGGTCGAATTTTTCGACTTTCTAAATTTGTGAGCTGATTGCAAAGCCCCTGAACATGGTATCATCACCAAACTTGCTGGAGAGGTAGAGAAGGGTTGTGGGAACATTTGAAAAAAAGAAGTGTTGCTTTAGCACATGTACTTTTTGCAAAAATTAAGTTCAAAGTTAAAGTCGAAATTCCGATTTTCGAAATTTTTACTTGACTTAAATTTGTACAAAAACTATTTGTGTTAGAGACATACTTTCTTTTTTGGAGTATACCCCCAAACCTTCTCTACATCTCCGGCAAGTTTAGTGACAATACCATGTTCAGGGGCTTTGCAATTAACTCGAAATCGGCGAAATGGTCGAATTTTTGAAAAAAAATTCGACCATCTCTAGTGATAATGTCATCATGCTGCAGCCAGTCCCTCAACAAAAGGTATCACTTATACTCCAAACTCTTTATTATTATTCTTTCTACAAATCCCATATATTTGACACAAATATGCATATTAAACATTGGAAAATATAGATTCTCAGTGCTACACAAGCAAACATTATGTCTTGACTTATGACTTATGATTAATTTGGCAGCTTGCATTTATAGTTATGTTGAAACAACGGGTTCCTTTAACTTTAATGAAACATGTTAGAGAAACTATACATGAAGCACAAGTAATCCCTGTAAACAGGCATCTTGAGAAATAAAGGTTCCTCTTTGATATGGCAGCAAATAACCCATCATATATTTGGAAACGAATGACAGTTAATGCCACTGGCTACACTGCTCGTAGAGTTTATGCAAATTAAGTAATTATTTGTGGAGACTGTTAAATCATAGATACAAATTACCCTGCTGGTAATCTCCCCCTATAGCTGTTTTGGTCACAAAATTTGGAATTGGTTCTCACTCCCATTTCTTGCAACACCATTGATCAGTACAACTAGAGAGAGTGAGTCTCCTTAACAAAGTGATCAAAACCTGACAGTAGTTTTACAATCCCATGGCCCCATCAACGTCTAAAAATGTTCTTCATACAATCCATGCCTCTGTCTAATCTCTGGGAGTGAGAAATGAGTTGTTTTAGTTGGCTTTCACATGGGGCAATCACCTAGCAGTGGTGTTGTCATATGGAATGAATCATGCTCTTCATAGCACTGGACATTTTATGAGCTCTGGTCGCTGTGCTAAATGAGGGTATGGAAAATGTACTGATACCCGGGGGAAGCATATAAACTAGCCTGTTACTATGCTCAGCATGCTTCTATACTCAATGTATGGGAGATCTTTCATGAAGTAACGCAAGATCTACAGTACATCACATGATCTCAAATACAGATGTTAAACTTCAATGAAAATACGTATAAAGCAACTCTGCACTGATTGGTATAACTTAAGCTGGTCATACACCTTTAGATCTCTCTGTCAGATATCCTTTAGATCTACCAACAACTATGTAGTGCCGGGTCCTCTGCGATTGAACACAGGTAGACTTGATGGTTTAGAAAGTCCCTCATATTACATGGTTTTGGTAAAACAAAAGAAGACCTAAAAGAAATCTGACAGAGAAATCTAAAGGTGTATGTGGGTCCTTACACTGTCCATGCAAAGGTAACTATCTACACTTTTTTATGTCACAAAACATAATTTCCAAAAATGTTAAAGCTGGGAATAGACGTCTCGATTTGTGGCCTTTTGCGCTGCAGGTCAACTGCTGTGCACGTTTGCGGCAACCAATCTGCCATGAAATTGGGCGCAAATCTAGCGTGCCCACCTTGAATCGGGCGCAAGATCGGCCCAAAAATCGATCTAAAGCACTGCAGACATTTCTGTAAATTTAAGACAGATTTCAACAAAAACAGTGCCTGGCCCATTCTCTGCACGACCGGCTGTGCGTGATGATGAGACGTCTATTTCCAGCTTAAATGATAACCTTTGTGGGCTAACTGAAAAAGAAGCAAGCTTATCGGATGTCTCAGATTAAAGGCCCAAACACATGTACCGAGCAGGGGCCGGCAGACGAGCATCAGAGTCCCGTCGCTCAGAGCATCAGCGGGCACCCTTTGTGTGTTGGCCATTAGTTTGAATGGGGATGCCGTTCCCCATTCAAACTAATGGCATCGGCCAGAGATTTACGTTCTCTGGCCAACCGAGCTTTGGGGTGACAGGGATCTGTTGCCCCAGGTGGGCACGGGCGTTCTGCGCCTGATTTTGCATGCAAATCGTCAGTGGCAGAATCGGCCATGGCTCGCAACCTGCTCGCGCTCATTGATTGGCTGGCCATCGGACGTGGCCCCCCCTGTCTTCAAGCGGGATCAACAGATTGGCTGGGAATCGAGCACCTAAAGTGGTGCTCCTTGATTCCCTTCCAATTGACGGGTGCTCGGTCTCAGCGTGGTGACGTCAACGTGAACGGGTCATCGATCGCGTGCCCATCTGTAAAGCTGCCAATTATCCTTCAATAGATGAGGGGCCAGCTGCAGCGTGCAAATCCTCTGAGCCCCTCAGAGGATCAGCTGGCATCCTTTGTGTGACGGTCATTACTTTGGATGGGGACCGCATTGGAACTGCGCCAGATAGATGGCCGTGACGCTATTGATACGCTATTGATCTAGCCCATATCTATGCGTGTATGGGTACTTTAAGTGTTTGGGCACCTAAAAGGTGGGTTTACATGATTTTTTCTTCAATCAACTGCCAATTGCATTTTTTGTTCGATGTCGTTGTCAACCGTTGTTCGTTCATTTATCGAATGTAACATTAGATTTTTTGTTTGTCCATCGCTGATATCGAAAATACATTAGAAATTACAACAACAGATACAAATTTACCAACATGTTCTATGACCTTTCGAACTATTTTTTTTTGAGGTTGAACAAAATTTATCCATTAAACAAATTGTCCATCATTCATTCTTCGTTGATCGGTCGAAAAAATCTACACGTGTTAACCCACCTTAATGCCTGCCATACACATGCCGATAAGCGGCCGATTTTTCACCTGACCGACGGGCGTGCGCGCTCGCGCCGTCGGTCAGCGGAAAAATCGGCCGCTTATCGGCGTGTGCCCACATGGGGCGACAGGTCCCTGCCACAGCTCGGCCGGCCAAAGAACGGATATGTCCGATGTTCTCTGGCCGATGACCGCCTACGCCATTAACTTCAATGGAGACCGGCGTCTTCATTGAAGCTAATGGCCGGCACCCTTTGTGTGCCGGCCGACTGAAGGGGCCCCATAATGCACCAGGGTGCAAACGTGATGACGTCATCACGTTTGCATCCTGGTGCATATCGGGACTGCTCTGTTTGCACCCGTCGGGGTGTGTATGGCAGCCTTAAGGCTATTGCTTGTGACAACCAGCTGTAAAAGATATTTTATCACAAAGTAGTAGAATAGAGAACTGCTGCAGTTCTTAGGACAGAAAACAATAGAATGTAGGGATATGCATATGCAATCAGTCTGATCTCAAGCACTTATGCCTGTCATAAAGATTTTGAACACACCTTTGCGTTTAGCCTATAGGGTGGGTGGGGAAGGAATTCTACAGATAGCTCCTCATAGAGAAAACACTTTTCAGACAAGGTTTTACAACATGTCTGCATCTCCACAAGCCTTGTATACCTTTCCGACTATTATAGATAGTCATTTGCAAGAAATATGAAGGACACCATCTGGTCATCTGGAATCGGAAGGAGGCCCTACATCAGAACCTGACCAGTAACAATTAAAGTATTTGTAAACTCAGTAGCTAAAATATACACAGGGTCACATGTTCAGACTACATACTTTGTTAAAGAAGAGAAGAGACAATATACTTAAGGTAGCCATACACTTAAGCTGGCCATACACCTTCAGATTTCTCTGTCAGATTTCCTTCAGATCAGATTTTGTTTTACCAAAACCATGTAATATGAGGACCTTTCTACACCTTCCAATCACTATGTATTCTATCAAGGAGGACACTATACTACATGGTTGTTGGTAGATCTGATCTGATCTATAGGAAATCTGACAGAGAAATCTGAAGGTGTATGGCCAGCTTTAGAGATTCTCTGTCAATAGACAAGGGATGATGTCATCACGCTGCAGCCGACCCCCTCAGAGCAGTGGTGGGCAACTGAGTTGATATAGTGGGCCACAGCATCACTTAAAGGCCGCACATAACATTTTCAATCTACACTGATTTTTATAAGAATTTATACTGAAAAAAGGACAGCAGGCATAGCACGAAAACATCATTTTTAATTTTTAAATAACAAAACTTGTTTTAAATGATACTTCAAGCGTTAGGGAACAATGTATGGTAATGCACATTTTGTGTCATATACATTGTCAAAGGTTATGATTTTTGATTCAAAGGTTGCCTGCCCCTATTCTCAGGTTATGTGCCAAAATATATATTATACACTCATCTCCTGTTCATTGGTGGAATAGTGGGAGCATAGGGACTCACCAGTCTGCTGATCCCCTGCCAACAGTAGAGGAGAAGAGAAACTTTCTTAGGCACCATCTGGGTCACCTATCACATAAGTCTATCACCCATCCCCCTCTTACCACTCTAAAAAGTTCCCAGACGAGGATCTGTGAGCAGGGGGATCGACGGACAGGTGAGTTCCTATGCCCTATGCAATAACAGGTTTCGGAGGATCAGATGATGATCGGCCAGCACCCTTTGTGTGCCGGACATTACTATGGATGGTGATAGATCTCCTTTTGTTTTATCAAAACCAATATGAGGGACTTTCTAAACCATCAAGTCTACCTGTGTTCAATCCCAGAGGACCCTATACTACAAAGTTGTTGGTAGATCTAAAGATGTGTGGCCAGCTTTACTGACTCAAATATCCTGTAGAAACATACAAGCCAGTAGCTGCAGTTATAAATGAATAAATTCATGAAGCAATATTTTTAAATTTACAATAATTAATAAATAGTAAATACATTTTTAATAAAATAACACCTAGTAACCATCAAGGACTTTGTTAAGGTGTTTCCTTTTATAACTGTAAAGGAGGACATCTGCACCAAGATGGTAAAAAGGATTAAAACAACGTGTATTCTAAAATAATGGAAATTTATACCAAGTGCATTGTGCAATGCATATACACTACAGTATATGTGATTATATCAGGGTTTACGTCTACTTTTAAGACTCTTTCAAATTATGAGTACACAAATATTGTACCAAAAATGCATTTCAACTAAGAATATGTAAGAAATTACGAATTTGACGTAATTTCAAATGTGAGGCTTTTCACAGACGCACAGATAGATAGATTTTGTCCTTGAAGTGAAGTAAGCCTATTGTGTTTGGAATAACAACATTGGAAACCTGTTAAACTGGAGCCACATCACTCAGTATTATCTCTGAAAAGGTCATCGCTGCTTTCAAGCTGATATAATTATATTATATGTGCAGTTTGGAGATTAAACCAGGATAATCTGTTCTCATGCGCTAGTTTATCTTTATTTATGCTCCGAAATTATTACCTAAATGTTTTTTGTTTGGTTATATTCGTATATTCTCTTAAGAGTATGTTGTGCGAGGTATCTCCTTTATATTAAAATGCAACAATGTTCTGCCTAATGGCTTTTGCATGAATGACTGGAAACAGTTCAGACTGGCCTCGTCAGCTTTTCATCAACACTTATGTACAGGCCAGTAATGTGATAATGGTGGCTGTAGTTAGTGCTCACAACTATTACCTGTGGTCTAACTGCAGCTTAGCTTTCTCTAGTTCTTACCTATCACTGTACAGGTTCAGGATCAACCAATGACACAGAGGCGGACGTAATGCTAGAAAACCCTTTTATTTAACAACTACAGCAGAAACAGAAATCGATGCTGGTCAAACTCACAGTATAACGTCTTGCACAGTGTGGAAGGCAGAGTCTCTTTCACACGGAACGGTAAACTTCAACCTGCCCCTTAACACATGGGGACAGGTCGTTGTTGCAGGTAGAGGGGATGTGGACCCCAACAGCTTACAGGGAGGCCATAGTGGTGCAGCTTGACCAGGGCTGGATCGATCAGGTACGGATCCCAATGCGCTGGCCCCGCTGGGTAACTCCCGCCCCACCCCACTTGAAGAGGGTAATCCAGGTGGCCTTGAACTGAGCAAAAACCCTGGCAACCGGGTGAGCGAGTAGCGCGTACTATTAGGTCCGCAGGCTGTACGCACACCAGCATAGACGGTTGAGCATGTGAAGCCTGGAGCCAGCTAGTGTGCCCAGTTGCCCCTGTCTCAGCAGGTCTCCCTGCTCTGGACTGCCCTTCCTCTTCCTGGAATCAAGCTTTTAACTCGTCTGACTGCAGAGCCTCCTGGAACATGGCCTTAAAGGGGACAGCACCACACTGGGTTTTGGTGACTACACTACATCACCCCTAGTGTTGCGCAGTGCTTTTGTATTAAGATGGCCATCTTTATGGAGGTAAAGCCACATATTCAATTTTGGTTGTTGGGAATAAGCATTCTTGGTCATACATGCAGCACCCATTCTGTTCTATGGAATGGGAAGGATGAGCAAGCAGACACCCCACTGTGTCCTCCCTTGTTGAAGACAAGGGCAGGATGGTTGTTCAGAGATCCGTCCTGATCAATTAAGTATTTCCCTTACACCCGTACACAAGAAGCAAGATACAGAAGCAAATATACAGCCATGTAGAGGATGAGATATCGAGACAGAAGTAAAATTTCTGTATGATGCTGCTTATGCAGGATTATCATTCCTCGATGTTTCCTCCTATGATATAACATATCGCCAATGCCTGAATAAAGTTCAAGGTAACATTAATGGAATGTGTTTTTATATTGATTAATATGTAAACATAAATGAAACTCCACTTAGTAAAGCTGGGCATAGAC
>CM070034.1:53915611-54024766 GCA_036250615.1 Ptychadena robeensis | reverse complement strand
ACAGAAACATCTACACCACTTGAGGGGTTCACATACTTTCAAGCAGCACTGTATGTCTCTCTGAACTTCTGGTCCATAATATTTTGTAAATACCTGGTCACCTGTTGTTAATGGGCCCATTATGTTTGCACGTTGCAAGTAAATACTCCCTTATCTATATGAAAAAGGATTTCAACACATGTTTTCCATTATTAAGAAATGTCATGTCTACAGGATCTACTATACAATGTCTACATTATGAGTTTACAGTAGAATTCTGCAATTATAACAGTGACCCATTGGCAAACCCACTGCCAAGTCAGTGTTTGAATGGTAATTACTTCTTTAGATTCAAAGATACTTAATATGTGACTTGAACTGGCATAGAAATTGTTGGTCTTTGGGTATATTTCCACAGCATCTTATTCCCCAGGCTCAATGCACGCTGATGGCGGGTAAAAAGGTACGGACATAACCTTCACTTGGGATGGGATCAACACTGCTCCAGAGTGACTTTGTTTTAAACCTGGGGTCCTGCATTGTCATTGTATCGACGCTGGTCGTAGTCTTTAATGAGCTGTGGCCATTAAACATCCCAAAGAGCATTGGGTGTGGGTGTTTTCCTGCGCATTTCTATACAAAACAATAGGGTGCTCCCTATACTGCACGTCACAGAACCCATGCTGCCTTGTGGAAACATAGCCTTAATCTACATAAAATGTATATTTTTTCATCATTTACAACCAAAAAAATGTATAGCACTTTGCATATTGTAATGCAACAGAAAATAAAACAAAAACATTTTAAATTGTACTTTCAAAAATATCTATCAAGGGAATTACCCCCTTGCTGAATTACACAAGCCATATAAAAATATCTAATATATTCCCTAGAGGATAACTTTAGAGTACCATAACAAATTTTGCATCAACACTAAATTAATTAATCAACTGTTATTTTATTAATAAATGCTCAATTTCCATCACTTTTGCTCAAACTCAGAAACAAAGGAATCAGGAAACAGAATCCAACTTTAGCAATGCAGTAATTGAAGTTATTAGTTTGAGACATCTTACAAGATTACTCGGCAATGTTGATATTAAAACAAGCTTATGATGCTCTGAAAACCAATGGCCTCATAGCACAAAAATAATGGGTTATTTATCACATATAAGAAACAGGTATACAGTATAGGCAGCTTAGTGTATTGTGATATTCTATGAAAGAACCGCTTTGCTGCTCCCATTCATATGAAATAAATGGCCCATAGAGAAATGTGAGAGAAAAGCACGGCCTGCTGCAGCAGTTGTCTGTTTTCAGTTTGTCATCCCCCCTCTGCGTCCTCCATATTTTGACAGGTTTGCGAACAAATGTCCTTACTTGATTTAAGAGAAAGAGCAAAAGACCAACACAAGAGTACAGAGGTTAACAGGTGCAGCCTTAATAGTAGGTCTGTGCCGCTGGGTGAAAAGTGACTCAAGTCTGGGCCTAAACTTGCCAAGTGACAAGGTCACTTTACAGAAAATGCTGTTCTGAGTTAAAATCAATGTCGCAGGTGGTTGCTTACCAGGGTTCTGCCATTCCATATAACACAAAAGAAGTAGAAATCTTTTTTAAAAGCAATGCATGTGATAATGCACTCATGTTGACCTAGAAGTCCTGTGCATGGCATGGCATGGCAATTTGCAGTAGAGAGCATGACCAGGTTTTGCCACCGCTGGGATGCAATAATGAAACCAAGCCTTTTTGTAGATGAAACAATGTTGTGCTCCCACCCGTAAAATAACAGCAGCCTTTCTTACTGTGTCTGCTTCTTTCTGAAAACTCATTTGAATAATCCTGGCCCACAAAAACAAACCTTCCTTTCAAAATGTATGACAAAGACAACTATAAATTGGACAGATGGCCACTCACAGGGTTCGACTATTTTGACCATTCATTGCTTAGGCTGAAAAGCCTGATCACATTGGTATTTGTCAACGTGGCCCACAAATAACTTCATACACAAGCTGACAGTGGTCAGAGGCAAGCTGGATGAAGATAAGAATAGACATAAATGGCCTGGGTCAGAAAGGAGGAGGCAACAGGGAGCCCCATGGTGAGGATAGGCACATATCTCAACATCTGCATGTCTAAAGGTGGGTTTACACGTGTAGATTTTTTTGTTCGATCAACAAAGAATAGATGATTTTTTGGTTGATTCTAGAAATCTAGAATGGGCAATTTGTTCAATGGATTGTTCGACCTTGAACAAAAAAATAGTTTGAAAGGTCATCGAACATGTTGGTACATTTTTATCTGTCGTTGTAATTTCTAATGCATTTTCATTCGATATCGGCGATGAACGAACAAAAAATTTAATGTTACATTCGATAAATGAACGACCGATTTTGGACAACAACATCGAACAAAAATTTAATTGGCAGTTGAAAAAATCTACGCGTGTAAACCTTAAGGCTCCCCATACACCATTTAGCTAGGCATACACGGTTCGATTTTAGTCCGATCAGTTTTCGATTCAATTTAAGATCTTTATCTTTTCATCGTAAGCAAATCCAAAGTAGATCCACATGCAAGGTTCGATCGTAATACGATCGCTATACGACCACAATCAACGATTTTAAAGGAAAGAGTCATATATACAAATGTCCATCAAATACAATCGACGCGACCAACAAACAAACCGCTACGATTTTAGTTCGATTGTTGCACAATCAACAAAATTATCAAAACATTTTCATCGATCGAATCATGTGAACAGTATACGATTTAAATCTGATCAATCTAAACTTTGATCATTTTAGCTCGATCGAACACTAAAATCTCCTTTTGTTTTACCAAAACCATGTAATATGAGGGACTAAACAATCAAGTCTACCTGTGTTCAGTCGCAGAGGACCATATACTACATAGCCAGCTTTGCTACTATAATGATAATATACCCCTATTTTAGAGGGTGAAAACAACTGTTGAGGCAAAAGAAAAATTTCCAAATCCCTCTCCTTAACCTAATCCATGTAGAAAGCTTTTGATTTGTGTAATGTTATTTTTTTATCACACAAACTCTGACTGAACTATAGCAGCAATTGTTAGTTGTGAATTACACAGTAATCTATATTTACCGTAATTTTTAATGAAGCTGAAATATGTTTTCTGGCCTTTTAAACACAATGTAGACTCCTATGAAATATTTTTCTTCTATTTAATTCTTTAAAGAAAATTATAAGAATAATGAATTCATGGGCAATGTTTGGGGCTATTGCATGCCTTGCTAATTTCCCATGTGAACCGTCTTCTTTCCAGTCAACCGAATGTGACAAAGTATAAAAGGACATTACAGTATGTGTACAATTCAGTGTGACAGCTAGATTTTATGCACTTCTGATATATTTGCAGGCATTGTGCTCTACAGGCAGACTTCTGTAGAAAAAGTGTTTTTATCCTCGGATATCTATGATAAGAACACAGCCAGCTGGCAGCATGTGGAGACTTAAGAAAGATCAATTCTGCCTACATTTAAATTTAGTTAGGCTTCTAGGAGGAATCAAATGACTTCAGAAATAAGCCCTGGCGTTCAGACATGAGACATTAAAATATATAAAAATGATCATTGGGTGCTTCCAACCTACAGATACAAATAAAAAAAAATGAAGCTGTGTCTGGAATAATTGCTTCTTGATACATCTGTTGACATGCATTTGATGCCTGTAGCCTGTCTGTCTCTCCTGAGATATTTGTTGCTCTTTTTCCTTCTAGCAGCTGGTACCGCACCCTTTGTCCGTTGTATGCTCTGATCTGTTGCCTTTCTCTCCTCCACCCACCTCTCAGAACCCATTTTGTGTTATTTTGTGAAAACAGCTCAAAGCATTTAATAAATTTTGATGATGAAACACACATCTGAAGTGGCAAAGAGCCATCTGCAAAACAACCTGTCCAAAGCTTTGTGCCATCATTGAATTACTTGAAATAAGATACTGCCTAGTACGAGCAAAAGTTTGATCTAATTTTCTCTTGAACACATTAAAGTGACCCTGGCAGGCTCAGAAAATTCCTACTGGCACTTGTTTATGTAAAAAAACAAATAGCTGAATATATATGTATATATATATATATAAGTAATTAAAACAATTTAGATAGCTGTGTTTTATATTACCATTCTGCATTCCACGAGTCTCTCCTCCAAAATGTAAATATCTGCTCATTGGGTGTTGTTATTGCCAGATTGTAAAATGTGTCTCTCCATAGGATGGTCAGTGGATTCAGAAAATGGGTACTGCAAGTATAGACACAAGCTAAAGTTGGAATAAAGAGTGAATTCTCTGCCTTGCCTAACATGTTGGGGGAGGGGGGGCATTGGAAACACTATTATATGTCCAATGTTGAAGACCTGAGTGCACTTTACTGCATTGAAACAAAAGCTTAATAGGTCACTGGAGTGGTCACTATAATAACCTTTTTATTGGGGAGAGCGGCATTAGAACTTTTTACATAGATTGGTACAGCTACTTTTATTTGCCTACAGACGTTAGGTAATGAGAACCTGTGCATCCAGATGCCAAATGATTACTTAAGTTTAACATTTTTGTGCTTATTGGGTGTGTAACGAGGAAATATCAAACTAGGCTGGTGGACTTTATCTTGAGCAGCTATACAGGAAGTCTTAGGACCCCCATACACCTTTAGATTTCTCTGTCAGATTTCCCTTAGATCTACTTTTATTTGACCAAAACCATGGTTTATGAGGGACTTTCTAAACAATCAAGTCTACCTGTGTTCAATCGCAGAGGATATACTACTACTACTATACTACTATACTACATACGGTAGTTGTTGGTAGATCTAAAGGATATCTGACAGAGAGATCTAAAGGTGTGTGGCCAGCTTTACTTTAAAATGGTTGGATCAGCAAAAGATTCTGCTGCCCTATTACTGAATTTTGTACATTGACTTTGGCATTACTAAATATGCCCAAAAGAGATATGCAGCCCAGAACATGCCACTTACATCTAATAGTATATTGGGCTGTGTCTCATCTAAAATTGTCTTTACATCTAAACCACAAAGTGCAAAATGTTTATTTATTCTGTAAGTCCTTTATCTGAAATATGAAGAACTCTTGTGTGTACATAAATAGAATGGCAGATGGCAATGGAAATAGAATCTCCAACGTTTGGAAATTTTACATCCCTTACTTAAACAGCAGAAGTTGCTGGACAGGCCTAAAATAAGGACTTCCATAAGCCTGCAAGGTCAGCTTTCCCAATGTCCCAAGTACATTTCATTAGTGGAAGGCTGGGGTGGATGCTGCAGAAACCATTTTATTAGGAGTATATCCAATCATTTCTTCTCCCTGACCTTAGAGATTGGCCACAATCTTTTTCTATTGCTAACATGCTGTCAACATTTCTGTCAGTCATACACGCTTTGATTTGTGGGGCGATTTTGCTGCAGATCCATAGCTGTTAACCGCCCTGTTTTGGCCCGGAAAAGTCAAGAATTTTATGTGACTTTCCCAGGCAAATCCCAATTTCAACAAATCCTGGATATTTCCCCGAATTTAGAAAAATCACTGTAATTTAGCTAATGCCACACCCACAATATCAGCACAAGCGGGGTGGGACATTAGCAGGGAGAGTAAAGCCCTCTCCCTGCTAAACCATCTGAGAACTAAGCCTGATGTGGAATTTGGAACGCAGAAAAAACACGTTCTGAGTACCTGAAGTGGCATGGCTGACGTAACTTCCTTTATATCCCCTGTTTTTAAAAAGTTGACAGGTATACACAGATCGACGGCCATGCACGCCCATTGTGAACGACCTGCCACAAAATCGGGTGCAAATCAAATGCTTGAACTTTAAATCCGGTCATAAGTCAGCCACCAAATTGACCGAACACATTATGGACATGTCCGTAATGTTTAGATCGATTGCTCTACTTTGGATGGGGACCCGCCTCCCCATCCAAAGTAAGTGCTGGCACACAAAGGGTGGGCGGCCGATTCTTGGCAGGGAAATCAACTGAAATTTGAAGCATGTATGGGGGGGCTTAATTTATACACAGAAGTGTAAGAGATCTGCCCATCTACATACAAAACTTAAAGTATATTATACTTTAACCTTATCGTATATTATACTTTATAGGATAGTATATTACTGTATATCTTATATTGTATTAAAAACAATAGCAAAAAAAAAAGGGAGGGCCACAGTCCTCAACAAATGAAAGAAGTGCAGTTCTGACAAAAGGCTACAGAATAAAAGTATGCACACATCTATTGCTATAGGCAACATCACTCATATTAAATTCTGGTCAGGACAAACCTACTTCAATTTATCCTTTCTCCCAACAAATGGCAGCTAGTACTGGGAGCTTAGAAATTTTACATATAGTTCCACCGTTCTCCATTAGCAACTGATATTGTAAGCTACATCTAGTATACAAATAAGCTGTGTTCAAGTTCTCCCAAGCCCCTAAACACTGTACAAATGCCTATGATGGTCTCCCCTCTCAATTATAAGATGGACATCTCTCCACATAGGACAGTGCAGACAGTTCTCATTCGTCCTCATGTCACCGGTATTGATCACGAATGATGGTTCCCCGCAACAATAATCTTATGGCTGTCTCATCAAGCTTGGAGGAGTTATAACGACTAACCAAAGCTGATTGCTAATTCCCAAAGGAGTGTGCTCTCTCCTGCTTCCCTAGACACAAAGATCATTGCCCAGTTCAATCAGCTTCTTTTTTTTTTAAACAATAAGATTTTATTCAATCATCTTCTTATGTGTTATGTACCCCATGGCTATGTTCACATATCTCTCACTCATGAAATTTTCCCTGCAGACATAAGTTGCAGTGCAACAAAACGCAACACAATTGTGTGTTGCAATGGACAAGAAAAAGATGCAGGTGAGTAAGGCTAGGTTTAGACTGTCGGTTCTCGAGCTGCTTTCAGCTCGAGAACTGACAGCACGCTCCCGCGGCCGTGGGAGAAACGACTCACTGTGATCAGCTGCAAAACAGTGCAGTCGATTACAGGGCGTCTAATTAAGGACCCCATAGAGGTCCTATGGGACGGCAGCCCCATCACGTTAAAGGGTCGTTTACCTGGCGGTAAAAACCCGCCAGTGTAAATATACCCTAAATTGTTCTGTTGCATGTGCATTTGGCTGTTTGTGAAGAGGCGAATCGAACTTCTGCAAATACCCGCCGTTCGCATGTTCGCGGTGAACTTCCATTGACTTTCATGGAGGGTGAACTTTAGGTCATATTTGTAGCCAGAATACCAATAGAAAAAGTCAAAAGGGTGCGACCACCTGGACAGTGTCATGCAAAATGGGGATCAATGGCTAAACTGCTCCTCAAAAATACAGATTTTTATTAAATGCTGTTTTTTCATGTGTAATGGCCAGAAATCCCATGTAGATTACAGATTTTGCCAAAAATTAGCTGGAGTCGGCTGCCTGCCTGGCAGTACCTTCAGCAGCACATCACATTCAGTCAAATCTCTCTGTAATGCATAATACAGCATACCCACCCCCAGAGATGGACTTTTGTGGCACAGTAATGATGAACTACATGTAACAGAATACCTTAGATATAGCTATAGATCACTGGATGGAGTGTAATAGTAGCTAAACGATTCCTCAATTCAATCAGCAGCAGCTATCTAGTACTACAGACACAGGATAAATGTAAAATGGCTGCTGGGCTGCTTCTATTATGTCCTCGAGGAGGGAAACATTTGTTATTGGCTCTACTGTTCCACCTGACTGTGGGGGGAGGGGTCACATTTTGCCTCCATGTTAAGGTATAGGGGGCCGGTAGAACACCCATAATGTTGCAAACATGTGAACATGCTATGTTTGCCGGGAACTGTCTGCCGCTAACTTTTTGGCCATCACTACTGTTCACATGCGACCAATTTTCCAATTTTCAAAAGCAGAACAAAATGCACAGAGCCCAACAAACATTAAAATGCAATGCACTGCAACAGATGGGTATGAACCTAGCCAAAAGAAGAATTATAGTCTGGCACCATGGCATAACATGCATACAAAGTTCCCAGCTGCTTATTGCCCATATAGTTATACTAAATGCCAAAGTAATACTGTCCATCTAAAAAACACATGGTCAGTGGTGCTGATAGGAGCCATAATGCATTTTTCAGTTCAATCCTCATCAGCCAAAGAGTAATGTGTGATAAGACAACATTCTATTGCCTAGCATCAGTGCATCATCCATAAGTAGTCTTGCTTTGTTTACATAGTAATCAAACCTATCTTTTGTTCTCTATCCATCAACCCCCTGACACCAAATGCCTCATTCTTATGTAAGATAATAGTCAGCTTAAGCATTCTATCATGATCACCTCGACCAATTATCTTACATGTGTATAGATTTCAGGTGAGGTCATTGACTGATCCTTCAGGGTGGACCTGACTGAAACCTATAATCTTTTATGGGGAAAGAATGCAGTGGTGTGCCGCTCGCCCTCCACCTAATATAGCACAGAGCCTGTGCTGTGTATACAATGCTCATTGGATTTCTGGACATTGGGAGCAATAACAAATTATCATTCCCAACAGAAATTGAGTGTATATGTAGCTTAAGGCGGGTATGGCTTTTTCCATTGAATCATTTGTTTATAAATTGATTCATTTTTTTCAATTGAATTGGATTGAAATTGAACATAAAATCGATTGAGCAGTGATCGATGACAATATCTGATGGGTTTAAGCTAAGCATTTGGATGGATTTTTGTCTGAGGGTACTATGGAGAATGCACACAGGTCTTAAGGTGCCCATACATGCATAGAAATGGGCTAGATTGATGGGCGCTCTGTGCATGCTCACGGACATCTTTCTGTCCCATATCCAATGCGGCCATCTCTGTTTTCTAACGGGATCAATCAATTCCGCTCGAAAACAGGTTTGTCGGACATTACGATAAATCCCGGTCAATGTCCATTGCCTTGGATGTGGACAGAGTGTACCCATATAAAGCATCAGCTGAGCTGGATGACGCAGCAGTGCTGCGCCTCCTGCTCCTTCGATATCTGGCTCATCGTGCTGAGCTCAAAGGCTGATCCATATCACGGGCATCAACCCATCTGTTATGAATGTTTTTAATCAATCGAAATGTAATATGATCAAATTATAAGTCGATTGAGTGAAAAATCAAACTGCATATGCCCATCTTTAGAGTTGACTGCATTGAGCACCTTGCTGCATCCTTCCCAATAGAAGTCTACGGGTATCGGGCAGGTCGGCCATTGAAAAATACATCTTGACTGATCAATCAACGACACATAAAGCAGGGAACACATGTGTAGATATGGGCCAGATCGATGGCCACTTCAAGCGCCGTGCACGCTCACGGCCATCTATCTGGCCCATATCATATGCGGCCATCCCTGTTTTCGGGCAGGATCAATCAATGATATCAATCAGCGATATCGGACATGACCGGTAAATACGACCAATGTCCGTTGCTTTGCATGGAAACCGTGGGTCTCCAGGCAAAGCATCGGCTGAGCTGGAGAGAAAGCAGTGCTGTCTCTCCAGCTCCTCCGATATGTGACAGCAGCGTAATGATGTCATCAAGCTGCTGCAGGAAACATCACAGGGCTCCAATATTGAGCCGTGCGTTCCCAGCTTTAGACATTGGGCTGTGACTGATTATGATAGCCACAACCGACAGTAAAAATCTTAAGGTAGCCATACACGGGTCGATTTCCCACGCAATTCCTGGCCGATCGATCACCGGGCGCGTGCACGCGGATCGATCGCCAAGGAATCGCGTGCAGCCCACCTTGCCCGATCGACCCCGCCCGATCGACATGGCCCCCAAATCGGATCGGCCAGGAGAACCAACCTGTTGGTCTTTTCTGATCGATTCAGCACACATCAAGGGGAGTTGCCATTTGTGAAGCGATCGATCGGGCACGGAATCGTCCAGGAATCGTTGGCCTAAAGTGGTAGGCACAGACGTAATTGGGCGATCGATCGGCCATCCGATCCCCTGTGGCATCGCCGGAATCGATCGGATGGGTGATCGATCATTCATGGAATCGACACATGTATGGCTAGCTTTACTCTTTCAGGGAACTTATTTTTTAAACATTTAAAGTCTGGAAATTTTTTTTAAAGCAGGATATTGTTCTTCACAATTCTAAAAGTTATAACATCTGTTGGAGCTGAGGAAAAACATTGCCTGTAATTCAACTATAACACCTTAGAAACATCATAAATGAAACACCGTTCATTCTTCCAGCTTGCAGTATATGAGCCTCAGATAGTGTTAAGTGTATTTATCTGAAAGAAAAACTGTCTGTGCTGCCTGTGTGGATCAGTCTGATTTTCTTCTTTTTCCCTTTCACATCCGGAGGGACACACAGCATGAAAAACAACGAGAGGTCTGTTTACTGTGCAGCAAGATATATGCGGCGTATGAACAGTCACAGCTATCTCTGTGCATCTATTTGAGTGTTTTGGCATTAGTGAGCACCAGATGTGTTCCTCCGATTTCTATTATATAACAGGGTCCATCAATGACTTAAAAGCCACAGAGGGAGAGCTGAAAGAAGGCAGCTATTTACCAAGCAGCCAAGGTGAACATATTTGTGTTTGATAAATAGGTCTATGACTGTACCAAAAAAACATGTTTACAACATATGGCATAGATAAAGCATTGCAATCTCCGTCCGAGCCTACAAATGATAGTCATCATTTCTCTCTCTAATTCCTGCTGAGGATACAACGTTTTTTTTCTTCTCTTTCATCAAGACATTGCCATTCTGGATTAATATCAAGATACAAATGCGTTGATAACCTTTGTTGTCATCTCAAGGACACGACGTGAAATATTCATTCCAGGCACGGATTCATCTCTCTTGCTGAATTTTCCATATTGTCACACTATTTCAAGGTTTATTTCTACCGATCACACAGCTGCATGGAAAACCTTAATACATAAAAGGGCCATAAGAAAGCCATGTGGTAGCTTTAGAATAGGGCATGCTAACAATGGACCTCAAGTTCACCTTAAATGAGAAAAAAAATCATATTTTCCATATGTGTGTGTATTTTTGTGAGACAGCTGTATAGCTAGCAGCTGCAAGCAGATCACTGATAAAGCTTTTGGCCAGGATTTGTTTGCATATTTCACAATACAAGAACAAGCTAGTTACTTCTGGACACTGCCTGAGCCAAAATACATATTTGAGACTGAGTAAGCAGACAAAAGTATCATACAACGGGTATAGTGACACAGGAAAAATTAAAAAAATTAACACAAAACTTCAAGGACACAAAGAAACCAGCCCATATGTGTGTCTATGCATTATGTATGGTTACAGAGACTGCCAACAGTATAAGTATACACAGGTAAAGCCCCCATATACCTTTAGATCATGCCATACAAATTTCCTTTTGATCTATTAACAACTATGTAGTGTCGCGTCCTCCCTGATACTTACATAGTGATTGGAAGGTTTAGAAAGGTCCTCATATTTTTATTATTATCATAATTTTTTTATATAGCGCCAACATATTACGCAGCACTGTACAATACATCAGAGTGGAGATACAACACACGATAGTACATACAGGTACAGGTAATGACACAGGAGGAGTAGAGGACCGGTCAGGCTCACAATCTACAACATGGTTTGGGTAGAACAAAATTTCATTGTACAGAAATTGTATGGTAAGATTATAAGGTGTATGGCGGCCTTTATTTGTATACTTACTAACCAGGAAAACATCAGTCACCTTATCAATATGCCGAAGTGCAAGGGTGCACCACACACAAGCTCATTTTATTATCTAAACAATGTACTTTAAACAGCAACAGTTTAGGACAAATATTTTTTTATATCCTTATATCAGGGAAATAAAAATTATTTTATGACACCGCTTTATATTTAACATGATTTCAAACAAACATCGGATTTTGTAATGATTTTTGTGCTAAGAATAGACAATCAGATTGTCAAAGGAGGCGCTTCCTCACCTTTGTTTTTGAGTGGCAGCCTTTTTTAGTCTGAAAGAGCTGACAGAAAGTAATATATTTTTTATATTTATTATTTTTATTATAAAATAATTCATTTAGGTATAAAAGCAAATGTGTTCATCGATTTTTAAGAATGGCATTTAACCTTCCTGGGCATTTACCTTGAGTGTAGCTGGAGTAAGTTTTTTAACAAACAATACTCACCCTCAGCTACCCTCTGAGTTACTTACCTGTCCGCAGGAAACCCACTGTGTCCCTCCATGTCTGCATCCCTGCCAGCTTTCACATCTACAGTGTCATCAATGACATTAAAGAGGCGGGTGGGGGGATGTGCGCTGTTTTCCGCCATTATATGCAGGCAATTTAGCTTTTCCTCCTCATATTCCCAGCACCATCAACGACGCCGGGGATGTAAAGGAGGGAGGGCAGGGATTCAGAACAGAATACATCTGCTTTGATTGCCCATATTTTTTTTAAACGCCTAGGAGGTGAAGATATATTATTAATATCTCCAGATATTAAGGCCTGGTCCCTACCTATTCATTTACATGCATTTTCAAGTGACCAGGCCCACTGGACGTAATGTGTAGAGATGCTCGAATTTTACAACTTGCTAAATTTCAGAGCTGATTGCAAAGCCCCTGAACATGGTATCATCACCAAACTTGCTGGAGATATAAAGAAGGGTTAGGGGAACATTTGACAGAAAATAGTATGTCTCTAACACAAACAGTTTTTGAATAAATTAAGTTCAAAAGTTCAAGTCGAATTTCCGAATTTTCGACATTTTGACTTGATTTTGAACTTAATTTGTTAGAGACATACTTTTTTCTTTCAAATGTTCCCCCAACCCTTCTCTACATCTCCAGCAAGTTTGGTGATAATACCATGTTCAGGGGCTTTGCAATTAACTCAAAATCGTTGAATATCTGAAAAAAACTTCAATCATCTCTAGTAATGTGCATTTCTTCAACATGTGTTAACATGGATTACCCAAATCCCATTAAAATTGGTAGGTGTGAACACAACCTTGGAAAGTCAGCCAATTGATTTTACTAGGTCTTGTCAGGTCTTGCCAAAGGCCTGTAAACCAGGCCTAAAGGCCCCCACACACCTTTAGATTTCTCTGTCAGATTTCCTTTAGCTCTCCTTTTGTTTTACCAAAAACATGTAATATGAGGGACTTTCTAAACCATGAAGTCTACCTATGTTCGACCCCAGAGGACACTACACTACATAGTTATTGGTAGATCTAAGGATATCTGACAGAGAGATCTAAAGGTGTATGGCCAGCTTAATGCATCAAAATGCACCAAAAGAAGATGCATGTAGCGTTATCAGTAATACAATGCAGGTCATGGTAATTGTCTGGCAAGGTGCGTAGGTTATTAGCTATAGCACACACACCTTACTTCATTAACTGACAACTGTCAAATCTGACAAATACTAACAATGGAATGGACAGCCCTGATATTACTATTAATGTACAATTACCTCACACTAATACTCAATTTCAGCAGACATATCTTCTAGCAAATCTAATGAGAAGTCTAAGCATATGAGGAACTATTGATCAATAGACTGGTTTTGTTTTTCATTCCCTCCTGGATTTCCTTCTTCAAATTAAATGTGAAGCATCATTTCTTCAAAGGCAGTAAACTATGTAGTGAGCAGCTGAACCTTAATGCACACAAGTACAATTAGATTAGGTATAAAAAGAAAGTAACCAGAAATGTGGCCACTGCCAATGCTGAATTTTATTCTGAAAATACCGGTTGTTTGGTTGTCATGTAGTCTCTGAATTATTGGCCTGAAAACAGTAAGCAAATAAGAAAAGTCACAATTAAATCATTACACATTACCTACACACTTGTTCCAAGAAGAGATAGTCATGACATTTTGCGAAATTGAGTTTAAGGCCAAAGTCACTTTGAACTTAATTTATTCAAATACTTTATGTGCTGGAGCAATACTTCAAAAATCATACAACCCTTCTCTACATCTCTACCAATTTTGGTGATGTTCAGGGGCTTTGCAATCAGCTCACTAAAGCCCCCCATACACCACATACAATTACCATGCAATTTCTGTACAACCAACTTTTCTTCTACCAAAACCATGTAATATGAGGACCTTTCTACACCTTCCAATCACTATGTATTCTATCAGGGAGGTCACTATACTACATAGTTGTTGGTAGGTCTCATGGAAATTGTATAGAGGAATCTAAAGGTGTATGGGGGGCTTTACTCAGATACCATCTCTAGTTTCAAATCCCAAGACCCAACTAACATCATCCATACTTAAATGATATGTTCACATGATATGTGTTTTGAATGTATGGCAGATGTTTTTGCCTAGTTGATTTTCATAGCATTGCAAGTGATTAGCACTCAAGTCATAACTCATGTGATGGCCACAAGCAAATAATATGCACAAGAATGTAGTTACAGCCATGACAAACCATTTAGCATGCATATACAGTACATGGAAGAGATCTCCCCCAAATGGTCTACAGTTGATGTCTTGTGCTCTATTGAAACATTTTCATTTGACCATACCTACAACCAGGATAGGAAAGCAGTAAAATAGCAGCTAAAATTTGCTCTGGATATCAGCATGAATCAAGAATAAAAGCTGCTTAATGAATTCAGGAAAACATATCTTGTCTATGGCAGTTCATGCACCTCTGTCAATCTGTGAATGTCCATCATGTATAACATAAAATATATTGGTGATTAAAGTGTTATTTCAAATGAACCTTTTAGAATAGAAATGTAGAAGCAGCTATTGCAGAATTGTTTTTTTAGTGTTCAAGTTCCAGAGAAGTTGTACACACACGGTTTTACTACTTAGTGAATCATTAATAGGGAGTTTACATCTATGCCTATCTGGTGTGTGGTGGTATATCCAACAGGCAAATGCTTGTTTCAGGTTAGTAACTCATTAACGATTTCAGCAAGAATAAAGATAGCAGCCACAGAATATGAACCTTTGAAAAGCAAACAGAAATTGTAGCTCTAGGGGGCCATATGATAGGTTTACTATAGTACCCCAATCATTTATATTAGACTCGTGAATCTTATCAGCATGGTAAACACATATTCCACCAATTTGTGTTAATAACCTGCCTTAGGCTAAATTTACACGGTCGTTTTCCAGACACTCCCGTAGCAGCCTGGGAAACGACCTGTCTCGAGCACTTGCAAAATTCTGAAAAAAACTTACGAAAGTCTGAAAACCTCTAGGAAGTTGCGTTAATTGGTCGTTAACTACTCGTTTGTGTAAATGGAGCCTACAGGACCAGTAAACAAGCAATAATCACAACCGGCCAGCGGACGCAACATTAGGCATCCATCAGATGGTTTTCGGGCTTTCATCCGAAAGAACTTCCATAGGGTCCAAGACGACCTTTGAGTGCATGCACAATTTTGCAGACAGTCACAGACAGTCGTTTCCCGGGATGCTGCTGGAGCACGGTTGTTACTAGTGTTGAGCGAGCATTTTCGAAATTCGAATATATTCAACAAATATCTGGCATTCGAGAAATTGCAATTCGGATATTCACATATTTATGTGCATTGTAAATGGATACACACAATACTCACAGTGCTCATACTGGCTAAGATCACAGAATGAAGAAGAGAAGCTGTTTTACGAATCCGCGCATGATGTAAGGCAATAGAATACAGGCGAATCAAATTTTACGAATTTCAAATGTTACTTTATATATATTGCCGAAATGACGCAAACTCGAATATATCATATGCCGCTGAATACTAGTTGTTACATAGGAAATGACCATGTAAATTTAGCCTATACTGGAAGGGACTATCTACATAAGATTTCATCTGAACTGTCAGTTGAGCTTTCTCACCAATGTTTTTAGGTGTTTTTCACCTAGAATTCAAAGAACTTTATCTATTGACATATCTAAATAAGCATATAAGCACCATGGTGGTATGGAAAGTACCAATACTAATGTAAAATGCCACATAAAGGATCCTAGGGGGTAATACTAGATCAATACTAGATCAGATAATAAGTGATCAGTTATTGATGGAAAAAAAGCTTATTATCTGACCTGATCACAAATACAATGTAATTTCATTGATATTCTAGGATGTTAACTGATGACATTACATTATTTTATGCATCAAGTGTACAATAAATTCCTGATCACCAATATATAAACATGAGCAAATGTTGTTCTATTGATTGTATTATTGAAGTTAATATTTACACAATTTTTTTGAGTAACCTAACACTCGCAGCCAGGCACTGGCGCACGGGTGCCTGACTGGGAGGCTGGGAGGAGTTGCAGGGAAGACGGCGTCACCGGAAGTGACATGAAGATGGGAGGACCGGAGGACCCTTTAAGAGGCGGAACCGGACGTGACGTCGGCCTCTTTCCGAAGAAGACATCCCCACCCCCCCTCTCTGGAATCGTTGTTGCTTGGGCTTCAGGGTTACTGGGGTTGGTTGGGGTTGACTTTTTAGGGGTTTGTTGATTGTTTTGGACTTTTTTGGGGGGACTTGTTGCTTGATTTTCTTGTTGGTTTGTCACAGTGTGGGTGGGTCCCTGGCAGTGCCTAGGAATGTATACAGTTTAATGTAGTTGGGTGACGTGCTGGTGGGGGGAGGCAGTCACTAGTAGGGTAACGTTGTGCTCTTTTAAGGGTCAATGACCTAAGGTGGAGTTTGGAAAGGTGGTGGGAGGAGACAGCGTATATAGAGTACCCATCGTGCCAGTGAGGGTGAGGCAGGTGGCCGGTACATGTGGTTAGAGTTTGGGTGGTGTTAAGTTAATTTGGGGGCACTGTCAGGGCCAAAATGTTCTGTAATGTTATTTATGCTGTGGCCAATAATATATTTATCCATGTTTTCGTCAAAACCTGGTGTGGTGTCAGTTATTTATAGAATAAGTTATTAAAGGTATTTTGCTAGGTATCGCGAACAGGTCAACACTCTCACAGTCATATTTAACAAACTAACCCTTTCCTGTTATAGAGATGATAAGTGTGTGAACTGTCATTTGTTACCTCTCAATGGTTACATTAACACAAGTTACCTATCAATGTAGATTAGAATCCCCTAGCAATACATCATAGTCAAATCTACATGTGTCAGGGAAGTTGCATTGTATGCTACTACATGTGCATGTATCTCAAATTCACCACCATGAGAAATAAAATGGAATGTTTATGTGTGGTAGCATCATTTGTCATGGACACCCATTAATGTGTCTTCAGATGCCTGTATGAAGAAGGATGATAAAAGTTATCTGCAGCCTAATCTATAGTTGATCCTAGCCATGCACACCACCCTGTCTTAAAAGGATTAGACTGCTACATATAAAAGGTTTCTACCATAGTACAATGTCACTCAACTGACAAACAGCTGGAGTACGTGATAATATGCAGGGCAAGGACTAAAAATGTACCCACAGTACTTGACAAGTTTGTGCAAAGACAAACATACTCTTTAGATAGGCCACATTGACCAGCCTTGTGCAATGTCGTTGTGTGTGGAAATACTTAACTAATATCACTGAGGTCTGATAAGAGTTTGTTTTTCCATTCAGGAGGCAAAGTACCTACACTACAGTAAGAACCAATGACAAAACTGTGACAATATTGTTAAATGTCAGAAAACAGACACAAGGTCGGGTCTACAAGGCAACAAAGTGACATAAAGTGACATCGCAAGGAGTACATTAACCAAATGAAAAACATCCAGTATGCCCATAAACGTATGTCCTTCAACATAATTCACCAAACCTTTTACAGAGTTAAAATTTAAATGTTAGTTATTAACATAGCTTCAGCTGGTTGAACCTGAGTAACTAGTATTCCTAACGACCAAATTTGTAATTCTATTGTTGAAGGACTAATAGTAGACTAGCAAAGAGAAAGCCAAAACAAAAAAAAAATGCATTGTTAAAATGGCGTGCTCCTATATAGATATAAGCCAAGCATCACAACCATATGGGCTAATGTAGCCATAACTGTTTTTTATAACTATATAACTGTATTTCATACCTTTTATATAAAACTTCATGATTGACTGATTTACATTGAGGATTCAAGCCATTCACATGTATTGTGGTATTGTGGATTGTGGTCTCACCCACACCCCTGTGTTGTTATGCATGCCAACAAATGGTCGTCTATCCCAATGTGTTAGTAAAAAAAAAAGGGGTCTTATGTGTTGGCAATCGGCTGTCCTAATGCAATGTACACTAATGGCCATTGACTTACTAATTCACATATATCTTAAAAGGGGTTTGGCAGACATTTTAAGAGGGAATCAATAGAAAAGACAATATTTCATAAAACCAAACAAGAAATATCCAGAAGGCCCACAGAACGACTCAATGGCAACTTAAGACCTTATTAATATCATTCAGTTAAATGGGCTTAACTAAAACTAAATGGCAATATCATATATGTGTTACCTCATTTATACATTAATAAAGAATGGGGTCATTTTTTTCAATGCATCATCAACTTCGCCATCTGTCTAGTAAGTCCATGGAAAAGACATGTTAAGTTTTGCACCCCGCTGCAACAGTTTCTGACATAATATATCATAGTAAATAGAAATCCAATATCCCATTCCCTGTAGAAGTATGGAAACTATTACATGTAAATTCTTCTTTCATATAGTTGTTTACTCACTCTTTGATATTTTCAGAAATAATGGCGTTTTATGCATTTCAGAAATGACAGCTGTACTGTAGATTACAGTAAACAGCAGGAAGTCGCTTTGTATGTTATTCATTGTTTTGCAAGAAAGAACAAGTAGAGTTATTTATTACAAGCTTAGATATTAGCTTCATAAACCATTCTACATCTATCGCCTACAAGCAGGTAAAAGCCCATTGCAAACCATATTCTAGTGGCAAATAATAAGTATTGTGATGTAACTCAGAGCTTTAAGGTCAATTCGTTTTAAATTGACTGCTAACTCCTATAGTTTGAAGTCTGCTCTAGAAAGTTATTTTCTGAATCTCCACCTTCGTTTAATGAACTAAAGGTGCTTATTACGATTATATTTATATATTGTCGGAAGCCTGAGAGTGGTTGGAAGGCAGTTGCACATGAGGTGATATCCCTAAAGGTAGCCATACACCTCAATAGATGAGGGATCAGCGGGATCACGCCATCCCGCTGCAGCCAGCCCCTCAGCTGATCGGTGGGCACCCTTTGTGTGCTGGCCATTACTTTGATTGGGGACTGCCGCCCCCTTTCAAAGTAATGGGATCGGCCGTGAATTTAGCAGCATGTCGAATCACCATGTGAGATTCCTGGTGGATCTGACCAGGTGGGCCCTCTAGATTTTCAGCCAAATGACGGCCGATTGACGGGAGTGTGCATGGTGAATCAGGCGGTGTATGGCTGGAAATGTCTTGTCAGGTCAAGTAGAGACAAAAAAAACAAGTTTGGGCTTTTCAAATACTTCAGACCTTTGAAATACTTAAAATGACTATTCATCATCATCAAGTTAAGCCATCTCTTCTAAAAATTTGCCTATCCCATTGTCCACGCTACTGCACCTTAATTAATTGCAGGCCTTAACCTTCAGCATCAAACATTGTCTCAGATTAGTCTGAATTAATTTTTTAGTGCCTGTGTCCTATACAGGGAGTGCAGAATTATTAGGCAAATGAGTATTTTGACCACATCATCCTCTTTATGCATGTTTTGTCTTACTTCCAAGCTGTATAGGCTCGAAAGAGCCTAACTACCAATTAAGCATATTAGGTTGATGTGCATCTCTGTAATGAGAAGGGTGTGTGGTCTAATGACCATCAACACCCTATATTAGGTGTGCTATTAATTATTAGGCATTCCTTGTCTTTGGCAAAAAAGGGTCAAAAGCGCGTTTGACAGGCTGTAGAAAAGTAAAAAATAGTGAGATATCTTGCGGGGATGGCAGCACTCTTAAAAGAAGCATAAGCTTCTGAGCGTGATCCGTTTCGATACATGATCAAGGTTTCATTCAAAATATGTTCAACAGTTTGGGTCGGCAAGAAGCGGTTTTTTGGTGGAACAACATAAGGCGCAAATAATGCCCATGACTGAGAAAAGTCAAGCGTTGTGTGCAGCTGCAAGATGCCATTGCACCAGTTTGGGCCATATTTCAGAGGCGGTGTGCAAGCATCATGGAGTGCCAAAAGCACAAGGGTGTGCAATACTCAGAGCGAAAGGCTGAAAGACGACCACCAGGGACAAGACAACAAGCGTGAAAGTTCAAGGACTGGGCAGAAATTCTCAAGACTGATTTTTTTCTAAGGTTTTATGGATGATAATGAGAGAGTGAGTTTGATGGGCCAGATGGATGGGCACGTGGTTGGATTGGTAAGGGAGAAGAGAGAGTCCGTCCGGACTTCAGACGCCAGCAGGTGGAGTGGTGGTACTGGTTTGGGCTTTGGTATCATCAAAGATGGAGCTTGTGGGGCCTTTCGGGTTGGGATGGAGTAAGCTCAAGCTCCAGTCCTTACTGCAGGTTTTCTGGAAGACACTTTTCAAGCAGTGGTTAAGGAAGAAGTCTGCATCTTCAAGAAAAAATGATGTTTAATGGAGGACAATGCTCATCACACGCGTCAAGTACTCCCAGGTGGCTGGCAAGAAAGGGTTTTTGTATAATGGAAGAAGAAAAACGATGACATGGCTTCCTTGTTGCACCTGATTGAACTCTTTGGAGACCTGTGGTTCTCTCAATGTGTGATTTACAAGGAGGGAAAACAGTACACTCTCTGAACATGTGTGTTGGGAGGCTGTGGTTGCTGCTGCAAACAGGTGTGATGGTGACAGATCAAAAACATGACAGAATGCCATGGATGGCAGGCTTTTGAGTGTCCTGGTGCAAAGAAAGGTGGCTTATTGGTCATGATTTGTTTTGTTTTTGTTTTTTGGACTTGTCAGAAATGTATATTTGTGGAATGTTGAGATGTTTATATTGGTTTCAGTGGTTAAAAATTAAATAATTGAAATGGGGTTTTTATAAATGTAGGTTGTTGTTGTAAGTTGCCTAATAATTATGACAGTAATAGTCACTGACACACAGTATCCCGCTAAAATAGTATAAAGATACTAAAAAATATGTCTATGAGGAAAAGATAACTTCCATAAAATATTTCGCTTTCGATATCATTAAGAGTGTTTTTTGTGGTTCATTGAGAAACATGGTGTTGAGATAAAATTATTCCTCAAAAATACCACTTGCCTAATAATTCTGCACTCCCTGTAGTGACGTTGAAGCTGAAAAAGAAAAACACTAGAGCACAACAAAGGTCAGCAGAATCTGAACCTCCCAGAACAGTCAAAAGAAACGTTCTTATAAATACATTCACAGTTCAGATATCTGTTGCTGGAAACCATCTTTGGTGATCCTTTTCAGATGCAGTAAAACGACACTGCACACAGATTGCTCTTTCAATGGATAGTAGTGCCTTTGTGTTTTTTAGTAGTGGCCTTCTGTTCTATGTGGAGCGGGGAGGAGGCAGAGAAAGTGCACTGCTGTGGGCTCCCCTATAGGAAACAGCAGAAGCCTTAAGGCCCCCATACACACAGTGATCCACAGCCATGTGCGTTCACAGCAATTGATCGGCTGCAAAATCAGCTGCTGCCCACATGGAGTGTCAGATCCATGTCGCCCAAAATCTGGATCGGCCAGAGAATGGACATCTAATGGCCAGCACACAAAGGGTGTGCTCTGATCCCCTGGGCGACGTCATCACACTGCAATCGGTCTCCAGAGAATCCCGCAGCCATCACTGTGTGTATGGGGGCCTTTAGCGGTCAGTCATTTAAAACAGCAATGGAAGCCTGCTGTCCAGATACAACTTTAAAGTTCTTCAGAGATAATAGTATTCATAAGTTTTTTTGCTTGACAGAGTCAATTTAACTTGTTAAATTGGCGAAATTATATTAGCTAAAAAAACTAAATATTTAATGCTTAGAAAATTATATTATATCACTAATCACTAGACATTTGATCAATATATGCAGCCGCTATAGCACGTACCCCCAGGATAGTCTGAAAACCAGCATTGCCATTTTCATCATTACCATAGGTAAACAAGCATTAACCTCTGTGACAGATCAGGTCTTATAATTACATGTACAGAGAATTTCCTTTGAAGACAATTTATTCATTATTATTGTTGTGTTAACCTTAAAATATTTTTATGTGACTTTCACATTTTGTACTTGCAAACATACTCTATCTTCCATAACAACTGTTATGACACGATAGCAGCCATGCAAGGATGAGTTGGCAAATTGATAGACTAGTATGACAAGGAATTAAGAAGAACTCAGAAATGGCTGCCACTGTGTGCTTATATGTATTTCATAATTATACACAGAGGCAAAGGTAAATAGAAGAGAAAAAATACCATTATTTTAATATCAAAATGTTTTACAATGCAATACAATGATATAAAAAACAATCTGAAACTATTTTACAATTTATTTAAATCAAACTTTTTGAATTTTCTATTGCCCCAAATCACGTTGATTTACAGCTTTATAGCAATTCAAGTCACAAGTCAGATACACCAACTTTGATCTTCCATTAGATTGACTTGTGCAATCCAAATATCGACTGTTTACTTAACCCTGTGTGCATGCTCCATAATACCATCGGATACCAATCCATCAAAATACCTAGAAACCCGTCAGATACTTGAACAATCAACTGAAATTTACCAACATGGCTGATCATAGCTTGATTTCAATCAATTTAGTAAAACGAACCAGCTAAAAAGGAACTAAAGGCTATTGCTACCACACCATAAGGTAGCCAAAGAAGAGGTTACTTTCCCTCGATAGATAAGGGGGTCGACTGCCGCATGATGACGCCATCACGCTGCAGCCAGCCCCTGAGCTGATCAGCGGGCACCCTTTGTGTGCTGGCCATTACTGCCTTCCCCATCCAAAGTAATGGGATCGACTGGGTATTTACCGGCATGTCGGATCCCCGTGGAGATTCCTGGTCAATCTGTCCAGGTGAACGTACCCGATTTGCGGCCAAGCGACCAAAACCATGTAATATGAGGACCTTTCTAACCCTTCCAATCACTATGTACAGTACTCTATCAGGGAGCACCCAAAACTACATAGTTTTAATGGAGTATGGAGTGATCTAAAGGTGTATGGGGGGGCTTTACACAATTCAAGTCAATAGAATAGAGAAATCAAACCATGTATGATCACCTTTATATACCAATCTTGGGCTAAAATGGCTGCTGGTTACAAAATCTTCCCAACAAAAGCACAAACCATTGGATTTTACACACAATTGCTATTGTATGCATGTATCTGAATGCTGTTAATTTACATGTTCAACATAATTTGCATCTTATCTATTCTGACCTTTTGCAAGCTCATACTACTTTATCTCACATACAGTACAGGACAGTACCGTATGATAAAGTACTTCGCACAAGAGCTATTAGACTGCTACTGTGTTACCTAGGCCCTGTTTGTCATTCCAAAAATGTGTATGGGGTGCTATCAGGGGGCAATTCATCCAGCTCCGTGGCCGGGCCTACTGATGGCACTATCAGTATAATTCAGATATACCTCAGGAGTTGGCAGGATATACTTCTGAGGATGTAAATTAAAGAGTGTTCCCTGGCACAGATAGGCAGCAGTGCTTTGCTTTTCCCAAATTAGAGTTTAGACATTACAAGCTCATCATACTTACTGAGTGCTTTGTCATGTTACCTGTCCTAACCATATTATTCTGTCATATGATAGATTTAATGTATAGCTCACATGTCATATAAACATTTTAGACATAGGCCTCTATACAAATTCAGTTGCTGTGTCTTGTAGTAACACATCTCTAATTTGGAATAGACATTAAACTATTACATGTGAACGCCCATCCTGCATGTTTATCCCAAATCATCATCTTACAAGATAGTGATCCAGGTATGCACTTTGATAACAAGTCAGAAATAATGGCTGCAATCCTTCTGTCCTCATAGACCATAGACCAAGAGATCAGTGTAGTGGCTCATTCAGATGGTCGGCAGGGAACATGTTAATTTTCGCGTTGTTGCCCACAGGGATAACATGGGGACAGAGATTGACAGGCGTTTCTTAACTGCCCGCACAATGTGTCCATAAGCTGTTGTCCTGACAATGACTAAATGTAGCCTAGGACTGGGCATACATGGGTCGATTTCTTAATGGTTTCAAGCACAATCAATCGACTTGGGTGCTTGGGGTGATCGATCCCACTTAAAGGATGCTCGATCAAACAGGGAACCAACCAACAAATCCCTATTCGATTGCCGAGGGTCCCCATCAAAGTATCGAACGGGATTGTTTGTGCAGAAGTGCTTCTCATTGATTAGCCGTTTAATCGCTGAAGTTCGGTGAGGTCATAACCCTGCGCTCAAGGGTTCATCGATTGAACGGGTATCGACCCATGTATGGCCACCTTAATATAGGACACTTAAAAATCTGATGTTCTTATGTAAAAATTATCAAATACATCTGGACTTCTTTAAGAGCTGAATTCAAAAAGGTTAGTTGTATTTATATGTAGAATTACTGGCAGACTGAGGGCTTGTTTCCACGACGTTTTTCAATCCGTCAAGGTCCCTCCGTCAACAGAAAGGTGCATCCGTCAGGACAGAAAATGTTTTCCTTCAGTGCATCCGTCAGTGACAGATTACACCCCTCAGTTGCGTCAAAATAGACGTAGTGATCTATGTCAATTTTAACGCAAAGAAGACCAACGGATTGCACTGACGGATGTTGGGACAGGCTCATTGGATATAATGGGCTACGACAAAATCCCTTGGATTTTGACGCAGTGGAAACAAACCCTGATACCTACTACTGGGTCTTGTCATGTGACCACACATGTTACATGGTCTAGCACATAAAGAGCATTCCAAAAATCAGGCCCACCTACCTGAGCTCAAACCTTCCACCACACTGGGCACAAATATAGTGTAATAGAATAGTCCCCAGCCTGGACTGTGCCATCATAGTATTCTACTAAGACCTAACTCTGTGCTTGTAGTATCCTATTTTATGTGCCCAGTACCTACTGCACATAGTAGGTGATCTGCAGGTACCCAGGCCCAAACCTTTCTTCAAGCACAGATAATGTATTCGGTTTTATACTCCTATTGGTAAGCCCGGGCCCGGGCAGGGGCCTCTATTTCTCCTGTGTCATAACCTGTTCCTGTGTGTACTATATTGTGTTGTATCTCCACTCTAATGTATTGTACAGCGCTGCGTAATATGCTGGCGCTATATAAATAAATGATAATAATAATAATATTATTAGTCTTACTAGATCAACTAGTAATTCAATTACACACCTGCATGCCAAGGTAATTTTCTTTTATTTTTACAAATGAAAGTATTACCTACAGCTACAAATATAATCTAATATATTGCAGTTAACTAGTCCATAGATGATATCTGTATTAGTTTTTTCTTTTATTTTCCCCTGGTATTTTATTGAATAGTACACGTCCTTCTCCTTTGTGTTTACACTCATTTCTCCATTGTGTTTGAGGGAGAACCATGGTTGTCACACTGGTTGGACGTCAAACAGCTATGCCTTTGTTAATCTCAACTACATGATGGATTGATGGGAGTAATAGTTTACAACGACTTTTCAGATCACAGATAAGGGCCCCCATACACCTTTAGATTTCTCAATCTACAATCAAGTCTACCTGTGTTTACTGCAGAGAACCCAGCACTACATAGTTGGTAGAGCTTAAGGATATCTGACAGAGAGATCTAAAGGTGTATGGCCAGCTTTAGGATGCTGCAAGATCAATATTTAAGCAATATATTTGCTGAAAATGTTCCTAGCCTGAAAATAAGAAAACATGCATCTAATATATCTAAGGATTAGTAAACACCAGTAAAAATATTGTCCTTGTTATTGTGTTTTCAATATTCTCAACATTATATAATATTACCTTGACATCTGGGTCATCATTGAACATCATATTACACCATTGCCATTAAAGTTACTAACGACTGGACCTGCTGGGTAATTTCTTTTTGATTAAATATCTGTTTTATGGCCACTGTCTTTATGTCTAATGTTTACCATAAGTAATATTTGAATGTGTTTTTCTGACACATATAATTGCTACCCAGTAAATGCATTAGTTATATCAAGAAGGCCAGTTCATATAAATGTAAATTCAGGAGTGGATCATACGTATGTAGATTATAATCTATCACGGCAAGAGAATTTCTTGTTTTGACAGTACAGATGTCACATGAGTAACTATTTACGATGCAGTATTATGAAACAGCAGTCACGTAGGCAAGTCACTGGAAGGACGGCCCTTGTTTGACTATGTGGCTTGGTATGCTAAAGGTATATTTGAATATAGAGTACATCATTTGCATGTGATATGCAGAACTAAATATGGTATGAGGCAAGGTTGTCTGCATTCTACTAACAATAGGATGAATAAAAATTATTTTACATTAATGGTATGCCTATTCATCCCATTTAGAGTAGAGTACAAGCTGAGATAGACCAAGAACTAGGGCTAAGGGCAGAAGGTTCACCATTGCTCCTTATATTTTTCAGAGGTCCTGCTAAAAGGTTTACCAGAACCATCATATGGGTTAACTTTGAGTCCTGGTTTATCAACACTTTAGGACTCATTTACACATTAACATGTATGGTGCACCTGAAGCTGAACTTTAGCCTTACCTTTAGTCTTGTAGTCATACAGGCTCCTCTACTGTACTAAAATACTCAGATTTCATCGTACATAGCTTTCCAAACATGAATTAGAAGCTACAGCAAGTCATATAGGTCCTCCCTCATTTCCTGTTTGTTGGACAAACAGAATTCTCTGTCCCTCTCCTCCACGTCCTTCCTCGGATTTCAGCTCCTTTATTCATGGAGGCTCCATAACACATGTAGGCCATCCTTCACCTTCTTTTTATTATAAATCTATGTGCAGCACCCTGCTAACTCATGACATCATGTCACTTGGTAAAATATATGTCATACATACAGAAAGGTCTGTTCTGTAGAATGTCATTAGCATGTTTGATAGGATGGTAGAACACATCAAGAAAGACTTCGTTTTGTTTGGATAGAGAAAGGGAGGATTAGAACCCTATGTCAGATTTTACCAGTATTCTATGAGATTGTGTTCAGTCAGGGGGTACTCTATTCCTCCTGCATCATCACCTGTACCTGTGTGTTGTCTTGTGTTGCATCTCAACTCTAATGTACATCGTTGCATAATATGTTAGCGCTATATAAATAAAATGTGAATGCCCTTGATGGGTCTCTATGTATCTACACTACACTTATTACCTGTAAGTAAACATGCAAATTTAGACATATGTTTTAGTGGACTAGCAATATTTTCATCCTAACAGAACTAACCCTAGATCTTTTGATCCTTCATTATGTAGCAATGGGTAACACAAAGATTCTCCTGCAGAAGCCTAACGGTGAAACGCGTCAAGAAGATGTTATCCTACTATCTGCACCAATCTGTTGTTTACATACATTGATTATGTGGTTGTAATATATATATTTGAGACTGTTTTTTATAATTATGTAATATTTTTGTTGAACATTGTATCCACTGTAATGTCTTTGTTCTGGTATAACTGCTGGATTGACTATATGGTATTTCAAAAAAAGAATAAAAATTGTTAAAACTTGATTATAGACTTAATATGATTTACCTTTAAGTGCCGCTAAAGTCCCCTTTGGAGCCCCTAGTTTTCATATTGGGAAATGTAGGTTCTCATGCTGTTGACATGTGGACTTCACTACCCAAAAACTTTCTGTATATATAAATTTATGGGATGAGGCACAATCACACTGACTGGGAATTTGAGATTTTTTGCTATATAAATAAAAGTTTATTATATTATATAAATACTAGTATGAGTGCTTGATTATAAAACATTTCTCAATTACTGTGTCAATGATTGCAGATTAGGGTTCCAGTCTTCCCCCAGTATCCTAAAAACGATTTTTGTGTCATATCACTTGTCTGTTTGGCTGAATAAACACTTTAAATGGAAAGTGGGCCAAAATTAGAAACCCATAGGGCCTATACTAGACTCAAAACACTTTGTTCATGAGATAAAGTTAATGCAATAATGAACCACTAAAGCGGGTAAATGTCAGAGGAAAAAGCACATACCTTTAAACTGGCGATCATTGCTATACTGTGTTGAAGCACAACCTATCATCCAGGCAAGTCTTATCCAGAAGATCATGTCTAATATTTTAATACAAGCAGCCTATCTCCGTGGTGTGACTTATCCAGAAGAACATGTAAAATATTTTAATACGAGCAGCTTGCCTATCTTCGTGGTGAGATTTATCCAGAAGAACATGTAAAATATTTTAATAGAAGCATGGTGTGATCCAACTGTGCAAACCACCCTGCATTGCTCATTGGCAACCAAAATTGTGTTGCAAAGTTACCACTTTGCTATACATAAGTTTCCATCATTAAATGCATTGTGGCATTTGCACAGTAGTCAGGAAAGAATATATTCCAGGGAATTGTTAGGTTGATGGGCCACAATCTTATATCCTTACTTCTTTATTTATTTCCTTAGCATGGTCGGGATTTTTCCTGAGATTACACTCCAGTGTATTTGCCTTTTGTACTGAAGATATTTATGGAAAACATGTACATGTTTAACTCTAGCCTAATCCAACGCATTATTCCGAATTGGCAGGTGCTTTCAATTAAGTTCCAGGTTTACACAATAGATCCAATACCAGCAGGAAGCCATGTGAATCCCCCCAAGATTCTTCTTTGCCCTGAAACAAAATTAATTAGAACCCTACATAAACAGACAAAGACTGTTTTTTTTTAAAATGCCAAGATAAGAAACAATTTATTATAGAGAAGAAAAATCTCTCATTTAAAATAGAAATCTGTACATCTTTGTCACAATCAATATACATGAACTGTACAAATTTACAGCAGTTCATAATTTATCAAATAAAAGAGGACTAACAAAGTTCACAAAATAGATGGTGGCTTGTGGAAAAGGACTTTTACCCAATTAAGTACAAGAATTACAAAGCAGTACTCCACTTTCTAAAAATAAGAAGTTTACTCCGTCTTTAGAAAACTACGAGCTAGGAAATGTACAGATAAGCTGGCTGGTGAGAACGCCATAGTTCAGACAGTGTCTTTATAAGGTATCTTTAAAGCCTGTAGCCGAGGCAGGAGGAAAAAATAAGAATTCTATATTTACCGTTCAAGTTCATTTCACAATATGAAGGATACTCAAGTATTTTTGGGCAGACTTATTAATATTCTCTCATGTATATATACATCTATATCTATTTTCAGTGCAAGTCGTGTCTGCCATGTACAGTTCCACTAAGTGTCATATTCCCAACTCTTCTTCACCTTGCTACTGAGCTGCCAGAAATAGTAACATTGAAGACATTAGTGCAAGTTAAGCTCCGCAAACAAAATGCAGAGGAGTAAATAAAAAAAATCTTACAAAGACATTGAGCTTTGGGGTTTAAAATTGAAGGATATGTGCCTACTCAACGTTCTGGACTTAACTGTCAGCTGGCAAGGTCGGGCTGAATTGACTCCATGGTTAATGGAGCTCATAGACATTAGATGACTATTGTCCTGTGCCTCCAATTATGATAAGCTAAAGATCATATTCTAGAGCAGAAAATGACATCTGCAGAAACTCCCTGGCTGACCACTCTCAAGGGAAGAATCAGTCATCCGATATGGACTTTCCCAGCTGATTATAGTTCCCTCAAGATAAGGCTAGAGCCAAGTGTCTGCTCAGTGCATTCACATGCCACCTTTGGACAGGATTACAGAGATAATGGAACTGAAGGACTCTTCCCCCTACAAAGGCCTGACCATAAGTGGAAAATAGCAACCTAACCCTGCCTGAAGACAAATGTGAGTCCAGTGTAAAGTAGGCACATAACCTACAGATATTATCACTGACTTAATGTCTAGTGCTAAACACATTTCCTTTTACATACAGGCTGTTAAACTACTAAAAAAAGGTACTGTCCAAACCATGGCACATTCACATCAGTAAGATCTACTTCTATTTTGTGCCCAATCTTCACAGCTGTGACATTTTATACTTCACAATCCATCCCCATAGGAGCCCTCCCAAATTAATGACAATATTATTCCATCTGTAACAAGATGATCCAGCCATCGACCGTATCTTAACCAGATACGGTCATCAGGTTGTACGTTTTGGAAGGGCTCGTTCGGCCAATGCGAAATTCATCTTTGCAGCTGATTCTGCTGTCGACGACGAGAGATGAGCTGCCATTTTGACCACTGCCCCCTAATGGTACAGATTCGTAGAGAACACATATGGATCCATCCTCTCCAATGCGATAGGACACTTCATATGGATCAATCCACAAAGTAAGTTCACTTGGGAGAAGTTTAAACATTTCTTGGCTGCTCAGTCCAATACGATCTGCTGCTTGCCCGATTAAGGGATCCATTTTGTGGTTAATCCGAATGCAGCGGTAGGCTGAACCTTTGGAAGGTTTCTCTGGAAACCAGTGATGTCTGTAATGGTCTACAAATGAAGATAAAAAAAAAGCAAAACATATTTATGGAGAGTCCAAACACACAACTATCATCTAAACAAAGAAAACTAAATATAAAAGAAGTAGAACCACTTAGTTTGTTACTATGCAACAACAATCAAAATGACATGATGTATTTTTATGACAACAAAGAAGAAGAAATGTATGCCTGCCCTCTTACAATATGTGCCGCCCCACACTAAATCTACAAAGCCGATGAATAGTTATCAAGAAATATGGGTATTATTATTTATTTATTTTTTGTATTCAGGACAACCCTTAGGCTTGAATTAATAAGAGTGCTTCATTCTGCATAATTATAGCACTTCGGAGATTATGACTGGGGTTAGGAGGGGGCTGGGGGCACGGAGCCATTCCCTTGTTTTATCAGTACAAAAGAGCTGCTGTTTTGTGTAACGAGAAGCCAGCTACAGCACAGATCCCTCAAAAAGAAAAACACAAAGACCTAAGAGAATAGTGACTAGACTGATAAACATCTGTGTGCTGCCTGGGCACGTTTCACAGCGGTCTTGTGATTTCTGTAAATGGATTATTGTTAACAGCCTCCACTACAATGCCTGCCACATAAGCAAAAAGAGATTCACATGTGGGAAGCAGGAGAAAAACAACTAAAAATACAACAGAATAACTAGTGTATAAAAAGGTGTAATCGGAACCTTCACGAACCGCCGCAAAATTAAGGAGTTCTGGTTTAATGTCTCAATACTGAAGAACAAGGCAATGTAATAGGAGCCCGACATGTCGAATAATCACGGCTCTGAATATAACTTGCCTTGCCATGTCCATATTTAGAGCAGAGAAGGAAATTCGTCACTGGTGGGTATACAGCTATGGTCTAGGCAGGAAGGACATACAAGTCTGTACTTTCCAGCCGCTGGGGGAGGTCAATATGCTATTGTACAACAAAGACTTGGAAAAACAAACAGAGCTGCCCATCTGGCTAGTTCCCAGCAAGTTCTGACTAGTCTGTACAACGAAAAACTTGCCTAAGCATATGGCGTCAGGTAGCCCTACACACATCAACGGAAGTTTCGGCCATTTGCAATCTCTTCGACTTGTTGGGTCATAGAAATGTTGATTGTCCTACCGTACACCATCTTGGATTCTAGTTAGTTATATATTTTCTCAGTAAGAAAAACTCAGATATCTGTACAACTGGGGAAATTCCCAAAGCTTTTCAGTTTCTACACTCAATTTTCATCAACGGTGGTTGATCAAAGAGAGATAAAGAAACAACTTAAAGCAGGCCATACACCTTTAGATCTCCCAACAACTATGTAGTATAGGGTCCTCTGCGATTGAACACAGGTAGACTTGATGGTTTAGAAAGTCCCTCATATTACATGGTTTTGGTAAAACAAAAGGAGATCTAAAGGAAATGCGACAGAAATCTAAAGGTGTATGGGGACCCTTAGTCTATAAAACGATCGAAAGGACCCACTTTAGAACAGAAAAATCCACCCCATATGGCCAGCCTCACTGATCTGAAAACCATAGCTCCAGACCAGCGATTATTACAGATCACAAGACCACTTGTAATCTCGAACAGGACGCCTTTAACAACTGAGGATCAAAATAAGGAGCCGAGTCACCCCATAATGGAAAATCCCAGAACAAAGACCTAGTACCATCTACACGTATTACTGCAGTGAAATAAATATATAATAAATAAAAGCAAAATGAAAACTTTAAAAATAATAACATGTTAAGAAGCATTTAGAGATAGGGTTAAATCTCCTGTTGCTTTAGTCATCTTATAACAAAACAATAGTAAAAAAAAAAAAGACAAAAGAAAACTTCTCTCTCTGATTAACGAACTCCCGATCCCCACCCACCCTTTCTGTATAGATCACACAGGGATAAGGGGGTCCCCCAGGTTAGGGTGCATGGCTGCCTCTTACCTGCCAGCAGCTCTTGCAGGGACAGGTTGAAGGTGTGCAGCTCCCGGTCGTCCATGAGTCCCTTGGTCCTCAGGAACTTGGAGAGAAAGCCCACCGCCGCGATGATCTCTGGCTTCATGTTGGTTCGGGTGTAGTGGGTATGCATGGAGGCTGCGGGGACACCACAATGGGCACGATCCCGCTGTTTCCAGTTCTCCAGGGTTTTTTTTTTTTAGGATTTTTTTTTTTAAAGTTTTGCGATTTTTGTTTTTTCTGATTTTCACTTTTTCTTTCACCGAGTTTTATTTACAACAGGGAGGGCGCTTGTGACATGTACAAGTAGGCTGAGTGAGGTGTCAGGACTGCTGCCTACTGACCATCCCTAGAAGGAGAAGGAGGACTGGCCGCCTTCCCTCAGTCACACATTCCTTCTATACAAACTTTCCTGAGGGCAGAGTGAGCGAGCTGCTACTCCGTCCGCCTTCTTATAGCGCGAGCGCGAGGAAATGGCGTCAGGGAGGCGGGGCTCGGAGGCTCGGCCTATCAGGGGATCGCACCACGGTGACGGCTTCGTGTTGCGGGGAGGACAGGCCTCAGCTGACGTAATCGTTCTGCAAGCTGGAGAGAGCGCAGAGGGGAAAAATTCCCTGTAAACAAGCCAGGCCGGGGGCGGCGACTGTCGGCGTCATTTCTCTGTTATGTGTAATAGCTGCTTGCTATAGGGACAAGGGGAACAACACATGGCTGCCTTCTGTGTGGACTACAAAGCCCAGCAAGTCAAGGGGTCTAACAATTGTAATAAGCTTTATCACAGCTGCATCTTCTATACACTGACAGACATACATGAGGCTTTGAGGACGTACAAGAATAATACTGGAGAACAATGAAACCTGGAGCTCTGCACCGAAGAGCTAACAATCTACGTAGAATGTAATATGAGGAAGGCTGTAAACACATAACTCACCCAAACCCTTCATAAAAGAGCCGACAACCTAATGAGATATAAGCTGCTGATCTATACCATATGGCCACGCATACCTATATTAATGTAATGCCATGGTTTGCCCACAAGAGCTAACGATCTAAAACATTAGCAGTATAGTGATTACATGGCTGTAATAATACAGTACACGAGGAGCTGGAGCTCTGCTCTAGATAGCTAATTGGAAATAATTAGTACTTATACACAGACGTAACATTCAAATCTGCCTATTACTGTGTAGGTCATGTCTGTACCAAAACAGCTCTGACCCATGAAGGTGCCCGCTGGGGTCTGTAGCAGATCCTTAGTTATGGGAGTTGTGAGGAGAGCGCTCCATGGGTGTTCTTCTAACACAGTGGTTCTCAACCTGTGGGTTGGGGGTCGAACCACCATTTCATGGGGGTCACCGAGCTCACTGAAGGCATCGGAGTCTGATGCCCACAAGCAGGGTGGGAAGTTAGAAGGGAGAGTAACACCCCCCTCCTAACGCTTGTGCGGGGTAGGAAAATATAAGGGAGGGTACATTACACTTACCTGATCGTGCAGGAAGTGATGTAGCGGAATGCGGACATGACACCCCACAGCAGCACTTCCGCATTTCAAATACAGAAAGTGATGGCACTTCTGGGGTCGCAGATCTAAAAAGGTTGAGAAGCACACAACCCACAGATGATCTGGGAAATTTAAAGGGAGAGTCTACAACTTTTTGTCATGTCCCCCCAAACCATTTCTAAATGTTGTAAATGCATTGGGGCAAACTGGCATAGATGTTATTGCTCCTTTGAAGGCAACAGCCTTTTGATAGGTTGTGGGTGTCAAGGTACATTGCCTTGACCATCATACATGAGCTCTACCTTGGTCCAGCTGTTTGCATGGGACAGGGCACAAGCACTCAATTTATTCTGTGGCTACTTTTCCTCAGTCACACATCATAAGTTACCATGCACTGCATGTTCAGATCTTTCTTGGTTTCTCATGGTCAACATTTGGTTTTTCAGTCAACTGGGCTATAGTAAACTCTCTGATGGACAAGTCTCAGCTGCCTACACACGTCACTGAACTTTGGGCACTGGGTACATTGTTGCTCACTTTCACGTTGCCCATCCACTGCATTGCCAGAGACAACCTGCTCTGACCAAATTGAAAGTCATTCAAATGTGTGCCTTGTTATGGTCATTCCAATCCTCATGAGATATTCTCTGGACTTGTCGTTGGTTTTTATGTTATTGCTTACCAGTATATTACCCACAGAACTGAACAAAGCCATACAAATGTAATCCTTAGGAAAAACGACTCAAACAGTTAACAAACGAATTAAAATGTAATAGGCCTATTTTACACAATAGGCTATTATAATAATATCTAACAGGTATCAAATCCTGTTCAACAGGTCTTTGGGCAAACACATTTGACAAAGCTCAGACTAAAGGTGTCTACAGGCGTGAAAAGGATATTTCCTGAGAGGGATGGGATTTGGTGACATTGAGAAATCATATATAACTAGTGCCATTTGCTTAGGCTATTCACAGACATATGAATATGAAGAAAACGTTCAGGATTTAGGTCATACTAGTAATTCTGTTTCTGGTCTGATCTGCGTCCTTCTCCTATGCAGGGGTGTATAACTCCAGTCCTTGAAGGCCACAAAATGGCTAACTTTTTGTATCAACAGCACACCTTAACTCTAATAAATCTCTCTCTCTGTAAAACATTCCATTGTAAGGATTATCCCTGAAAAAAGTCCCTCATTGCCTTCCACACAAGTCAGGGACGCCATCACGTGTCCTTTACAAGCCTACAGAAATTTATTTTCACCATTAAATAAAGAATCACTATATAGCGCTATCTAGTGGCCATATGCGTTATTGCCGCTAATTAACCTCTGGAAGACTGAGAACTAATATGGCCATTGCCACAGCTCAAGAGCAAAACAGGCAAGTATAATTTTTAGGGTTCTAGAGTATTTGTCAATCATTGTGTATTTGTATTTTTTTCTCATTTTAGGTGTGCATCATCCATCAAGAAAAATTATTCCCCCATATGTATAAAGGTCTGATACACCTGACCTCCCTCTAATGTCCTGGAGGAGTTACGCCATGTAGCTTAATATAGTTGTGATGAGCACATTTCCAGTAACAGTTTATTGTAAAGATACAAAAGGGATGTTACATAAAAGCCAGCGGCTCTACATCTGCCAGCAAATTACACATTATCTTCAAATGTACAAGGGAATCATCATTATTCCGTACACATTTTTCTACCTATGCCTACATGTATTTATCCTAAAGCTTTCTCTACACGTTACTAAGTAGGTGGAATAATGTCTTTCGGGGTCGGTAAAGAACAGCTCCGACGCAGAAAAATGGAACAGAAATAATAACTTTTGATAACTGAATGAATAGATTTTTGTTGTTTGCTTAGTTCTCTTTGTCAGATGTAGCACAGTCCATGTAAAAATGCTCTCCAGCTGTAAGGGGTCTTTTCAGTCTCCCTCCCCCACAGGAAGACAGCTCCAGACCATAACAAGACAAAGTCATGGCACAGTAACAAAGACAGCTGAGATTAGTGGGTAGGGGGTCTCTCCAGACAGGGAGGGGGTTGTGCTCTCCTCCCCCCTCTCACTATGTCCTGCAAGCTGGAGGGAGTGCTTTGAAGTGAGGACTTGTTGAGAATGGCACTCCATTGTCTGTGCTGTGTGCCTGTTCCCATCATGTACGTGAACGCCTAATGGAAGTAAACTAGAGTTTCAGGAAGTGTCGCAGGAGTGCTGGATGAACAGTGAACTCATAGACTGATCCACGTGATGAGTGATTCATAGGCTATAAATACAACCCACAGCTCACCATAGCATCTGATATGTGTTTTCACACATGGGGCATCAAAAGTATTCATGCTGAAGATTGCTAACATTGTGTGGATGCTTATATTAGCCTAGAGCATGGTTTCTTCATGTAAATATATTATGTACCATTGTATAATAGTAAAAATATATCTTCAATTGTTTAAGTTATAAATTGTCTGATACATACACAATTACTACTAATATGTTCAGTTATCAGTAAAACAACTAGTGCTATTTGTGTATTTTATGGGGTTATTTATTTATCCAGATTTTGCTCCACGCCTGCTTGATGTACAAAAAAAAAAAAATCACACATATGGCCATGTATATGAGGTATACATGAGATGAGTGTTTTTCTAGTGCAGTCAAGCAACTATCTCATCACTATGGTATTTCCAGACAGCCTTGGTCAATTGTCCTGGGGCAGATACAATCAATTGGACAGATTAGAATGCATTAGATTACTAGTGTTCCTCCCACCCGCAGATCACTCAGAGTCGTCATGTCATAGCTCCCTCCCCATACCCTTTCTTCTTTCTGTAGACTTGGCTATGGTGAGTGTGAAAGTCAATGCAGATGTCAGATATATGTTTTCTTTTTTGGCCCATCCACACTATATGCATTTTTTATAGGCATGCGTTTCCACATATATGCAAAAACCCATGCGTTTTGGACATTACATATGCGTTTGCCTTTTTGAATAAATCAGTGAAAAATGCAGGAAAAATAAATCAAAAATGCCTGTGGAAACTGCGTTTCTAAAAACACAACGCATGCAGTGTGAATGGTAACTAGTGATGGCCGAAAAGTTCGCCTGGCGGACAGTTCGTGGTGAACATAGCATGTTCGCAGTTCGCAATGCCGGCGAACATTATGGGTGTTCTACCCACCCCCTACACATTAACATGGAGACAAAGTGCGACCCCACACCCTATAGTCAGGTGGTACAGTACAGCCAATGACACTTCCTTTCGCTCCTGGAGGATACCCCCCCCCCTTATAAAAGAAGCCCCCCAGCGGCCATTTTATATTTATCCTGTGTCTCCAGTACTAGATAGATAGGGCGAGCTGCTGCTGATTAAGGGATGACTTTGCTATTTAACTATTACACTCCATCTAGTGATCTGTAGTTATAGCTAAGGTGTTCTGTTGCATGTAGTTCATCATTACTGAGCCACAAAAGTCCTTCTCTGGGGTGGGGCATGCTGTATTATGCATAGCAGAGAGACCTGACTAAATGTGATGCGCTGCAGAAGGTACTGTCCAGTAACTTTTGGAAAAATCTGTAATCTAGATGTGATTTCCACCCATTAGACCTGAAGAAAGCAGCATTTCAAAAAATCCATATTTTTGGGGAGAAGTTTAGCCATTGATCCCCCTCTGGCATGACGCTGTCCAGGTGGTGGCACCCTTTTACCTTTTTTTTTTGGTATTTTGGCTCCAAATATGACCTTAAGGTGTGAGAAGTCAATGGAGGTTCGCCGTTCGCATGTTCGCAGCGGGTAATTGCAGAAGTTCGATTCGCCTGTTCGCGAACAGCCGCAGCTGATGTTCGTCCATCACTAATGGTAACATTGGTTGTTATGTAACTACGTAAAAACGCGTGCAGTAAAAAAACGTGTGCAGAAAAAAAACGCACCGCAGCGCATATAGTGAGAAATGGCCCTTATGGTAGTTTGGTGCTTTTACTCTCCCTGTTTAAGACCATTTCAACTGGAAAATTCTGTCACTGGAAACAGTGGAGCAAAAAAAAATATGATGGAAGTAGAAAGTTATCCTAATGGGGTTAATCCATTGGTGGCACAAAACTTTGCATAAAGTTAGGTCTATACATATTTGGACAGAGCCAACTTTTTTTCTCACCTTGGTTCTGTATATTACAACAATGAATTGTAAATGAAACAGATGCAGCTGAACTGCAGGCTTTCTGCTTTTATTCAGGGGGTTGAATAAAAAGAGTGTATAGAAAAGTGAGGAACTAAAGACTTTTTGTAACACAATCACTTCATTTTGGGGGCTCAAAACTAATTAGACACAGTTGACTCAATGGCTATTTTATAGGCAGGTGTGGGCAATTCCTTTTATTATTATCAACTAAGCAGACAAAAGTCCTGGAATTGATTGAGGGGGGAGGGTTACTTGAGCTCTCAAGTTCCAGGTGAAGCAAGCCATCCTTAACTCCGTGGTTTTCTGCCCTTAGCACGCTTATTTTTAAAGCGCACTTCAGGCAATCATTGTACTCTGCCTCGATTCCCCATCCTCTCTCCTCCTCCACATATCCGGCATCTCAACATCTCCGGCATCAATTAACAAGGAGGTCAAGGGTGCAGGCCCAGCCTCTTTAGTAGCACTGATGATGTTGGAGAGTTGGACTCGGAAGGATGGAGGACAGGTAAGCCTGAGTGTATGACGGGCTGAGTATTGTTAGTAAACAAATTTAAAAGGTTAACCTCCTGGGCAATATGGGCTACCCGGTCAATAGCGGTGGAGTACACTGTACCCGCTGTTCTTCCAGCTCCATGCACAATACTTAATACACATGTTTGCGGGGGAAAGCAATGCCCCCTCCATTAACATTGAGATATATAGCGTCACTGATGACACTAAAGGAACAGGGCTGGAAAAGCTCCATGAGCCTGCAGAAATGCTGCAGGCTCACGGAGAGCCGGCGACTGCTCCCAATCTCGGCACGGGCACAGTTTGATCTGGCTTCGGTCATAACGCCCAGGAGGTTAAACCCATTCAATAAATCGATGCAATATTTACAGTGGTAAAGATTGATACGGTACATCCTGAGAAAGAGAGCATGGGTCAACTCAGCAACTCCAAAAGACCTGGATAGCAGTGCTTTATATGACCTTATGTTTCACAAGATGAATGCTCCAGGCTACAAAATCAGGTATTAAATAAGAGAAAGATTTTCCCCTTATACGTTTGTATAATCAGTATTTTACTGTATATATTGATGTTCATCTCCTAAGCAATGCAGTATTTTGTAATAGTTTAGTGCACAGTTCAGTACAGCTAATGAGGTCCCTTATGTAGCTATCTAGTTCCATTTGGCATTCATTTCAGCTTATGATCAGGATGGCTGCCATAGGGCTTCATGCATCGATTCACAAGGTACCTTGTTTACTATTGGAGCTGTATACTAGATTTTTATTGCAGAGCCATGGGTTTTAATGCTTGCCCTTTTTTCTCCTAATGTCTGTTCAGTGCCACATCCATTTAAAGTTGTTGTAAAAGCTAATGTCAATATTCCTTCACAACAAATCAGATATTAATGGTTGTCAGGAGTTGCTTCTATTCTCTCCAATCTATATTTTGTATTTCAGGTAATGCTGTTCAGATGTAATGCCTGGCATACACACGCCGATTAGCGGCCGATTTTTCCGCTGACCGGAGGCGCGAGCACGCGCCGCCGGTCAGCGGCAAAATCGGCCGCTAATCGGCGTGTGCCCACATGGGGTGACAGATCCCTGTCGCCCCACTGCTCGGCTGGCCAGAGAACGGACATGTCGGATGTTCTCTGGCCGATGCAAGCTTATGCCATTAACTTCAATAAAGACAGGCGTTTACATTGAAGCTAATGGCCGGCACACAAAGGGTGCCCAGGCCGACTAAAGCAGCCCCAGAATGCACCAGAATGCAACGTGATGACGCCATCACGTTGCATTCCAGCGCTCATCGGAGCTCGTCTGTCTGCACCCATCTGTGGGTGTATGGCAGCCATTAGCTGCAGAGAAGGTAAGAATAAGCTGATGCTTTTTTAACCAAAGCCTAATATTCTATGACTTCTTGGATATGTTTCAACATGTATTAGTACGGCTAGAGTTCACTAACTGGCTTGTTTGGCATTTTGAATAATTTGGGCCTTTTTTGGAGTTATGAAGCCTAGTCAGCTTGTAGTCATTAACCCACTTAGACCTCAACCCATTAAAATTCTGTGTCGGGACTTCTTACAAATGAATACCTGTAAACTTCAACAAGTTTCGACAATAAGTAAGGGCATGTCCCCTCTGTGTTCTGTTTCCTGCCAAAGGGATGCCCTTAGCACAGGGGGGCAGATGGAACTAAGAGAACAGAGGAGACAGCCAATCACCCTGCCTACAGCAGCGTCTGTTCTCGTGCTCTTCTAGATCGGTGATAGTGCCCCCCCTGCGCTAAGCGCATTTCTTTGGCAGGGACCCGATGGAGCCAAGCACACAAAGGAGACATTAGTGCTGGCACACAAAGATTTTTTCGGCCGATCATCACATGCAGTCAATCAGGTCAAAGTCTACACGTGTATGGGGGGCTGCAGACCTTGTTTCCACTGCACAGAAACCAGCGTTCAGATATGCACCAAACATGGGGATTTCTCCACAGGAAGTTGTCTGTAGTTTTCTATAGTGGAACCCCCATAAGTTTTAAGAAGGTGCCCTAAACCAGAGCACCACACGGCCAAGCTCCCCTGTGTTTATGACCCCTATTGAAGACTAGGTCTTATATTGCTCATATAATATTAGAGGGGGAATGCTAAATCCTTGATTTTATCAGTTACAAACAGTATAGAAGCAAGTAGTAAGAAAAACAGCCAGGCAGCTAGCAACAATGGCACCCAATATTTTCTTCTTAGTAAATTACCATTGCTGAACTTAATAATTTAATTGCAATGGGTAAGACACTTAACTTTTGACTTCAGCAGTTGCAGTCACACAAGTTAACCAATCATAGACTAAACTGTGGGAGAATTGGGCTACAATAAACTAAAGACTGAAGCTACATCATTATTTTGGGTAAGTGAATGAAGTTTTGGCTCTGATGATCACCAACCAGACAAACAGTATTTTTAGAACCAGGTTAGTATTGGCAGCCTATGTTTCCTCTCAGTGATAGGTTCAATTTAAGGCACCAACCTTAGACTCAAACTTTGTGTACTCAGATTTTGTTTCTCATAGTATGTAATGCCTGCCATACACCCACAGACGGGTGCAGACAGACGAGCTCCGATGAGCTCTGAAATGCAACATGATGACGTCATCACGTCCCTTCAATGAAGACGCCGGCATCGGCCAGAGAACATCCGACATGTCCGTTCTCTGGCCGGCCGAGCTGTGGGGCGACAGAGATCTGTCGCCCCATGTGGGCACACGCCGGTTGGCGGACGATTTTGCCGCCGACCTACGACGCGAGCGCGCACGCCCATTGGTCGGTCGAAAAATCGGCCGCTAATCTGCGTGTGTATGCCAGGCTTTAGTAATGTGTTTGCTTTATATATATATTTTATCTTGTTCATTGGCAGGTTGATTGATTATAATCAAGTTCATTGTTTTCGAGTTCATCAGTAAACTCTAAATAAATTACACTTAAATAGTCTCTTCTGTATTTAACGAACTGGTTAGAAAAGATTAATTCCCTAAGAAGTACAGTAAGCACTAAACGTAAGCTCTGTACAGACATAGATAATTGTCTAGTGTCTGTACAGCTGTCATCATTGGTCATTCTATGACCCAGCAGGACAGGCAGGACAGATTGTTGAATGATCTTTGCTCTTTATTATATTTGACTGAAATTAACAAAGAGTTTAGACTTGAATTTTATTGCTGCCTTATTGTTACTTTTATTGTATTCCTGAGAACCTAAAGGTTCGTACACAAAATCAATATATTAGGTATTAGGATTTGGACCATGCGTGGTGCCAATAATTGTCGATATTTCTTAATTTGTACAATAGGTGGTCCTTAATAATTATTCTAATAAAGACCGTTTTTTACGAACATAGATTTAGTGATGCCTGTAACCGCCAGCTCTAGTTGGTCCTGTTCTACAAGGACCAGGGTGTGATCACCCACCAAACCAGGGTCGTTTTTTCCAAATTGTCTATTTTTCTGGCTAGGGCATAACTTGAAGCACCATAGGGCGAACTTGAAGCACCATACAGACACCTTCCACCCCTTAGTTACTAATTTCTTCAATATATTAGGTACATTTTTGCTGACACACGTAGATTTCTTGACATCTTTATAAATACAGAATTTTATAGAACATGATAAGTTCTCACCTTTGTGTTGTGCTTATTATGGAGAGTATTAAAGGTTCTACCACCTAAAACATAAGAAGCTTCAGGGCCATGTTCAACATTTACAGAAGGATCACTGATCTTCCTTTTGCCTCTGCATAAGTCTGCTGCAACTCAGAGTTTCCACTAAAAGAGGTTTATTTTGTGAAAAATGCCAGTGTGGAAATTGTGTGGAAGTGAGGAAATGGAATTTTTCCTCTCAATTTGGATAATGCGGCTGATCTCAGAAAAGTTGTTTGTACACCTTGCTGGATAATTATAACTACAGCCCAGCCTAATCTTAATGCTAAAATATGGACCTGGGTTCTGGTTGCCACTGCTATGCAATATATTTGTATGGGACAAATACAGTTTGATGTTTGCACCATTCAGTCCAGTATAACTCATTGCTCTGGGTTCTCCTAAATGTTCTTTTATGCAGATCTTTTTTCATGTATTTGCAGGTGTTCTATCACCTATCAGCTCAACTATGTCTTCTATCTTGCCAGGTTTTAATAAAGACTTGTATATCTACCGCATGTACATTTTATATATTAATGTACATAAAACCAGCACATATCTTTGAATGTAATAGAGCACTAAATCAGGGTACACACATGAAGATATGGGCCAGATCGATGGCTGATTCAAGCGCCGTGTGCGCTCACAGCCATCTATCTGGCCCATATCATATGCGGCCATCCCAGTTTTTGAGAGGGCCATCCCAGTTTTCCTGCTCGAAAACTGGGGTATCAGACATGACTGTTAAATACGTCCAATGTCCATTGTTTTGCATGGAAACCACGGGTCTCATCTGCTCCCCAGATATCTGACAGGGACCATTGGACAGCTCAAATATCGAGCCGTCTGTTTCCTGCTTTAAGCCCCCCATACACCTTTAGATCACTCCATACAATTTTCTTTAGATCTACCAACAACCATATAGTATAGTGACCTCCCTGATAGAATACATAGTGATTGGAAGGTGTAGACAGGTCTTCATATTACATGGTTTTGGTAGAACATTAGCTGATTGGACAGAAATTGTATGGTAAGATTGTAAGGTGTATGGGGCGCTTAACCTCCTGGGCGTTGTGCACGTGTTATTTTAAAGTGTGCCACGGGCAATAGCGACGGATCACAACATGCTCCACCGTGATTTCCTGTCCACCCGGAGGTGCCATGCATAACTCCGCCATCACTGGAGATGCCGGAGTTATGCTGGAAAAAGGCGACGCCCCTCCATTTACATGGAGGTCTATGGCGCTGCCTACCCCCGCCCCCTTCGCATCACCGGTGACGTGATTGGGGGCAGACCCAGAAGCATTGGCATTCCGATGCTCCAGATCGTCGGGGGAATCCAGCAGACAGGTAAGTTTCTCACTAGTTAACTCGGGCCAGACACCCAGGAGGTTAATTTCTAGCAGTGCAGCAAAATTCTGAGAACCGCAGCTTAAATGCGTAAATGCTTGCTAAATATCTTCACTTAAAAGCTCAGTTGCAACCACTCTGCCGTAGAGGCTCCTAATTTAGTACAACTGTTATTTGTTGTTGTGTTGAATTGTTTTCACAATAAATAAATAACCTGTTTGGGTTGTTTTAATAACAGCTCTTATGCTGGGTATACGTGACACAGTAGAAAGAGCTGAGTTGGCTTGCATGTAAATTATAGGCCTCGGGGCTTTCTTACTTGGGTGTTTTTTGGAACTTTGTTTACAGTGACGGTTTTTCCTGGTATAAGTTTGAACAATTATAGGCAGTATTTCTTATCTGTTCCCCACCCCGAAATAACATGACATGCTGTTCTAATTAAATGCCAACAGCAGAATACATTAGGACTTGGCTTATGTGAATGTTTAGTACTTACACTTTCACAAGAAAGAGAAGTTATTAAGAGCAGAACTCTTTCAGGTTTTTCCTAAATCAGAGGCCACGTTGGAGAGATTACTTCAAATAAGCCCATATTATATTCCCTTCACCGCCATGCACAGTTGGTATGAGGTGTTTGTGCCAATATGCTGTGTTTGGTTTTCTCCTGTGTTCCATTGTTGTGGACATTATTCTAGAAATGTTGTTGTTTGTTCAAATGCAACTTTGCAGTCATGCTATGTTTTTTTTTTTTTATTGTAGAGAGAAGGATTTCTCCAGGCAACCCTTCCGAACAAGCCAAAAGGCCTGCTCGATCGATCTTCGTGCTTGTGCACACCAATCGATTGTTTAAGAATCATTTGCAGTCAACCTTGAACGATCGACCCAAAAGCTGTCGGAGTGAATCGATCATTCTGGAATCCAACATGTCGTTTTTTTGGGATCGATCGTTCGCCTTCAAAGTACGTTGGTGGTGGTCATCAATTGACTCGCACCATTTTAACTATGACAATGACATCATTTTCAATTTAGAACATTCTAGAAATCGATCTGCGAAAGTTGAATCGTCCTAAAATCGATTGTTTAAGGTGTGGTGTTAATCATAAATTTTCCATTCACTGTGAACGATTGAGTCGATCAGGAAGAAATGGACCCGTGTATGGGGACCTAGACTTGTTCAGTCTTTTTGTAATTGAACTGTCATGAGCTTAAACATGTTAAGTGAAGCTAGTAGAGTCTAAAATGTTGCTCACTGATTTTTTGTGATTTCTCTGAGCATTCCAATGTTTGACCTTGGAGTAAATTGAATGGGATGTCCTCTCCTAGGAAAAGTGGCATCTGTCTTCAGTGTTTTTCAGTTAAACACTGTAGAATAATAGACTTCAGATTTTGACCCTTACCAGACTTATGGATACCAACAATTGCATCTCTTAAGTAGTGTTGAGCAGAAATATTCAAATTGCTAATATATTAGACCCTAGGTGCCCAACCTGCGGCCCCTTTGGGCATTGTTCAGCAGCCCCCCTTGGTCCTCCACATGCGACCCCCAAAACCGAACTTTTAATGTATAGGGCATAGCAACTTACCTGTGAAGTGGTCACACGTTGATCCAGCTTTCCTCATCAACTTTGGAGATCCTACATCAGTAAAATTGTCAATGTTGGTTGGGGAAAACCAGGTCTACATTTGAGCACTGCACCCAGGGGCAGGAGGGGGGGGGGGGGGGGGGGGGGGGGGGGTGGTTGCTGTCGGGTTTTGACTGCCTGTAAGGATCTGGTCCACCACCTGCTGAGATATGTCGACAGGGAAGGGAAATACCACATGTGACCATTCATTTTGAAGATAATGGCAATGTTATTTTAATTGTGAATATATCCCATGTATCCCATGTAATTCAAATATTGCCTATGCCACTCATCACTACTCTTAAGCTAGGCATACACCGCTGGATATTTGGTTTGATCCAAAAACTATCGTTTTGGAAAACATACTGTGATCGATTCACTACCGATTGATTCCTTTCCTAAGCCCTGTGTGCATGCTCTATAGTACCATGGGATACAAAATACCCAGAAAACCCATCAGATAGTTGAAAGATCAACTGATATTTACCAACATGTTCGATCACTGCTTGATTGGTTTTTGTATGATTTGGATCACTTTTGGTCAATTGATTCTGCTAAAAAGGAATTTTTAAAGCGATCTTTTAAAAACGATTGTTTTTCATTCGATCGAACAGAATTAACTGACTTTTTATGTCCCCATACATAAAACTTTATAAGTGACAGCAGGTGTACATTATTTTTCAATTACTTTATGACATGAGTGTATAACTGATAAATGTTAGGTTTACAGTGGATATAAAAAGTCTACACACCCCTGGTAAAATGTCAGGTTCCTGTGCTGTACAAAAATGAGACAAAGATAAATCATTTCAGAAAATGTTCCACCTTTAATGTGACCTATAACTGTAATCTTTTAGGTGGAGGGAAGAAAAAATATAACAGTAAAAAAAAATTTGGGATTCGGGACAAGGGTTTAGATGATCACAGCAGAGTAAACATGCCCTTCCCTGTCCACATCGCTGGCATCATCAATGACGACGTTGATGTGGGCTGGGTAGCCGATGCCCCTACATTATAATGGAGGTCTATGGTGTGAACCCCCCCCCTGCCCCTTCAGTGTCACCATTGATGTAGAAGAGGTGGTTCCAGACTCCCAAAATGGCTAGATAGAAAATGGGGGAAGCTTTCTGGGGGTTTTGCATTCCTGGTTTGTTCGGAGTTTGTTTTTCAAACAAATTCCAGACAAACTAGGTTTGCCTCAACTGCTAGGGGGGTTAATAAGTAAAATATTTTTGGTGTAATACATTGATCACAGCAAATGGAACAAAAGTATGGTGTTATTTTACACTAAAGTTACATTTATTGTGTAGTTGCAAATGTGCTGGCTGCCTTGGAAACCTTAGCAGGAGGTCACAAAAAAGTTATGTTCAAAGAATTCCCATCTCATTGCTGAAGGGTACATTTTGACATTTCTTTTTGCCTGAGGTGTTCAGGCCTTCTCCTGCTTTAAGACAAATTAATATTGCAAGAATGCTATGTGATCAATAATTGTCTGACAGCAAAACACCCAATGGGATTGTCTAAGTGCTACAGAACCTGCATAGTTACATATTTCAGTAAAATGAAGACACTTGCTGTAGTACTATAGAGTAGTGTACTGGTTACCGGACATCTTAACATCGAACCATCATACAAGAGTAAATAGTGAAAACATGACTGTACAGTATGTGTAGGAGGATAATGCTTGGCTCTCAGCACTGTTCGTGGCAACAGCTCTTCAAAGAAGCAAGTTTTAGTGCTAAACAGATTTCCTAGCAGGAACTAATAGCAAGAGACCAAAACAAGCTCTTATTAGCACAAAGAAGCGTGACTGAAGCAATAACTATGGTCTCCTACTGTTTCTTCCACTCAAACCTTTTTATGTTTGTTTTTTTACTGTTCTTGAGCCAGGATATTGTATTTTGCAAAATACATTTTTATTAACCCATTTACAGCTTGTAAAAATTATGTTTAGACCATATTTAAACACTTTGATGTAATCTCCTATGTATAAACCTGGATTTGACTTAGATCCTCCCAATCTTTGGTTCATGCCATGTTGAGTTTCAGATTTTTTTTGGAAGCTTTAAATTTCTCTTAAGCATATACTTGTAAAGTTTAGGAATCAACCAATGACAAGAGGCGGCTTTAACAATGCTGAAGAACTTTATAAAAAAACTGAGGTCCCAAGAGGGTCTCGCAAACTTGAACAGGCAGAAATAACTATGTTAAATGATAGTCCACAATAGTCCAATGGTGCTAAAGTAACTGCCGGCAAATGAGCGGCCAGCAGGCTTTAACCCATGTGGGATAGGGGGTAGCAGGGCCAGGAGTGGCCGGTACTTGCATGACCCTGATAATGCTGAGGGTAACAGGCAGGGGAACAGCGAGGACAGTCCATCCGCTTCAACACTGGCATGGTGCAGGGAGTGGGAGCGGACATTCACCCCACCGGAATGCCTGCTATTCTGTTCTCTTGCTGCCCGCACGCTGGACCAAAGGGGTAACAGCTGCACCTGTAGGTAACTGGGATTTGGAGGGTAAATGCATGCTATTCTGCTCTCCGGCTGCCCCCACACTGGAACAAACGGGAATGGTAGGTAGGCCTGGAAGTGGAAAGCTTGCCCAGTCACACCATCTTCATCAGGTTTTTCCCCACTGAACACCGCCCTCCACTTATATAGGCTCCCAAACTTGGGGCATCATCAGTAAGTGTCTTAAAAGGGACATCACCCTCCACCTTACAATTCCTTGTCACATTTATACTTACATATTACTCTTTGTTTGTCAATTGTATGGCTTGCTCACATCTGCTAATGCAACAGAATGATATTGCTAAAAGTAACATTTGTAGTTAAAGGCCACATTATAGTACGTAATTGCTGATGTTGTGCTACTAATGGCTTTGATCCTACAACATTTCCCAGATACTTTCCCAGTTTCTGACTGTGTTATTTTGGGGCAGGCCTTGTATTTACCCTTGTAGGGGTGGGGAAACGTGTCTGTTGTAGCACCTGCTTGCCAGCCAACAGAGCTCTGTGCATGAGCTACCAGCACTGAACAGAGGATTTAGGATACCAAACTGTTGAGGGCTCTGCCAAGCTATTACACTTGTTTTTTTTTGTTCCATTTTTTTTGCTCTGAAAAAAGGAAAGGCAAAGGACTGTCATTGTCCTTTAACATGCTAGAATTCTATCGCCAGATAGATATTTGCCAGATTTACCACAGTAGCAGGGACTTAAGCAGGGTTTGAGCCGTCCGATGTTCCCTGCAGCAGCGTGATGACGTCATCACGCTGCTGTCAGATATCGGCGGAGACAGCTCTGTTCAGCTGATGCTTTGCCTGGTCTCTAGGCAAAGCAACGGACATTGGCCATATTTAATGGTCATGTCTGATTTGGCTGTTTTCAGCCATGGCTGCATATGATATGGGCGCTCAAAACAGCCATCGATCTGGCCCATATCTTGACGTCTGTACCCTGCTTTAAAGTATATAAGTGTATCTATCTTATATATAAGGTAAACATCCTAGGTAAGTATGTTGCCATTATAGTAAGATATGGGATAACCGGTATGATGAAGTTCTGTGAACTTATCTTGTGTGCTGATCTTAAGATGGAGGAATCACTGCACACAGACACCATGCTTCTCTTCTCTCAGGAAGAAGACACACACTGAGTAAACTTTATTGTAAACACATTCTTATGAACAGACAATAAGGTCACATGACACAAGGTCCTGTGTGAGAGATATACTGTATAAGAGCATATAGAATATTACATATCTTAACAAAGTATATACTATTTGAAAAATAAGGAGTAGCTCTACTTAGGTCAGTGCTCTACTCTACTACTACAACTCTTTACTAGTAAACAAAACCCCTCAATATTTCACAAGCATAAACCACTGTCACCTTCTACAGAATACCTTGCTAGACCTGTTCGGGGAGTTAAGTGTTGAATCAGATCTTGTGGCAAATATATCATCTCTAAAATTCTGCTTAATTGATCTGTTATTGTTATTGTTACATGTTTTTCTATATACTTTCTTAAGCCACATTCCTAAGTTATGGTGGTTTCCTTCTGTTTGTTTACTTCAAAGCACTTGCACTATAATAACCTTTATCTTTATTGTTCATGGGAAATGTTCTTGAACGTTTTTACCTTTAGTGTGTATAGTATTGTAAATGTCTGCTGTAAAGCATATACGCACATTCTTTCCATGCATGACTTGTAAAGCTAAAGGCATTTCCCTTGTTTGAAAATGTACACATTTAAACTTTAGAACATAGTGTACTTTGCTTATAGGTGTGTATGTTCTTTGCACCAGACTATTTACATAGAGTTAATGTTCTTTTCTGTATATAGTACTATATTTCTAGTAAAAACATTACCATATAGATAGAACTTTGACTAGTTGGGGTGAGTTTTGAGTTTGATCTTACGGTCCATTAAAACCTCACTTGTTTGCTGTTCATTATTTAAGGGAACATGGGCCCACAGTTGTTGTTTACTTGGGAAAACTTTAACCTGTTGTCACGGTAACAACTCGACATGGTCGAATTTGTTTTAAAAAATTAGATGATTTCAATGATTTCGAGTTTATTGCAAAGCCCCTGAACATGGTATCATCACCACACTTGCTGGAGATGTAGAGAAGGGTTGGGGGTATACTACAAAAAAAGTATGACTCTAACACAAATAGTTTTTTCATAAATGAAGTTTAAAGTCAAGCCAAAATTTTGAAAGTCAACCTTAACTCGAATTGAACTTAATTTATGCAAAAACTACATATGCTAGAGCAAAACTTTTTCCCCCCAATGTTTCCACAGCCCTTCTCTACATCTCAAGCAATTTTAATGATTTTCGGAAGCTTTGCAATCAGCTCACAAAGTCAGCTAGTCAAAAAATTCAACCATCTCAAGTAACAACTTCCTCCTGAAAATTATTATTATTATCATTTATTTATATAGCGCCAACATATTACGCAGCACTGTACAATACATCAGAATGGAGATGTAAACACACAATAACACACAGGTACAGGTATGACATGGGAAGAGTAGAGGACCCTGCCCGGACGGGCTTACAAAAGAAATTTACCTTAGCATCCACCTTCAAAGTTGTGGTGAGCAGTGTTCCAGCTTCAGGAGTTGACTTTAATGGGTTATGCAAACTTTAAAGAATATTTTCCAAAAGTTGCTCTACCAAACCATCAATAGTTAACACATTAATGTTTATCATTAGCTTTAGATTTTCATCTTTATTTTTCATAAAATGCATTTACAAAGATTTGTAGTAGACCCAGACTTCAGTAACAAGTGATGTCTGGGTGTAATATTTCTTGTGTAACAAAATGATGGTACACACTGGTACTGTGTACTTAGTAAAAGTGTTTAACACATTCCAGACTTCAGGTCAGATAACACAAGTCTTGTACTGTAGTTAAAATATGTCAAAGTCATGAAGAGTGAAAATATCCTTTTACTTTACCTGATCCTTTCCAAATACCTAAACATAAAAATCCATGGCCAGATCACCAGGATTTATTTTAAGAAAATCTTGTAACGACAGTTCCTACTACTGAAGCATTAGAATGCAATTTATTGTATGTATTTATAGTGTATTACTTTTCAATATTTAATAAAATGTACAGACTAAGACTACTTTCACAAAATAACCTGTGGGGGTGCGGTGATTTCTGGTCAGTAACAGATGCACAAGTGGTAACAATAACCGCCGCTGTTACCTGTGAAACCCCATGGTGTTAGTGGCAATATTCACTAGAAAAATATCATGAATATGGAGATGACCATTTTTTTTACATAAGTTATTAGTGTGTGTCTGGGAATTGCTTATAAGTGATGAGCACCATTTTTTGCCTAATATGTGTAAATTCGAGAACTCCAGTCATTATTACCTTCCTTGCAATAATTGGCACTTGTTCATGCACATATTGGGAACACAATGAATGGTAGTGCCTGCTACTGATGTACAAAATCTGAAATATTTGTGATTATGAAGATATAGCACTATATTTGAGATCTTCGCAAATTCTCAAAGTGCCGATATTCGCAATCAACGCTATTGCTTATTCAATCATATTGAAGAGTATTGGTGAGGTCAGGCCCCTGGTGCACTATCTCCGTTCTTATTCATCCAAAAGAATGAGTTGAGGTCAGGGCTCTCCTGTCAATTCATTCACACCAAACCTACCCAATAGTGTTTATGGACAAAAAATTACCCTTTTTAACTGATCCCACAAAATGTTTTAAAATATACTTAAGCAATAAAATATCTGTTTATTCTGTTATTCCTCCCCTACCAAATTTTACAATTAAGTCCTGGCAGTAAAATTTTCCTGTGATCTGCCAAACCCAAACTCTCCTGGCTGGTGCATCATCCATTCATGTGATTTGTCACTATACAGAACACATTTCCACTCCACCAAAGTCCAGTGCCTGTGTACTTTAAGACACTCCTTTTAATGTTTGAACTGGTCATGTAGCCAACTTGTTGGCCATTGAAAGCCATTCCATGAATTTTGTACTGAGATAATCCTAGAGGACATTTATAAATCTGAAGAAAAAGAGGCAATGTTGGCTCATGCAATATGTATCTCAGCACTTGATCGCTATGTTTCTGTTATTCCTAAACCCTTTCATGTTACAATAACACAAATATGTAAAGATTGCATAGATAGGAACATGATTTTATACATCTGTGGCAATGGGACTATACTCAACACCTTTAATCAGTAAGGGTCCCTATACACCTTGAGATTTCTCCGTCAGATTTCCTTTAGATCTGCTTTTGTTTTACCAAAACCATGTAATATGAGGAACTTTCTAAACTTAATTGTTTAGAAGCCCATACACGGGTCAGATTTTCAATCAATCGACTTAAAACGATAAATTTTTTAATCCATTGATTGAGAATTGAGTTTTGCCCACCTGGTTAAATCGACTTAATCCGATCAAAATTGAGTGAAAATTCAGTCGTTTTTTGATCGGACTGGATGGTAAATTTTGATCGGTCGATTGAAAATTGGTTCAGTATTTTGAGAATCAAGTGTGGTCAACCAATTTTTGATCAATTTTTTTTCTACCTATTCTACCTCACTTCTGATTGAAATTTCAATCGGACTATTTTGGATCGATTGTTATGTCGAGTGAAAAAAAAATCGATCAAAAATCTTGTACTACATATGGGGCATGATACAATCGACATACAATTTTATAACGACTTAAAAATTGATTGTTTTAAGTTGATTGATTGAAAATCTGTCCCGTGTATGGCCTGCTTAAGTCTACCTGTGCTCAATCACTACTACATAGTTGTTGGTAGATCTAAAGCTAGCCATACACGGCACGGATTCCCTGGCTGATCGATTCACCATCCGATCGATTCCGGCGATTCCGCCGGGATCCTCAGGTGTGATCGATCGGCCAATTAAGGAATCCGATCGCTGCATACCACCTTGTCCTGCCGGATCCGTGTCCGATTGATCGCCTCCCGGAATGCAACTCCCGCTGATCTGGGCAGAATCGGACCCGAAAGACCAACATGTTGGTTCTCTGGCGGATCCGATTCTGAGCCCCCGATCGGTCGGACCCGATCGGACGGACAAGGTGGGCTGCACGCGATTCCGGCACGATCGTTTCGCGGGCACGCGCCCGGAATCGATCGTCCCGGAATCCGGTGGGAAACTGACCTGTGTATGGGAGCCTTAAAGAATATCTGACAGAGAGATCTAAATGTGTATGACCAGCTTTACTGAGAGAAACTTACCAGTACTTTTGTCCATATAGTGTATGTTAAAGATCCACTCTAAAATTTAAAAAAATTATAAATTATTTTCTATGATTAACAAACTTCTAGTGTGCAAGAGGAAATAAAGACGGGAAATGGGGCAATAATCTCAAATGGTTCATGGATTTAGAAAATATTTTTTATTTCCTTTATTTGCTCAGAGGTGATAAATATAAATTATACAAAATTACCTAAGTTCCTTTCATGTCTGTACTCAAATTGTGTAGACATATGTCTGGACATGTACATGCATTTACATTATTTTCCCAAAACCCTGCCTCTCCTTAGAACTCATTGTGGCATGTTCGCTGTTGTATTTGGTATACAGAAAAGGCTTCTTTCATCATCAGGTTACAAAAACATAAGTTTTTTTGCTTAGTGTTTTTGTAGCTATTTAGGAAACTGCAGTGGACTTGATCATCAAACTTTTTTAAAGATCTTAAAAATAAGGTTTGACATTTTGAGATAACACGATACAATTTCATCACAGATGGACCGATGTGCTTAACATGTCCTTAATTTTTTGATCAATCTCATTACTTTGGACGGAGAACAGCGTCCCCTTTAAAAGTAAATGCTGAAACACAAAGGGTGCCTGGCAGATCCTTGGCACTACCGGCCGATCTGCCAAGAAATCACCAGCAGAAGGAAGTATCTATGGGTGCCTTAAGAACTTGCTGTACTTTTATATTGTCTCAACCTGTAAACCCCTAAAATATCAGTGGCAACCAATGGCAATGGTGGTCTTCAGAAGCTTTCCAATGCTTCTGGATACTTATGAACTGTTGTACTGACCGTAACATACATAGGCTAACAACAAGGCCTTTTCATATTTTTCAGCATTCCTTTAAGCATTACCAACCCCTACTCTCCCTCAAACAACAACAACAAAAAATAATAGTAATAATATATTGCAGTTTAGTACTTCTTGAATGTGGTATTTATAAGTTTGATTTTTTAGACATGTTTGCATTATTATTCAATGACTATCCCTGCAATTAGCAGACTTCCTGTCCTTTTTTGTCTAAACACCATTCACAGGAAATGACAAACATGGCACTTGTGCAAAGATCAACAAGTGTATCTGAAGTGTTAAAAATGCCCAAGGGGTAAAGGACATAATGGTCATGGTAAATTCACCCAGCGCTGTCTCTGGCAAAAAAAGTCGTCCATAAAGAGTCAGGAGATAACCTATTAGTTTGCCATCCTGAAAAAGTGGTGAGAGAACCACAAAACGCGTTGATGGCAATTGTTAATGTACTAAAAAAAAAATAAGTTTTCTATGAACAACGGGCGTCTCAGTAGAGCCTTTTTTTCCCTAGGGATCTCTACCCTCAAACCACATCTAAACCAAGGAAGGGACTGTATCATTGCTTGATCACCCCCAGCCACCCAGAGGCAGAAGAGAGTGATCAAACAGGAGGGCTATACACCAAATAGAGAAAATAATTTCTCTATAAGCCAAGTTTCCTCACGGTTGTTGGCACAAGAGGTACTACCCTTGTCCCAACAGCAATATTTGTAAGTAACACTTTATGTAGACATTTTTTGATGCTCCCATCTGATTGAACTATTGATTCCTTTTCTTCTTTTTTACTTTTGTCCAAAAAACCTTTGAGAAACAATCCCACCAGGACCTCAAAAGACAGGACAAACCTTTTCTCTGATGGTGAATCTATTGCTAGACAAGTTTTGTAGGTTCATAAAAACAACCAGATTTTTAAGAATTGTTGCAGTGATTTTACTATTATAATTATTTTATCCTGATTACATCATTAACATCAACACATTCATTTTCAATCGTAATGGCAAGTATAACATTTAGTTATTGAAAGGGACATGGAGTCAATGGGAGCTTGCTCAGACCTCATCTCATCTTATGTCACCATCCATCAGGCAAAATGAAAGATTTTGATATCATGTTCCTGGTAATGAAGCCTAGCCTGGCCAAGTGCTCAGTCTTTTCAAAAGTCGGTAAATAATATCTTCAGTTGGCAGCAGGGAAAGAGTGACAGGGCATAACAGTCATTGTCTACTGCACTGAGAATGTTACTGATCACCAACAAAACTAGTGAAATATACATGCTTATTAGAGCAGTTACTTTTGATTTTGGTGTGGTAACATTATACATTAATTTATTTTCAGTATATAAAGCTGGTCTTATACAAAACAAGGCAACAGTGATATTCAAAGAGCAGAAAACAGTGGAAACTTAGATCAGTTCAGTCATTTTAGAGAAAGATCATTCCTGTTTGGTTCCTAGATGTTGTTGTACATTGTAATTTGCCTCATTGGTATGTATACAAATTAGATGGTGGCTACTTTGTTTTGTTTGAACATGCTTCTCTGGAGTTCAAGGGATGTTTGGTCAAAGAGAACCAAATGTTTGGCTTTGGGAATAGCAGAAGCCAAACCAAAGTTTACCTTGCCAACCAATTGTCCCTTTTGGGCCCTTGTATTGTAGACAGCAGGTATTGTAGACTACCTCTGTTAACCACCAGCTCTTGGGAATGCCACCTGCTGTATTTAATACCAACAGGTTCACAGGACACTATTTACAAGTAGTCTGTTAACACATATCTAATGTATGCAGCAGCTAGCAGATGCTTTGCACATTGTTCAAGCTAAGGTCTTGTCTCCATTGAGTCTTTTCCTTGCTCCCGAGTTAACACGATCATTGCATTTGACATGACGATTAGATAAGATGTGTTTTTAGGACTCCAGTAGAATTACCAGTTTGATTATTCCCCATGCATAAAAAAATGTCAAAGACGCTTCTCAATGTGTTTCAATGGCCATGGTAACAACTCACCGTGTGTTGCATATAATGCATATTATTCACATCTTGTAAGCATCCAAAAGACGGACAGTCTTCAAAAAAGACTTTGAGATGTCAAAAGTAATGGTCAGATCACAAACCACCCACATTCCTGGTGTGGGCATAGCAATACCCATAGGCAGTCTGTTGAATGAAATGATAGTGTGTCTACGTTTTGAGTCATTGTTTGCTGTTCATACACTAAATCAAGGATATTTTGTGTAAATAAGGCGGTTGGGTAATCTTTCTTTGTTTTTGTCTGCTTAGTAGTTACTAGATTAGACTTGTAATGGCTTATTTGTCGGCACACAAAGTATGGATAGCACAGATGCTAGAACCACAGGAGGTCATTCTGTCTGCAGGTGCTGTCAGTCAGTCCAGATCCAGTTAAATCTTGTTACAGCAAAATGCTCACAACATAGCATGTCCATATGCTGCTAAATGACTACAGATTGTGATCAGTAAGGCTAGAAGGATAGAATTAGTTTTCATCTTTTACACAGCACACATCCAATAGAACATAAGAAGTACCTTTGATTGGACTAAGCCAATAATTCAATAATCTGTAAAGGGGTGAAAAACACAATGCATGAATACATCTTCTAAATCAGGTCAATGCCTGTACAATAGAAGTATACCGTGGCTAAATGGCTTACTGTACAATAAAGCACATTCAAATAGTATTTAAGAAGGTTTAATTAAAAAGTAGTGCCTACATGTCTATTAAAATGGCAGGGATAATTTTACTAAATATAACACATAAATACTTCTTAGGCTCTTTAATTGTGTATATTCATTTGTTAACATACCTACCAGATATGTTATCGTTTTTATTTATGATAAGCAATTTGTATGCAATTGCAATGATATGATCCTGTCCTGACCACTGTCTCAGCTTCTTCTTTATAGTATATATAGTAATGTGTACAAAGGACTACTTTCATTCGTGCAAAAAGACAGAAAGAACCAAGTCTGGTGTATGAAGTAAGTGACATACGGACCGGTTTTCGGCCAGACTCATTTGCGTTCCAGATGGGGCGTTACTCTCCTTAGTACCCACCCCAAACATCATCTGCACAAGCGGGGTGGGAACTTAGGATGGAAAGTAACATTCCTCACTCCTAAATCTGCCCGATTTCAAAATCTCTGGAAAAATCTGGGATTTTGTGAACTTGGGATTTGGCGCAGAAAGCCACATAAAAAACATGACTTTCCTGGCCAAAACGGGTGGGTTGACAGGTATGTAGTAGCGTGGCCTAATTGTGGTGCTGTGGTATAAAGATAGCCATACATATATTAGCTTTTGTTAGATTAAGTTTGGTTGGATTAAATATTGACTGTGTCTATCATAAGTAGTAATAGTTTCAAAACGATTTACTGCATGCTACTACTACTTGAGTATAAGCTGAGTTTTTCAGTAAAAAAAATTGCTAAAAAAGCCCACCTTGGCTTAAACTCAAGCCAGGGTCCAATTTAACCACAGGGTGTTCACTGGTCAACCTGCCAGTGCAGGCAACCTCTGAAGGTGGTTAGATAACTGATCTTTCTTCTGTACTGATTATTCTATCTGTGGCATTCCCAAGCTAGACTTGGCTGGTGAAATGTAAATAAACTTGGAATGCAGCGCCATCTTGTGGACATTTTGTAAATTTTTCCTGGAGATGTTGGAATTTCATTTTGGAAACTACAATATCTGACTTTATAAGTAGCTGCTGAATAGGAAAACCCTAGGCTTATACTCGAGTCAATAAGTTTTCCTATTTTTTGTGGAAAAATGTTGGAAAAATGGTTTTGGCTTTGGGTTGGCTTATACTCAGTTATTTACAGTACTAAAGTTTGATTGCTATGAAGATAAAAGCTTGCGCGTTTGCCCCCCAAAACACATCCATCAGATACTTGTACCATCAACTGAAATGTTGACAACAGCTCTTTTTATGATGTTCTCTTTCAATTAAAAGGAACAGTTTTTCAACACTCCTCATCAGATTTGTGTCCAGCATTCATGTGGAGTTATAAATACTAAACAACAGTTTGCAGTGGTGAAGTGAACATAGGTGCTTGGACTATTTGCTTGAGGTTACCAATGCTTCTTATGGCTATTTTCTTAGTTGTTTATTACATAGTGTTGCACTATGGAGATAACTTGAAGATGAAACTATTGGCAAACTTGCATATGACTACATCTGAAATTCCCTTTTATGTTAATTGTTAAACAACGTTGATCATTTACCGAAGTCAACAAATTATGCTTGCAGTTTATCAGGATTTGAGCTTTATATATTGTAATCTATTCTTTTCATAATATTGAATTCAATATAATTTTCTTACTACATTCCTTGCAGTAGATGTTAATGATAAACACTCCTACTACCCCCTAAAGGGTGACTGACACTAATAGTCAAACATCTGCATTGCAGTACTGTGGACAGACAAAGCCTTGTGTAGTTACCTCCCAGGGACAATGGGGGCTTTGCAGTAAATAGAGTTCCTGTGTCAAATTAGGTATGAATTCAATGTAAAAGCAGAGTATGCAGTAACACAGTAATGCAATGTTATATGTGTGGTGCTTACAGTAGCAGTACATTGCTTTCTTTTTTGTAGCTACACGGTCAGCCTTCCTGTGGCTGGTAACAGGTTTTGTAATTAACTGCAATGTGACACAGGTCATAGACACTGGCAGTCTTCTCCCACAATTGTGGAACTGTGCGATCTTTATAAAATGTCATGTAACTCTGACGCCTGTGGTTACATCATAAATCCCTTATCCTAAAATGCAGAGCAGTAAAGCCTGGTATACCAGTGACGACTTTTGCTAATCTGTTTTCAAGTCCCATAAAACCAATTGATCTAATGTGTGGATTTGAAATTGGAATAGTTGATTTTTTCAAAAACAATACAAGTCTTATATGCTTTGAAGCTTACCGGTTTTATGTTATGTAGGCTTAAGGTAGGCATACACAGGCCGATTTTCTGTTCGACCGTGTGCATTCCTGCGGATCGTCCAGCAGTCGTTCGACCACAAATTGGCTGCACCCACCTGGTCAGATCAACCAGAGTCCTCCTGCATGTCGGATCGCACGGTGATCCGACATGTTGGTAAATTCCTGGCCGATCCCATTACTTTGGATAGGGGTCTCTATTCAAAGTAATGTCCGGCACAAAGGGTACCTAACGATCCTCTGAGGGGTGATGACGTCATCACGCTGCAGTGGTCCCTCATCTAACGGGGGAGAATCAGAGCGTGTATTTAACTATATATAACTTTTATGTTTTAAGCAAAATCGATCAAGAAAACTGCCTAGATTGGCTGGTTAAGAAATATGCAGCAAGTCTAGTACTAGGCCTAAAGCCCCCCATACATGCTTCGATTTACACCTGATTTTTTGCCCGTCTGCTGCAAAATCTAAAGCTTAAACTTTTAATTCGTCCAGAAATTGGCCACCAAATCGATCTAAGCCATTACAGACATGTCTGTAATTCTTAGATCAATTTCATTACTTTGGATGGTGCCCGGACGATTCTCGGCATGAGAATGACGTCATTACGTGCGTTCGATCTGCTGGAAGATTGATGAAGAATCTAAACGTGAGTGGGGGGCTTAAGAAAGAGATTATCAGACCAGTTCCTCAAATGTTGTAGGGGAACAGTGATCCCTTCTCCTTACCCACCCTACCCCTGCACAAGTTTATCCTTGTTTCAACCTAAGGGCATTATGTTTGTTTGTTTGTTTGTTTATATTCCTCATGACCAATCTTCATTGTACAGGGCATACATGTGAATTGTATACCCATAGGCTTACATTGAGCCCTGCCTTGAGGGTATGGACAATCGGTCCAATAGAAGTTTATGGGGATGTAGTATGCAGGACAATGGACAGAGAAGACTTGTGGTGTTTAATGTAAACAGCAGAACCCCAGCTATTTGGTCAAGGTAGATATTTACCTAAGGAAGGGGGGTAGGTGGGAAATGTTAGGTTTGGGAAAGGGGCAAAAAGGCATAAATCCTTTTTTTCTTTTAACGTATCTTTCCTTTACACTGTTTGCAAATACAACATTGTGTCAAGCCTTTGTTATTAGTAAACACCTCTGCTTTGTTTAAGTGTTTTCATCTTACATAGAAAACTCTTCGGTGTAAAATGTTCACTGTAAATGTGTTTTCACCTTCTGCGGTCTTGAGAAGGCTTTTTTTCTTCTTTGGATCTCTAAATCTATACACATTGAATATGTTTATATCTCTTTGCCAAGTTCTCCACCTTGAAAAGTTAAGCTGGGTACACACATGTAGATATGGGCCAGATCGATGGCCGGTTTGAGCGCAGTGCACGCTCACGGCCATCTGTCTGACCCATATCATATGCGTGACGTCATCACGCTGCTCTCCCTCGCTCAAGCATCGGCGGGCACCCTTTGTGTGCAGGCCATTGGATTAAATGGGGATGCCGGTCCCCATTGAAACTAATGGCATCGGCCAGAGATTTACGGACATGTCGGTTCTCTGGCTGACCTCGCCCCATGTGGGCACCCACAATCGGTGGCCGATTTTCCTGTTGACCGACGGCCGCGAGCATGCACGTACATCGGTCGGCAGCAAAATCGCCCACTGCTCGTTGCATGTGTGGGGACCCCTAAGCTAGCCACACATGGTTAAATTTTAGCGTTCAAACTTCGTTTTTGTATTTAAAATTTGATTGATTCAAAGAAAATCGGTTTTCTGCCCACATAGTACAATCGACGATTATCGATCGATTTTTGTCAAATTGTTGATTGAATTGTAATCGGACCGGTTGGAAAATGTTGTACAATCATGAAACTACATTCCTTGCAGCTTTTCTTTGGTCGACTCAATGATACTCGATGTGTGTGGCTACTTCCCTTTAACACATCACTAAAATCGTAAGAAGAATACAATTGACGATTTTGCATTACTTCGATGAACTTTTCAGTCGAAATTGAACAATAATCATACTCCCCATGTGGTGTACATCGATTAAATTAAAATCGATTTTTTCATCGAACTATAAAATCTAATCTAATGTCGATTGAACGCTAAAATTTAACCATGTGTGGCTAGCTTTAGTGAAAAGATGTTCATGTGGATTTGAAGGGGTAAATAGGCTGCCTGAGATTTTTAAAGGACAGAATGTGTATAAGGAAAGGCAGAAAGGGATATTAATGCTGGTGAAGGTATCATGCTATCTGTAACATAAGAAACTGCATATTTGCAGATCAGATTAGTTTAAAGTGACCCTGTGGGACCTCAGAAATACTAACAGAGATATGCTTCCATTGTCAAAGATTTTGACTCATCCCCCACCTTTCATACACCAAAGTAATGGTCTGTGGTAGAGAATAAAAGGCAGGAAGGGACATGCCAGGGCTAGTCTGCTAGTCAGCAGTTTCATGACACAATTATTTTGGTTTATGGGGTCTGCAGATACTGGATTAGTCACAGATTTACATACACTGCCATCTATATTACCTCCCTACATATACAGGCTTTGCAGCTTGCTTAGTAATGCTACACAGTGACTACATATATATTGCAGTTCTTTCCACTTATACATACACATTTTGATTTTCCCGTTCGATTGAAGTAAACTGATAAATTTTTAAGTCAATCGACCAAAAATCAATACCTGTCCACAAAGTTCGATCGTCCTAGATTGTTAGAAATTTGCCCAAAAAGCGATTGAAAAGTGATCGGACATGACAGAACATTTTGATCGATCGAGTATACATTAAATGTTATTTTGATGTGCCCATACAATTTTGGTTCGATTTAACTAATAAGCATCCTAAAGGCCCCCACACACATATCGAGTGGGGACCAACAGATGAGCTGTGCAGAGCAGAGTGATTACGTCATCCCTCACAGCATTGAAGACACCCTTTGTGTGCCGGCCGTTAGTTCCAATGGGGATGCCAGTCCCCATTGAAACTAATGGCATCGGCCAGAGATTTATAGACATGTTTGTTCTCTGGCCGACCGATCTTTGGGGTGACAGGGAGCCCCATGTGGGCACCCACGATCGGCAAAATCGGCTAATGCTCGTTCCGTGTGTGGGGACCTTTATACATCCGTTGGCAGACATTTTAGTGTGTTTACGATCACTTCGATTGCCCTTTCGAGTTTAATTGTACTCGATCGAACCAATGTCAATCATATGAATATGGGGGCCTTTACTAATATTTGACCAGCAACTCCTCAACCCATGTGGAAGCCAGTTGGGAAGAGAAATTAATTTATCTTTTAGGTTTTTCTTTCATTATCATAGTTATATAAAATTCTCCCCAGTAATGCTAGGCATACACATGCCGATAAGCAGCCGATTTTTAATCTGACCGGCGGGCGTGCGTGCTCGTGCCGTCGGTCAGGTTAAAAATCGGCCGCTAATCGGCATGTGCCCACATGGGGCGACAGATCCCTGTCGCCCCACTGCTCGGCCGGCCAGAGAACGGACATGTCCGATCTTCTCTGGCCGATGCAAGCCGAGGCAAGCCGATGCCATAAGCTGCAATGGAGACGGCGTCTTCATTGCAGCTTATGGCCGGCACACAAAGGGTGACCAGCCGACTGAAGGGGCCCCAGAATGCAACGGGGTGCTAACGTGATGACGTCATCACGTTAGCATCTCGGCACACATTGGAGTAGGTCGGTCTGACCTACTCGGTATGTGTATGCCCAGCATTAATGAGATGTTCTTAGATTAGTTTCTTGCCTAGCAGACAGGAAAGAGACAATAGATGAGTTTACACAGAAGATTATGATACTGACTTTAAGGATGTGTCTCTTGGGACAGTGAAGAGGAATTAGATCTTATAGGCAGGCCGTCTCACCTGGGTGAGTTTAAATGCAAACTGTTCTTATTTGCCTAAAGTGTACCTTTGATGCATACTTACAAAATGAATTCTTTTGTTGTTAGAAGCTCTGGGTGATTGATGGCTCCCTCTTTATCAGCCACGTAAAAAAAAGACAAAAGAAAGTTAAGTTAAATAACTGCAGGGGGCTGCATTAGGGACAAACCTACTACAAAAAAACAAAAACTGAGTTTTTGTAATTAACATGACAATTCTGTGACATGCGGTATTGTTTTACCGAGACATGAAACCTAAAGGTTTTTGTAATGTGAATATTAGCGCAAGAATAAGGCTAGGGCTCCACATGCGCTTTTTCCCTGCGTTGAATGCAGGGTTTTTACCACAGTGCACGAGCCACCCATTGACGATGATCCGTTGGTCCAAGCCTCCGTCACGTTGATGTCAACACAGTGACCCATGTCCACAGGAACGCAATGGAGGCTTGCTCTGAGATCAGTAGATACCAGCGCATAGTGGAGACCTAGCCCTAAAATGTAATATGTTGTAACTAACGTCTCTTAAAAGTGGTGAATGTATTCCTTTCTTTTATTTGTGTTTTTTTGTTCCTGACAGTAACACACAAATGATATGTGAACCTAGCCCAGTGTTCCAAAACTGGGGGGAGTAGAGGTATTCCAGGTGGGAGCAGCTAGAGTACCAAGGGAGAGACAGCAGGAAGCCAACCATGGAGGAACTAGTTGCAGACTGTAAGAAGAGTGTATGTAGTATGTGTGTCTCTGTGTTTCTCTGTATCTTCTCTATGTGTATTTTTCTCTATGTAAATGATTCATGTCTCTGCATGGGTGTAGTGTGTGTGTATCTCTATGTTAATGATGAATGTTTCTATATGAATGGTGTAAAAACCAAATAAAGACGTGGGAGTTGTATTTCAAATATAGTTTGAGGGCTATTTCACACTAGTACACAACACTGCACCACAAGCACTTCTAGTTTTATATGACCCTCAATCTGAAACGAGTAGTTTGAATGGGGGTGGGGGCTCAATTATGTTCCTGTCTAGAAAAGGGGGGTCTGCAGGGAAAGTTTGGCAACCGCTAACCTAGCCTAACTAACCTAACTCTACTGTATCCATAGAAAGCACATTTGCCTCCCTAGGACTATAGAACACACCCCCTCTTCTTGTTCCTAGTATAAGAAGAAGGTGCACTATAGAGCAATCCAACCTAAACTGACACGAGTGATAAGTCAGAGGACACAGGACATTATAAGTAAGGTATAAAAGGGTATATTTTTTAATACAAAATCAAACAGGAAGTAAATAAAACTGCAAAAAATATGTTATGGGAACATTTCCTAGTGAACCATATAGAAGCCTGAGCTTCGTTTAGTTTAAAAAAAAGTGGAGTAAAAAAGAGAACCACAATAAGTATTGTTTGGCTTTATTATAAATGACTGTGTGCCTAGGAGATGCAGTATTACGCAAACATCAAGGTGCCTGTGTTAACAATTGGATACAAGAGATACTCTATTTCCATTTAGTAATAAGGTAGAGTGCAAGTGACACTTATTCATCTCCAGTGGTGTATCAACATAACAATAAAAATAACACCACATGACTGTAATACATTATAACATTTATTTTTACCCATTTCACCAAAATAGCATTTCTCAATTACTAGGCACCCGCCTGAGTGCTAGTTCTGGTGGTAGATCACATTTAGGAAAAACTATATACTATATACTATAAGACTTATACAGCGGTTAGCAACACGCGTCCCCACAGACCAGGGGCAGTGTTTTTGCTCTGCTGGTACGCATCTGCGTTCCAGTGGGGCACCTGCTGATGACGTACTTCCGGCGGGACCTTTGCCCAAGTGTGCCTTTGCCCAAAAAAGGTTGAAAAACACTGCTCTAGGGAACAGTATATATGCTTGAAAATTGGTCTGATTTAGGTAAAACTGTACAGTAAGGCTGCATTTACACCACTGATTTCTGCATGGTTTTCCCGCACGATAGACCGCAGGGAAATCTGCGCAGTGCAGCCGCCCCCTGTAATTTCCTATGGGGAATCACATGCCAGTCTATACTGGCATGTCATGCCTGCGTTTGGGGGCAGTGCAAGAGCGGTTTCACAATGCCCAGCCGGGGTCCCGCAGAAACATGTACCACGCCCATTGGAAAATTGGTTTCTGGGGTGTCATACTGTAGACCCAGCCTTAGAGGATCTTGGAAGTCAGACCCAGAGATCTATTAGAATGGGGCTCACATAAAGCTGTGAGTCTAGTTGAATCATAAAAACTGCAATATGCATTAACCTGGTTGCCTTCATACGGGGCCTGGTGCTAGGCCAGCATTGGGACTATGATCTTAAAACTCTCAAACGTTTATTTTGTAATGTGAAAATGTGCAGTGCAAAACTTAGTAAACATTTGTAAACTGTCAATGCCTTCTGTCACTTTTCTTTTTCAGGTGAACAGATGGTGGGTGGATATACAAAGAAAGGTCATTGGTTTCTATGGAGAGACACAGGCACAGTGCGCATGGTCATTTTGCCAAAAAGATGATAGAACAACTATTGTAGAAAAGACAAACAGAACATGCTCTTCTCTCACCATTCCTATTTCAAAATAAACTGCTAACACAACCTTGTATAACTCCAGTGAGTGCCAAAGGATTGTTGAATGCCAAGGTTGATGACAAGAAAGCCTAGTAAATAGTACAACAAAAAAAGAAAGGCCATTACCAGACATGTGGGCTTATAAACAGCAGCTAGAGAAAAGGAGACAAGGAAAAATACTTGGAAAAAGAGAGAGAGAGATAAAGGTAAAGCAAAGAGAGACTGGGAGAGTAAGGAAAGATAAGAAGGAAAAGAGAGAAAGGGAAATCGAGAGAAAGAGAGTAAACACGAGCAAAAAGAAGAGAGAAAGAAAGAGTGAAAGAAAGATAGAAAAAATAAGGGTAAAGGGAGAGAGAGTAAAAGAGGGTAAATAGAAAGGGTAAAGAGAGAGGGAAAGAAAGACTAAGGGTATGATTCCACGGCATTATCCACCCCTGTCGAAACCCCCTGTGACAGGGATGCTGATGGAACCAATCCATATACCCCTCTACTATACCGTCTGTATACGCAGCGCTGAGCTGGCCGGAGGTTGATGTAGTGCAACCTCCAGCTGGTGGACCGGCTCCACACCCTGGAGACAGACAGTACGGTAGGTGAGTATGTGAATGGAGACCTAGCCCAAGGGTACAGAAAGAGGATGAGAAAGAAAGAATAAGGGTAAAGAGAGAGAGAAAGAAAAAGTAAGGCTATGTCTCCACAGTCGGACCCCTACATTCAGCGCAGTGCTTGGCAGTGCTTGGCGTCCAGGCAGAGCACATACACACTACCTGCCCGGCGCATGCTCTGTTCAGACATCTGCCAATGCAGGGGTTAACACACTGCACTACGTTATCCCTTGCATCGGCGTATCGGCTCAGCACCGTGAGAACAGAGCATCCGCCAGACAGCTAAAGTGTATGTGATCTGTCGGGACCCCCCCCCTTAGCACTGCGCATAACGTATCAAACAATGCTGTGGAGACTTAGCCAAAGGATACAGAGAGAGGGAGCCCATCCAAGCTCCAGATTCTGTTGGTCCTAACCTACATCACGTTGATGTCGACGCAGTGATCTGCGCCCACAGGAATGCAATGTAGACTTGTGCAGACATCAGTGGATCCCAAAGAGTTAGGCTATGTTTCCATTATACGTTGCGACCCCCTCCGCTAAGCGCATTGTTTGGCGGGGATCCCAACGGCAGATGCTGTGTCTTCACAGAGCTGAGCCACTCCACGGATGCAAGGCTCAACGTAGTAGCAGGCAATGTCTATGTGCTCCGTCAGGGTCCCCGCCAAGCAATACGCTTAGCGGAGGGGGTCGCAACGTATAATGGAAACAAGCCCTAAGGGTGAAGAGAGAGGGAAAGAAAGGAATCATAGAAGGAAGGGAAGATAAATGTAAGGAAAACGTTATAGAGACTGAAACAGGGATGAGGGACAGATAGGGTAAGACCAAGATTGTAATAAATAGGAGAAGAAACACTACATGACTGCTAGGCATTAGATGGTAAGCGCCCTCCATAGCCTTGAGCTAATGTGAATGTACTCTTTCATACACTGTTTAATGTGGCACACCTATATAAATACGGGAAGTAAGTTCAAAATAACCTTATGTTCTGATTACTGCAAAGTGCACAATGCCTGCTTTCTCCGCAGTGCACTCAGTATGGAAGTTTTACTCTCTCCCTCCCTTCACCTGTCAGGAAACAAATCCAAACATACACAGGCCTGTCGGGATACTGGAGTGAAGATGCCTGGGAGTATATTGAGCAACTGTGTGAGGGAGGAAACGGCTCCCCAGGCCTGTGTTGTGGCCTGTCAGATCAGGAAATGACCTGATCATCTGTTAGAAGCTGTGAGACTTGATACTTTGTTTTGCTTTGTGTGGGTTGGCACAGGCAGATTTTGCACACAGTTGTCCTGTGTTACTTAGCCTTTTCATCAACCAGAAAGATGAACTGAGGGGACGCAGACGTCCAGCTAGAATAGCACCATGTTAATTTAACAGGGGGAAGGTGTACCTGTGGAATGTGATTTATCTGGGCAGGAGACAAACTGTGCATAGCCGTATCTAGTACCACAAGGCCTGCCTCCTGAAGCCAGCTGTTTTCTACTATGTTCCCTGTAACTATAGTTAGATTTAGAATCACATTTACACCCACACTAAGAATTCTGAGGTGGTCTTACTCCTCAGTACTCATTCCAATGATTAGCAGAACAAGCATTTGGTCACCAGTTCAGATGGTACACAGACCTGGGTGAACTGTAACAGTTCAATGCTCTATTCCACCAACACAAAACCATTCTCCGTGTAAGCACGATAACAATGAAGACCTATCTGGATTGTTCTGACAGGTATAAAGCCTGCCTGGAATGTTTTAATGCATATAAAAATGTGCTACTGACCGTCAGCAACATAAACTGCTGCTAGACCTGTGCTGTCCCTGCCACCTCTGCCACCCTGGACTAGGGATGGCGTTCACAAATCTTTTCATGACAGCAGGACGTAAGCTGGCCATACACCTTTAGAACAACTATGTAGTACAGGGTCCTCTGCAATTGAACACAGGTAGACTTGATTGTTTAGAAAGTCCCTCATATTACAGGGTTTTTGTAAAACAAAAGGAGATCTAAAGCTAGCCATACACGGCACGGATTCCCTGGCTGATCGATTCACCATCCGATCGATTCCGGCGATTCCGCCGGGATCCTCAGGTGTGATCGATCGGCCAATTAAGGAATCCGATCGCTGCATACCACCTTGTCCTGCCGGATCCGTGTCCGATTGATCACCTCCCGGAATGCAACTCCCGCTGATCTGGGCAGAATCGGACCCGAAAGACCAACATGTTGGTTCTCTGGCGGATCCGATTCTGAGCCCCCGATCGGACGGACCCGATCGGACGGACAAGGTGGGCTGCACGGGATTCCGGCCCGATCGTTTCGCGTGCACGCGCCCGGAATCGATCGTGCCGGAATCCGGTGCAAATCCGACCCGTGTATGGCAGCCTTTAAGGAAATCTGACAGAGCTTGGTTGGACAGAGAACAAACATGTCCGTAAATCTCTGGCCTTTGGCATTAGTTGCAATGGGGACCGGCATCCCCGTTCAAACTAATGGCCGGCACACAAAGGGTGCCCGCTGATACTTTGAGCGACGGGGTGCAGCGTGATGACGTCATCACACTGCACTCCGACGCTCATCTTTTGGCCCCCACTTGCTAAATGTGTGGGGGCCTTAAGTGTAAGCATCTGTGTTCATAAAGCAAGTTCCAGCAAAAAGGCTGAGATTGGCAATGGGATAAGGCCACAATGCAAAGCTGTAGACAATTTTTACAGGTAACTACCCAGTTAATCAAATGGAGTGAGCACATGTCAAGTTTATATGAGCATATGTCTATAAAGTACGATAAGGAGGAGAAGAATTTTTGTTGAAAATAGTTGGAGGGCAGAGGTTCAGAAGGTGGAGGGCCCTCATGCTATATTTTGCCCATTTCTGTGCTTAGCCCATTCACATGGGTGGTTTAACAGATATGAGGTAACTGAATGCCTGCCCACTGACTGTCTTAACCCTATTTAGCCATAACTTTAAACTCTACTATCTAATGATCACTTCAATCTATTACTACTATCAATGAATCAGAGGCAGGCGTTCTGCAGGCTCATACAGTGCCTGTATGCATACCAAAGGCTCCAGTAGGTTGAAGACCTAAATTACTTTTTAAAATTCTTCAGTGGACAGTCCAGAGGAGCTTAACCTCCATTTGCTAAGGCCATCACTTACCTCGACAGAAATAACATAGGGCAATTACATCTTTTATTTAGAGCTCCTTCTTAAGGCCCCCCCCCCCCCATACATGGGAAGATGCCCGTACAATCGAGGGCCCATCAAGCGCAGTGCGATGAGACTATCGCGCTGCACTTGAGCTTCCTCGATTGTACGGGGAATCGAGGCGTAGTACTTCTAGAAGCACCCTCGATCCCGTTCAATACTTTGGATGGGGACCTAGGATAACGTAAATTGAACAGGGTCTACCATATTGTTGATTTCCTGTTCGATAGAGTTTCTTCGAGTGGGATTGATTGAAACTGGTGCCCTCGTTTTTTGTATTGTCTCGAATACAATCAATCACTGCAAACGCGTGCGCCGCATGAGCCTTGTATGCCTAGCTTTAGGATTAGGCTAGGTCAAGTCTGATTTTTGCTGCTGTCCGCATTGCAGGAATGCTTCACACTACCTGACAGGAAGTAAAATAATAACATTTTTCCCACTATACCTAAACCTAAAACCAGGGCCGTTTCTAGAGCAGGGCTACTCAAATATAAATTTGAAAGGTCCACTAACTAAATTTCCATTCAGTCTGAGGTCCGGAGCTTGGAATTTTACCGTGCACTGCCTAACGTAGTCGAGTACATTTATATAAATATATATAAATATTCTCCCTATAGTCTATACAGGACACAGTCTTAAACATATGTAATTAATTACTAGACAAGGGGCACCTCACAAGTATATATTGAGGGGTCAGTGGAGGGTGAAAGGGGTAGGAGGACCTGAGGAGCCCTGGGATGGCCATTTTCTTTGCTCACAAAGCCCTTTCTTTAGGAAATATTGACATAAATACAAGCTTGTATTAACCTTCCTGTAAAGTATATGTGACCTTAAGGTGACCACGTTCACAGCGCCTCAATAACCATGTATAGGGTACTATAAGGAAAATGCCCAGTCTTGCCAATATGTGTGACTCTGTTCACTACCTCAGGACAGACAGGATCACACAGGAAAAGCCCTGTCTACAAGCAGAGCTGAGGAAGCTTGGCTGAAGCATCGGCTCTGCTGGATGGGCATTAGCTCCTCTCGTTCACTTCAAAGCATCGGCTCTCACTAGTGAGTATGGAGGGGAGGAATGAGCCAGGGGCAATCAGCAGCCGCCGCTCCACATGTGACCCTATTTGGGTCCAGATCCGGACCGGGTCCGCCTATTGAGCACCCCGGTTCTAGAGTATGTGGGTGCATAGGGCCCCTTTGACCACTCGGGCCCTCAAGCTCTGTTGAAATGCGCTTCCCCCTGTAAAATGACCACAGATATGGAACCCAATGGGCTAGAGACCCCAAGTGTTGCATGGTGGTAGCCTGAAGACCAAACCTACAATCCTACCAAATTGTGGGCCTTTTCTCTTGGTTCCAGAGAACCGTGACCCCAAATGAGTCACTTTTTTCCATAGAGATGAATGGGAAAGTTTAAAATGGCCCATTGGAAGCCCCAACTTTGAGGTAATGAATACGATGGGCTAGATACCCCAAGTTTGGCATGGTTGTAGCCAAAGACTATAACTACAATCCTTCCAAATATGCTTGCAGTTGCTGGAATCTGTAGTCCATCAGCAGCCAAGGATTTACTGGAAGCCTGTAACTGCCTATAACTCCATGTAATCACAAGCTCTCTTAGATGGAGGACAGTCTGTATGAATATTTGTGTTGCTATAATCATGAAGAAACAATGTAATAACATGGTTCATAGGGTGACAACACCTGTTATCTGTCCTAGTTATTCTCCCCCTGTGTCACCCAGCCACAAAGACACACTTCCTAGTAAATCTAGTGTTTTCTTTTTTTCTTGAAAGTAATCATCAAAGAGTTTAAACTCTTAGCATCATAGTGTACAAAAATAGGGCCCCTTCAAGATCTCGCATAGGGCCCCAAAAAGCTAGAAAGGACCCTGCTTACAATTAGTTTGGAGCATAGCTTTAGTAAAACTGTTGCACTATTCTTTTTTATAAACACCAATAGCATGTGTGATGTGTTATATAGTATCTATCCATATGTTAGAGTTCCCAGCAATAAACATTGCATGTATAAAACAGCCCTCACCATGAGTCAGGCTCCGTACTATAACGCCAAATAGAGCAATTTCTCTTTGAGTATGTTTTCCATTCTAAGAACTCATGAGTTTAAGTCCCGGAGTAATATGGGGTGCCACATTCATGCTTTATGAACAGATCAGAACATTTATTTTGCAACACATGTTATTTTAATAAATGCCGTGATGAAGCATAGTCAGGAATATAAAACCCCATTCATTTTTGTAGCCTCGGATGATCCAGATTAAAATAATTATTATTCCAGAGTCCCAGTAAATTTAGAGAATGTGTCACGCTGCCAAGTTTCCACTTACAGCTTATGCTTCAGCATGTTTCCATTGGCACCAACACTTTTATTTTTGGTTGATCTGTATATTAATGAATCTTTACCTATGTAAGCTTTTTGTTTTCATTCTAGTTGCTAAAAAATGCATTACATTTATGATACAAACAAAATAAATCTGTTAAATACTGTGATTCTAAGTATCAAACAACCAAAATTAGCTGGAACTCACAACACATTGAAATGTCTCACACAATGCTGGCATACATCTGTGCCTGTGCAAGAAAGAAACTTGAACTTGCCATTATTGGCTTTCTTGTAATCTATAATAAATTCTTTTTTTGTTTAGCTTTTATTATAGTGGGAAAGGGATAGGACCTTGTCAGGTTTACATGCTGCCTGGGGCTCAGTTAAGGTGGCCCTTCTCAACATTGGACATTCACGTTTAATAGTTCTCCCATGTTGATTGTTTATCTGGATAACCATTGTGTACAACTTGATAATGAATTTTGTATGAAATGCCTCCACCTCTAAAGCTGACCACATGTGGGTCGAACACGTGTGTGTTTGCGGCTATTCATTGAATTGTTGTGCACCCAAGCTGGTGCGCATGGATTCTTCGAACGATCAGTGTGCAATAGATTTTTGCATAAGCATGTTGTGATCAATCATCAATCCAAGAGGAATTGAGATGTGTATGGCTAGCTTAACTTTGCATGCAGTAGAAAGTTGTACATACTTTTATTGTCGGCCACTCTTGACCCATGCCCCGATGTATGTTCAACCATGTTTGATCTAAAAAAGATCAGGCATTCCAGATTGATGTTGGATGAATAGATAGCAGTGGTATTTTTGCTGGATACCAAATAATATGGGACTACATGGTTAACAAATTTTTGATCCTACATCCTTCTATACCCCCAGTAGGTCGGTCAATAGAAATACACATTGCTGTCAACCGTCAACAAAATCTCCTGAAGAAGCGAATGCAATTTCGCAAAACGAGTGTGTTGAGCTCTGAGCATCTTTTTTTCCTTTTAGAATTTTGTACGAAGCATGTACAAATAAATCATGTTGCATTTTATTTATTAAGTGCTTTTACTTTGAATTTCTATGCCGCTAAAATCCCTTTCTTGGTTTGGGTGCAACCTCTTGCTTTTGAAGTGATGTTGAATGAAATTTATTTTATTAAGTATCAATGACGGGTGCCCCTGTTTGCAATAGATTTTTTTCTTAATAGACTTTCATGTGAATCCCACACTATGTTCAATGGCCAGCCTTGTACTTGTTCTATATTAGAGTCATTGCCAAGAACCCCACAGGACCTCCATGGTTGACCAAGCCCCTCAATCAAGGACTTGTGATTTTAGTGCTTATTGCTGGCTCCTGTGATCCACAAGGCAGCTTCCTGAAGAAAGTGGAGCAGCTGCCATGTATAGCAGATGTACATACCCAATGACACTATGGCACGATGTTAAGGAAAACAAGTTAGTAAATAAATAAACAGCAGATGAATAGTAATCCTTCATAAATTACAAAAACACATTTCCTGACATGCATAGACTTGCTGTAAAAATCCGAGACACATTTTGGATCATTTTTAGGTATTAAACAGTTCACATATTTATATATTTACTAATCTCAGAAGTATTTGGTTCTTATTTGCTTCATTGGCCTTGACTTCAAAAACAATAAATATTTTGGCTGTGTGTTATCATATGAAATAGTGAATAATAAAGTTACTATAAACACATGAATTCCCATTCCCATTTCCGACATTTATCATACAATTTATGCCTTAGTGTTTTTTTTTTTAAATATACTAGACGTTTTAAATCTCCCTTCTGTTGATGTCTATAGAGATTGAAAATCAGATTCTACTTACAGATGAATAGATTTTTTTCTCTTATATTTTCCATTTCATGACAAGTACATCAATTGTATTGTTAGTTCCAATAAGTTGTCAGAGAATTCATATAGTTTATGTCTTTAGAGGATTGTGTGTTTAAGTTGAGTTTAAGTAGCATTGTTAGAACATTTGCACAATATAAAGTATTTTTATGGGAAATCGCAGACAAAAACACTCTGACCTTTAATTTGAAGAAGTTGTTATTTAAAAAAAAAAGTGGCTGAGATTCTTCTGCATTTACAGTGCTTTATAGTAAGACCAAAACTTCATGACATTTTGTCGAAACGTGGCTAAATCATAGTCGACGCATCTTTTGGACATCCCCATTCATTTTGAATGGGCATGTCTCTACATCTTGTGTGTAGCAAAACACAGAAATGTACCCGTGCTTTGCCACACACAAGATGTCCATTCAAAACGAAGTAGGGTGTCCAAAAGACGTGATTTGTCGTATTTTCACAAAGTGTTTTGGTCTAACTTTTGCTTCTTGGCACCTGTACCCACTGGCTTAATGACTGTCCATCTTTGGGCATATTAAACAGTGCTATACATTAAACTAAGGGTTAAAAGGAAATACAGGCTAACATACAAGCGTGAACAAGGACAGAGGCGCACAACCTAGTGCAACAAATTAGGGTACTGTAAATGGTTAAATAATATGAAATGGAATAAAATTAAACAAAGCAACAGACAAGATACTCACATTAAAGGAGGGTTACAGGGATTGATCTCTCAGGGCCGTGTGCTTTCCAGGGTGACCTCACTTCCTGGTTGTGGATGAGATCACTTACTGTTTACAGATGCTGAAGGGCTCAACAGGAGGCTCTTTTTCAACCAAGAGCCTCCGCTCGAAATGCGTCCAATTGTTCCTGTGAACTATGGCACAGGATTAGAAGAGGGTCCTGCCCAACTCATCTTTCAACCTGTTGATGTTAAGTCTGATAATTAAAGTGATAGTAAGTGTGATGGAATGAGGGAGATACTTCCATAGAATAGGGGTAGCCCAAGAAAAGTCTTGAAGCCACACTTGTGAAGCCACAGCATATGACATGAACCCCTGCTGGGCACTTTCTAACTCTTACAGTGTCTCTTGAAAATTGCCCCTCAGATCCTTTTACTTTCAGTTTTTTCTATTTCCAACACATGACCTTGAAGGACTGTAGACTTGCTGCCTAACATATCTCTCTTGTTGGGAGCCATTGCAACATGATAATAATATTATTCACTTCACCATCAGTGATTTTATCTAATCAGTATATAATTCAATAAATACCCTCTTTTTTATTGTAAATAACACCAAGTGTAGGGTCTGCTATTTATATAACGTATGTACATAGTCGCGATCTCCAGGTTACATATTATTGAAAACATATGTTAAAGATATCAATTTAAGTGTTAAAGCTTTTTGTCATTTTAGTGTTTTGTTTATATTGTGTTTATTAGTGTATTTGTAAGATTCATTTTGTCATCCATCATTTAAAAACAAAGTTCATTGGATGTTTCTAGTCTGTGTTTTTTTTGTACATTAAATAACAGATAGAAGCAATACAAAAATGATATTATCATATATGGTATATTATGATGGCATGGGATTTCCCCTTCGTGCTGCTGATATAGCACATCCACATATACAAACAAACTTTCCCCTTTGCAATACCACTTCCTCAATCACTCTAACATCAGTATGGTGGAATTCCCCTAAAAGTAAGGAAAAAGCCTGTTGCATATTCCTGAAACTCAAAGCTGTTTCCATGTTGTGCAGATGTTCCCTCACTATCTACATGGACAAGAAAAGAATATTAGGTTGGGAAATGTAAAGATTTTTTGACAATGCTTCTCTGCAATAGCAATAAATACATTTCCTCATGCTTTATTCCTTCAAATTTAAACACTTAAGCCCCCTCATACACCTTACAATCTTATCATACAATTTCTGTACAATCAACTTTTTCCTACCAAAACCATGTAATATGAGGAGCTTTTCAAACTTTCCAATCACATTGTTTTCTATCAGGGAGGCCACTATACTATATAGTTGTTGGTAGATCTAATGGGAATTGTATGGAGTGATCTAAAGGTGTATGGGGGGCTTTACCTATTGTTCTGTGAAATATGTTCAACTGCTTTTGTGGACTAACAACATACAGCATTTCTTTGGACTTGCTGTAAGTCCAGTAAAAACTGCTAAACTATTCAACCATTCCCTGATGTAGATCCCAACAACATACAAGCTAATAGTTCTTTAGTCCAAGTCTTTAGTCCAAGATAAGTCGTCAACAGCCTGGTAAACGACTGTCCGCGTCTGTCTGCAAGTGCCTGACAACTTGTGCAGAAGCTCGTGGGGTTTAGATAACACGCCATGATAGGTCTATCGGGCGAAATACAAAAACCAACCTGCATACTAATGTCGTGGTTGCACTAATTGGTGGTTAAAAAACGTCTGTGTAAACTAGCCCTAAGAGGTATCTTTGAGATAACAGTTGAAGTCTGGGCAGCTATGGATTTCTCACACCATCGACTGGTTTATTTTTCATTGGTATATACAACATACAAAAAATTACCAAAAAGTAGAGAGGCGATCACATTGCATGCTCAACCCCTTCCATAATGTTACCTGTTCCATAGGCTAGGTGTAAACATGGTTATTAGTAGTGTTGACCACAAATATTTGGATTGCAAATTTATAATGTGAATATCAGCACTTTGAGAATCTTGAATATTCAGTTCTATTTTCCATTCAATTGCAGAGTGATTGATTGTTTATTCCTAAATCCTATGTTAAAAAACAACTTTGAGTTTGATGACGCCGTGACATTGTGATCACAATATTTGCGTGTAAAAGTGCAGATATTCAGAAAAAGAGATCTCTAATCTATTTGGAGAATAATTAGCGAAATATTGCCTATGCTGCTCATCACTAGTTATTAGAAGACCTCTTACTCACACCTAGAACCTAACAAATTAGGTGAAGACAGTAGCGATACTTGTCCCATGATCTATTACCTGTATTTGGGTTTTCTTAATTGTTGATGCCATACATGGGTCAATTTTGCATTCTATTTGTTCAGAAATAGAACGCTGCCCACCTTGAGCAATCAATCCCGCTCCAATGTAATATCGAGCGAACAGGTAACCGACATCTTAGGATTCACCTGTTCGATCGCCCGAGTGTCCCCAAGTATCGGCCAGGGATCAATTCCCCAAGGGGGTGCGATTTTTGCGTCACCACATTGCAATTGATCACACTACGATCACCGGGGAATCGAGCTGTGTATGGCCACCTTAACTGCCCTAACCACCCTTTCCCTCCTCTCCTATTTCCTCCACTCCACTCCTTTTCTTTTATTTCTTTATTTTCCTTTTTATATTATTATTTGTCAAGTTTCTAAACAATAATGACTACCAGGGCCGCTGTCAGGGGGGGGGGACGGGGACAGAGGGGACTCTCATCCCAGCCCCAGATAGAACCCATCCCCACCCCCCCGTCAACAACTTACTTCAGTTAGCAGCCCTCCCCTTCAACAACTTACTTATGCTAGCACAAACCCCCTCCGCCTCGTTCAACAACTTACTTCTGCAAGGGGGCCGAGAAAATTACAGTCATGTCTGATATCCCTGTTTTGGTCCCGCTCAAAAACAGGGATGACCGCATATGATATGGGCCAGATAGATGGCCGTGAGTGCGCAAGGCACTCGAAGCGGGCCATCGATCTGCCCCATATCTATGCGTGTGTTCCCAGCTTTAGCCCCATGTCACTATTTCCTAATTTTCCTTTTTACGAATGGCAGTTGTTGCACTTATGAGGTCCTTAAATTTTAATTTGTCTTTTTTGGACTCATTTTAAGTTTGATTCTTATTTATTGTCAAATTTTTATACTTCCAAATAAAGTTTTAGGGAAAAAAAGACCTCTGCCTGTCGCCTATTCTTCCCTTTCACCATGCCAGATAGACTTCCCATGGGTTAAACCCTATCTTGAGAACCATTTATTGTTTTTTAGGAAAAGTTTTATTACTTTTCAGGATGTGGCTAATATATTTATCAATGTTAATATTTTAATAGCATCATGTGAAAATACATGAATGCTGGGTGAATCCTACAATTTAAATAACTTACGGTACCTGTTTTATTAGGTAAAACTGATGTTTCCCCAAAAATATGTGAGCAAGGTTTCAGATCTGTCAGAGCTGGCAGACTCACAGACAGTAAATATCTACAAGCATCAGCAAATCTATCAGCACACAGTCTTGGTGGGGGCAGGTAAAATGATACCCTCTGCTGGATTTCAAAACAGGAGTATTTATCATGAAAGCATACCAGAATAATGAGAAACTGTGTGGTTGTAATGTTTTCATTGGACACAAATCACACATGTGGGCCTATATACGAAACTGGGCTGTTTTTACATGTATGGTGTATTTAGTAGCTAGATAATTATCTGTAAAGCTGCCAGTTTGTTTTCACTAGCACACCACCCAGCCATTTGTCTGCAGTAAAAAAGGAAGGTCGTTATTTCCAATAATGTTCTATCTGGTATTAAAGTCATAGTGTGTCTCCCCCAGACATTGTGTTTTCCTGCAGTTAATTATTTGCTAAAGCCCCCCATACACCTTAAGATCGATCCATACAATCTCCATTAGATCCACCAACAACTGTGTAGTATAGTGGCCTCCCTGATAGAATACATAGTGATTAGAAGGATTAGAACGGTCCTCATATTACATGGTTTTGGTAGAACAAAATTTGATTGTACAGAAATTGGATGGAAAGATTGTAAGGTGTATGGGGCCCTTAAGTGTCACAAGCTGTACTACAGATACTTACCTATGTCTTCATCTCTGTCTACCTTTTTTGCATTTAGCAAATTAGGTTAAAGAACCGAGATACATATTTAGATTAATTTGCAAAGCTTAATGGCTGTTGGTCTTTAAAGAATGATATAAAATGGAAATTGCTACTCACCAAGTGCCCCCCTTGATAGCCTATTCAGTTTTTGTATGCCTTATGTTTATTATGGATTGACTTGTGCACATAGCTGTCCATTTTGCCAGCCGGGAAAACGGGACATGGCGTCACTTCCGGTTTGCAGCTAGACTCTTTGCATTTAAGATACCGGTATCAGGTGATTAAGTGCTTTGCTGAGGTCCAGATTTCTGTACCAAAAGTACACCATAGACATATATAGAATTATTTTTATGTTGTAGGCATGTAACCTCCCAGAATATGTCCATACAAGGGTCTAGTAGACATCCTGAATATAATAATGTAAAAAACAATTGCGTTAAAAAAAATTATAAAAAAAAGGAATCATTTGAATAATAAAATATCTGAAAAACGTATTTTGTATGAAAGATTTTAAAACCAGATTTTAAAAAAAAGATTATGCTTTTATATTTATTTTGTTTATAATAAAATTTTTATTCAAATGGAATTTTTCTTTTACTTTGAATTGTATTGGAAACAGTTATCACTGTATCCAGTACAATTCCCTTTGGCACTCTCTCTCCCCTGGTGTGATGAACACACCAAGGGAGAAAGGGTTAACTGCAAAGGGGCACATCTGGGGAATCACACTGAGAACAGTTTTCTCCATAGGGGTCCGCTCTCCTCCAGCTTCTTCAGATCAGAGCTGCCGTAGCAGCGTGGAATGATAAATCTGTGCTGCCGGGGCTCCGATCTTCGCTGGACAGCCCCATCTCGTCCAGTGCAGTACTGACAGGACAGCACTGGACGAGACAGTGCCATCAGGAACGGCAGGAGGGTTTAAGTCTCCTCCCTCTTATTAAGTCCCTGCCTAACTTAGGAGAGAGAGGGCGTTACTATCCCGGGAAATCAGAATTTAGCCAGAAAAGCCACACAAAAAATGTGACTTTCCTGGCCAAAACAAAAAGGTTGACATGAATGCTTGCGCATATGAAAAAAAAACATGTAAAATTTAAGTTTGACTTACCTCTGAGCTGGTATGATGGCTTAGGGCTCCACGATTCTACGATAAAATAATAAACTCACCTGCTGTTCTATAGAATACTATGAGCGATTCCACTTTTATTTGCCAGTCTTCCAAGGGTTAACTCCGGGTGCAATATCGCACCATCATTGAAGTGCCGAAATCACAGAATCACCCAGCAAACACTTCGTTCTCGTGGCGTATCGCCGGGGCTATATGTAAGCAGAGCCAGGAAGTGAGGGAGGGCTGAGGGGGATCTTAATAAATCACTCATTACAGGTAAGTTTTGTTTATTATTATTATCATCATTTATTTATATAGCGTCAAAATATTAGGCAGCGCTGTAGAATACATTAGGAGTGTAGATACAACACATTATAATACACACAGTTACAGGTTATGACACAGGAGGAGAAGAGGACTATACCCGGACTGGCTTACAATCTAATAGGTGAGGGAACAGAGTGTACAATAGGTGGGGGGGGGGTGTGATTGCATTCCTCCCTATTATCGGCACTTCTAGTGCCATTCATGTGTAGATCATTTTCTGGTGGTAGGTCTGCTTTAAGTTGCAGACAGAACAAAACAGGTAAATGTTCCAATTGTTAATTATTATATATCCTTTGACTTCCTGTTGAGTCTACAGGACAGGAAGTGGTGGGAAAATATAGCTGAATAGTTTAAACTATATCTATACTTAAATCTGTTTTAGTTGAATGGTGAATGGTGAAACCACAGTGCTATCTGACTTTCTGTTATGGGGAAATTATTTAAGCCCCCCATACACCATACAATCTTTCCATACATTTCTGTACAATCAAATTTTGTTCTACCAAAACCATGTAATATGAGGACCTTTCTAATCCTTCCAATCACTATGTATCAGGGAGGCCACTATACTACACAGATGTTGGTAGATCTAATGGAGATTGTATTAATCGATCTTAAGGTGTATGGGGGGGGCTTTAGAATGTAAGGAAACATCTACAACATGACAATAAACAATAAAAAAGATACTCAGACATTCCTATACTCAATTTTAAAAAAAGATTTGGACGATCACGTTGATCATACTAATCCAGATGAATGTGTTTAGATTTGGTGGTGATCTCATGGTGACAGCTGCATCCAGTCACCTCTTTATGAGTGGCCTCTGGAGTAATGGAAATCAGAGAGTTTAAAAAACTGATCCAATTACCATTGTTTTCGCAAGGTAAGTTGACACTGAATTGTTTGCATGTGCCTACCCTTCCTGCCTACATGTTGAAATATGAGTGCTTTGGCAACTCAAGGCTTCATGTATGTGCCACTGACTTACCAAAACAACACATCAAATTGTCAGATCAAAGCCCCTGAACATGATATCATCACAAAAATAGCTAGAGATGTAGAGAAGTGTTGTGGGAGCATGAGGCGTAAAGCATACATGATTTTTGAATTCTCTTCTAATTCTACTGAACTTTATGTTGCCTGCCACAAAGCTAAAATGGAATGTGAAAGAGTATATTTATAATGGACTGATTGTTTAATGATATTTAGTTATAATATGTTAGAAGTTCAAATGTCTTATGACAGTCTCTTCTTTTATACAGACATTTGCACCCTGTCCAGATTACAATTATAGTCTGCATATTGTTCAATGACCAGCTATTTGTTGTGCACATAAATCTACATAATAAATGGTAATAAGTGATATTTTGAACAGTGTCACAATTGTTAGCCATACTTAGAAATAACTTGTAGCCCGATCCAGGGAACCATCATCATAATGACTTCAGGCAATTGTCACTCAGGCAACACTTCATAATTATGGCTGAGACAAGGAGCTCATGTAGAATACAGCACACAGAGCGCTTTGTTAAAGCACAGCACAACGTGAAAACCATGGCTCTACATCACGTAGAGATCTTAGAATGTGCACATTTGCTTTTCTATGTTTACATAAATTCTCTTCGTTTAAACTACTGACCTTTAAATATATATGTCACTTGAAACTCCATATTCTACTGTTCATATTGTGGTTACATGATAGTTGGGTAAGTTTAGCGCAGGTTTCTTCAGTGTTATGATTACACTGTAAAAAGGATAGACTGAACATTGCAAATTACTACTCCATAGAACAGATAACACAGGCACACAATTTTTTTTATTAACCTCCTGGGCATTTACCCTGAGTGTAGAATGGAGATACTCACCTATCGCCAGCGAGCCCACAGCGTTGATGAATATCAACGGAGTCACCAATCATTTCCAGGTGCACCTCCTCAGCGTAATCAATAAGTCAGTGCTGTTGACCACCATGTTAAGGAAGCAATGCAATTTTTTTTTCATGATCAATGACACTGGGGATGTGAAAAGGGGAGGACGGAGGGTGGGGAATCACGACAAATTCACCTGTAGCAAAAGACTCATCTCTCCTAGGGAGAGCACCCCCTCTGAAGACCTCCCCACAGGAATACAACTCTGTTCACTCCCGGGGGGGAGGGGGTGGGGTCTCGTTGTGAGACTAAAAAACTCTGTTCTATTTCCTACACCCCCAACCTCCCCTCTCTTATTCCTGCACTCCCAACTCTTCCACTCTTCATTAGTTTTGCAATGCCACACCCCCGGGAGTGACCCCAGGAGTGATCAGAGATGTTTTTCGGGAGGGGGGGTTTCAGACAAATTGGAGAAAATTTTAAATAAGCTTATTTAAGTGTGATTTTGTTAATCTATCTATTCATAGAGGTTTTTTTTATAGTGATTTGTTTCCATTTGTAGTCAGTAATCTGATCATAAATGACACCAGGCATATGAGGTTTTGGGACACCTATGTTGGGCGGCCCTTACATTTAAGAACCTAATGTGTGCCATGCATTAAAATGTTTGCCCACCCCTGCTCTAAACTCTATGCATCACTCATAATATTGGCCTTATATAAAGCAATATATTATATTAAAAAACAACTGAAAGTGAGCCGGAACAGTATAGGTTCAAGTGTTTCTGGTGCAAAATAAATATTTTTTTTAACTTTTTCTCCTAATTACTGTAATATGATGTTCTCAATCTCCATATCCTGTTTATTTAATCTCACATTTACCTAACAATACATTTCTGTGTGTCTACAGCTACTAGAAGGCAGTCTCTATAGTATATGTGTCAACAGCTGCACTGAGACAGATGCACCATATGGCCATGCATGACCAGACTTGATCAACAACAGCTGAAATGCTCCGTATAACCTACAGGCCTCATACACAAAATACACTCAAGTGAAACAAATCTCAGTATGAAACACACAAAAATAAACTGGAACATAAGGTCATGAACACACACATACTTGTTTGGATACGGTTGCTTTTTGCAGTAGCCAAACAATGATCCCAATGCTGATGACACCCAGATAATGCATTTGGACTATTCTTTGGATGCAGCTGCTGCCAGAACCCCTATTATAGATGCAAAGATATAAATGATGCTTCTTCTAAAACAAAATTCCCAGCCTGCAGTTCTTCCATGTATACATAAGTATCTACTGTAATCAGGAGAATTAAAGTGCCCATACACAGTTCAATATTTCCGTTTGATCGGCCCAAAAAATTATCGCTTTAGGAAGATTGAATGGAAATTGCTTTGGATGGGGACTGTGTGTGGGCTTCCTCAATCTTCCACATCAAGCCCAGCTTAATTCTGTTAATCTCAACAGTACCTCTAAGGCCTCAGTCAAACCTTGGGCACCACACATTACTGAACATAACAATATATCTAATGAGCTATTTTAAATGTATTTGTTTCCTGTGCTTTTTTATTTGTTTATTTGCATCACTAGTTCCACTGATGCAACTGGGAGCAATGAAAGTGAATGTAAACAATGCACCTTTCAATATATAGCTGTGAACAAGGCCAAATGTGTGTTAAAACTCAACTCATTCCAACGGCTGATAGGTGTGAACCTAGCCAAATGGTTAAGTATTGGGAGGGTGCATTTACTTGTGAGCATGGGTTACCTAGTCCTATACTTATTAGACCCTTTGGTCTTCTCTTCTATGCCACCCAGTTAGCTGGCTAAAGATGGGCATAAACGGACCAATTTTTGTTCAATCAACTTCAAACACGATCGTTTTAAGACAATCATTGGAAAAACATCATGTTATTAACAACCGATCAATTCTTTTTCTTAGTTCTCTACGTATGCTCAATAGTACCAGCTGGTTCAAATCGATCAAAATACCAAGAAAAAACATCAGATACAGATACTTTTTGTTCAATTTGGAGCACTTTTGGTTGTTCGATTCCGCTTAAAAGGAATCCATTTTAAAATATTTGTTAAGTCGATCAAATGGAATAATCAACAGTTTATGGCCAGCTTTGGGCCAAGGAAGTGTTCATTGTGGTCACAGAACAATTTTAAATTTTCTGCATTTTATCTAGGTTTTCTTGCACTGCATTTAGTTTTAAGGTGGGGTTACACGTGTAGAATTGTTCTTCAATCAACTGCCAATTCAATTTTTTGTTCGATGTCATTGTTATACATTATTCGAGGTCAAACAAATTGTATCCATCGAACAAATTGGCCATTCTAGATCTTTGTTCAATCAACCAAAAAATGTTCGTTCTTCGTTGATCGAACGAAAAAATCTACAGGTGTAAATCCACCTTAAGCGATATTATTCTTCATATAGCTTGCATGGTGTTTTGGGAAAATCAGACAAGCTCTAGGGCATAATAAGGGTTTGAAATATAAAGTGGCCCATTATTAAAATACTGTATATATTTAAACACTGGATAGGATTGTCCTTTTGTGATGCAGTAGACAACTGCTTATATCAGTTGTCACCATGTCAGTTGTCTGAGGACATAAATGGCAGTTATTCCTGTCTTGAAATATGATTACAAACAATCTCGAACTTGATCTTGATAGATTCTGTGCATTTTAGGTTCCAAACTGTTACGCCCTTTGGAAGATATCTGGGAAAAACAAACAGTCATTGTTGGCATAAGGAAAACCAGTAAAACAGCCGCCGTTCATAGGTTATTATTATGCTGAAGTGGTCTGATTACTTCCATAGTAAAAGATAGGTTACACTGCTCCATTATTGCCAAAAGATTGTTTATATATGTTAGGTAAATAAAACTATGAAAATATATGGAAATGCACACTCATTTGATTCATGTCTGCCTTCTATCCGGTGATCAAAGCTCTGCTTTCTGTTTTGTAGAAATTTACATCAGATAAAAACATTATACATGACATTCTGCAGCGTTTAAGCAGAAATATGAAGTGTTTAAGAAACTTGTGAGAAGATAATCTACATATATATGTTTCATAGGGGAAAATGTTTATTCTCTTTATTCTTGCATTTATCTTTCTTGCCAATTAAAACCCCTGCTACTATGCGATACAGAAGCCTTTCTTAAGTAAATTTAAAGTGTGGTCCGCTGCATTGTCATTGCACAATTACAATCTGCATTACTTGTCTTCACTGGAAGGCTTCACTGGTATTTGTTGGAGTGCATTTATAAAAGAAGGCCAACGTCCTATTCATCTTACTACATTTTGGATATCTTAAGGAGGGTAGATTTTTTCGTTTGATCAACAAAAAATGAACGTTTTTTGGTTGATTGAACAAAAATTTAGAATGGCCAATTTTTTCGATGGATACATTTTGTTCAACTTCGAACAAAAAATCCTTTAAAAGGTCATCGAACATGTTGGTACATTTTTATCTGTTGTTTTGTAATTTCAAATTTCAATATTTTCATTCGATATTGGCGATGGACGAACAGAAAATCTAATGTTACATTCGATAAATGAACGAACGATGTTCGACAACAACATCAAACAAAAAATCAATTGGCAGTTGATTAAAGAAAGACATCTACACATGTAAACCCACCTTTATTATTTACTTTCCTTTCATTATTGTGTCCTTTATATTCACTAAAGCCCCCCATACACCTTAAGATCGATCCATACAATCTCCATTAGATCTACCAACAACTGTGTAGTATAGTGGCCTTACTGATAGAATACATAGTGATTAGAAGGATTAGAAAGCTCCTCATATAACATGGTTTTGGTAGAACAAAATTTGATTGTACAGAAATTGTATGGAAAGATTGTAAGGTGTATGGGGGCCTTAACACAGTGAAGCATTGAGAAAAAAAGTGTAACCATAAAAAGTCATAACCTTCAAGTACCTCCAATGTTTTGTTGGGATCCATTTCATTATCTGCATTCTTCTCAAATCTTTCAAGGAGTTCCTCCCAATTATTTGTAATTATATTACCCTTACCTTAGCCACAGAAATAGTTGATTTCATTTACAAGGTGGCTACATTGTGTGCGTGAAATATATTTTGTATGAAGAGAAACTTTAGCTGTCAGTAGGACTCTCTATGTTCCTTCTGGAAAATATGAAAAGCCAGAAAGCCAGAAAGAGAGGAAGTATCTCCTCAAACAACCATAAAATGTACTCTAAGAAATACGTTTCTTTCATTTTCAATCAGGCGGTTTGCCATTTCTGGACAAGATGCAGATATGTTTGCCCACATTGAAAACCAGAGGAATTTCCTGCTTGTTTTTCCATTAGGGTACAGGCTTCAAACACATCTATTCATAGTTCCTTGGTTCCTGGCTAGCCTGAGAAAGCAGTCTGATACACTGGAAAACAAAATATTAACCACTACAATATACTTTGTGAACTTTACACTCTTACCACAATGTGCTTAATCTTGAACGGCCTTCCTTCCAGACTATCTTCAAAATATTTCCTCATCACCCATGTAATAGTGATAAAGAGAGAGAGATATGTATTCCAAACCTGGAAAGTAGCCTATGACTCCCAACATAGCTATGGTGTCACTCTAAGACAGGAAACATTATTTTCAAGATTGGCATGCAAAAACAAAAGAAGAAAAACCTGACCATGGAAATGTATTCCAGCCATCAATATTTGATATGTTAATATATTTTCATTCTGTTAGAGATTATCCTAAAAACAATATTATAATACAATCCTGTAATAATATTGACAGGATATTGACCAACAGTGCGGTAGTATTGATAAATATGTGCGCAGTTCATGTTTAAGTTGAGGAGTTTTGAGGTTTCATTGTTCATTTAAGCCTTGTACTATATTTTCATCACCCAGAACAAATGTTGGTTGGTCCTCTATTGTGATATCTCTTGCTGAACCACTAAGTGACCAACAATTAATTTTATATTGTATTTATGAGGACAGCACTGCTTGCTGTGTTGGTTTGGATAGAGCTACAATAGGGCTCTATATATCACAAGAAAGTATATGGGTTCTCATTCCTACTCACTCTAGCAAAACAAACTTGATTCATACATGGACCAGTGTAAAGCAGGAAAAAGTTTGCACAGCACAAAACTATGTGAAAAGAAATTGCAGCTCCAAAAAGCAGCATGAGACATATGTTTACTGGATAGAATTACCAATTTACAGACTGATTTTTCATGCTGCCTGGATTTGGTCTTTAAGTTACCTCCTGAGACCATTCTTAGTGTGCCATGAATGCTATTAAATACACAAACACAGACTTTTTTTGATCATATGTTTTTCAGGCTATACACTTAAATAGTTTGTTTGTACTCAGTGTACAAAACAGAAATGCTGTGATCCTGTCCACGTAGTTATGAGCATATGGTAAAACCACAGTAAAATTCAAGGCACACAATGGCTTCTTTCATAAAGTAGGTTAATGAATTCTAAGCCTGACCTCTTGCCGGTTATGTGTTCATGAGGTTTACATAAATGGATATTCTGAACATTCTGAGATAGGGAGATATGCAATACATTAATATGCTGAATGACTTCTTTGTATAAGTAAAGTCAATTTACTTCAGACTAGTAACATAAGTCAAGCAAATTTCAGCTTGGAAACTGTAGGAACTGCTTTAAGTCTAAACAGAAACCCTACAGGACTTGTTATGAAATGGAAGAACTGGTCACAATTAAGTAGAAAACTGGATAGGCAACAAAGACCAAGGCCTATGACTGCAGGGAGTAAAAAGCCACATTTATTTGTTACACAGAAAGCCAATCTTGTTGTCAACAGGTTGCCTCATTCTTATGGTTATAGTGGGAATGATAAATCTGCGCTATTGGGGCTCTGATCTGTGACAGCTTTGACGGCTCCATCTCATCCAGTGCAGTACTGACAGGACAGCGCTGGATGAGATAATGCCATAAGGCTGGCAGGGGGTTTGATAAATTACATTTCAGGAGTACTAGTATTTCCATACACCAACAAAATATACATACCGTATATACTTGAGTATAAGCTGACCCAAATATAAGCCGAGGTACATAATTTTAGAAAAAAATCTGGAAAAACTGAATGACTCGAGTAAAAGCCTAGGGAGGGAAATGAAGCAACTAAGGAACAGAAACACACAGCAAATGTACTTTTGTTTTGAGGTGTAATTATTTCAGTAGACTTGTAAGTTAATTACAACGCCCCTGAACATGATATCATCACTAAAATATGTAGAGAAGGGATGTGGGAACATTTTAAAGAAAAAAGTATTGTTCTAGCATATCAAGTTTTTGCACAAAATAAGTTCAAATTTGACTTGCCTTTAAACCTAATTTATGCAAAAACTACATGTGCTAGAGCAATAATTTTTTTTCAAATGTTCCCACAGCCCTCTCCTTCATCTCCAGCAAATCTGGTGATGATAGCATGTTTGGGGGCTTTGCAATTCCACCTACAAAATGGCGCGATTTTAATTTTTTGACCCGAATATTAGCCAAATTTACACCATGTTAGATGCTGAAAAATTCAGCTTATATTCGAGTATATACGGTACCTTTCCTTCACACTCTTCCTCTCTATTAAGCGCCCACTAAAGTTAAACTAAATCCTTAGTACTTCCGAGTCAGTAAGATCATGTGATATACTGTGTCAGCAGTGCTGTCATTAGGGAAGTTTGTAGTCCCATATAAACTATGGCTTCCGAAACTTATCCCTCACATGATACTTTTCTTAAATGGAGAAATGAAAGGTGAAAACGTTGAGTATACCCTGCTTGGAAAGTCTGCATTGAAGTTAGTTGAACAAGTGTTGCCAATATGTTCGGCATGTCCACTAGACAGATTCCCACCTATCTATTTCATGTGAACAGGTCCATTTAATATACCGTATAAACCAGGTCTCAAGTTGAAATTGTCTCTGAGTTGGAATGGGTGGCTTGGGCCATCTGTTTTGTCTTTTAAAATGGTCTGATCTCGTTGTCTCCTTATGCCTTCAATTAACATGCCAATTGGATAATTATTACTTATTAATTAATATAATAACATGCATTTCCCTACCTGTGTAAGTCGGATGGGTGTGAGTCAGGTTTATAGCTTTGTTTTTGGTTTCTCCATTCCATCATACTGTGTGGTCTCTTTTATTTCAGTGGTTTATAACTAGTGGTTTATAACTGAAGTGATTATTGTGATGCAGTCTCTGGTAAAAGAATTCCTCCTAGCAACACAAACACTAGAATAGTTTACTTTCATTATTAATGAGGAGAATAAACATGATTTCCTTGACCTTGCTTTGATGAGAAATCGCTAACTGTTTCTGTTTACTGTTGTGGATTATTAACGTAACTGCTGCATGTTGTTTCTGATAGTTAGAGTGCGTTTATCTTGTTCTAAAATGGAATTTTGGTCATTTGAAGCACATCGCATCTTCTCTGCTTATATTTTTTCTTTAATCTTGATGTTAGTGAAATCAACATTCTGACAACTGTGTGGCTGGATAGAACAGTGGCAGATGATGGCAGAATTAGGTTTGGTTGGTTGGTTGGCCTTGATTCTCAGAAACAGGAAATATTTGTCATGACCCATATACATCATACAAAATTGTAATCCACAAACAATATACAATGGCTTAATGAGAATACAGTTAATTCTTAACTATGGCAAATACTGTCATGGCTTTTAGATATACTAAGGTAAACACAGTGCATAGTAATTTTAGGCTTATTAGGTAAACTTGGTATCACATCAGTTTGATTTAAATCTAAACATTGTATGCGTATCTTGTAAAGAAGAGCTAAGGTGCGGAGGGATGGATTATTTACCATGACAAACCACTGCCATGTTCTTGGGTTCTTGGATTCTTTTATAAACCTTAACTGAGCAATACGCACCCCGTGATGAAGGAACTCCTCCATATGAAGACAAAACAATCTGTTCTCTGACAACAAAGTTTACAGGGTGTATATACTAATACTTTGCAGGGTGTTCAGACTAATACTTCACAGGGTGTTTTACCAATAATACATGAGAACACATAAACAGATGTGATGGCATCTTCTTGCCAAGTTATAACTGAGCAGAGTCATGCATAATTCTACTTTCATTAAAAAAAAGCAAATTTTCCCTGTAATTCCTACTTTTTCACCTCCAGCAATTTGCCTCTTGTTTGTTGCCGCAATGGGAATCCCAGGCCTACCAGTATCAAACACACAAGGCAAAAGGGAGCCAAGACAGAACAGAATTAAGTGCTACCTATGAGGAACAGTAAGGTGATCAGAGTTCAGGGTAACACTTTTCCTCCCATAATTGGCCACATACATTAAATTGCACTTTCATGAAATAGTACATTATTCATGCAATTTTTACAGCTTGAGATACACCCATCTCAGGTTATGACTGAAATGTTCATTTCGACATACGACCAAAGTTTCGACTTACAACCTGATTTCTGTCCCAAAGCCAGTGTACAGGGGGTTTCACCCTAGGACCCTAGAGGTGTCCAGAAACTTGCCCCAGAGCCCACAAATATGAGCATTTACAGTTCATACACAGGGATGGGATGTAAGCAAGGACTCCATAAGTGTCCAGAAACATGCCTCTATGCTCAGATATACTGTATGAGCATATAGAGTTCTGTACATACAGTACATGGGTTGTAAGCATGGACCCTGCAGGTGTGTGGAAATTTGCCTCTGAGCACACAATAGAAAGTACAGTATTGAGGAAGATCAGTGCAGAAACGGGTGATAGCTAGTGCATAATGGACCCAAAATTTTTTTGAAAAAAAGAAGAGAGATAAAATGGCAATTACAATAGAGCAGAAGAAATAGTTGTCAACTTTAATGGAGAATACAGTCCTAATTTGTTGTTTCTGGTAGGCTGGAAACATGTTATAACTTGAATTGCTATAAATGTAGAAATATTATTTGTGTTTCTAGTATGTTACACATGTTTTACAACCTTTTTTATTATGAAAAAGTTAGGTAAGTGGTAATTGGCCCATTTTCATTATTTCTAATAGGAAAATGTTTTGGACTTACAACCAACTTGCCTAAGAACTAATCCTTGCTAACAAATTAAGTTTGTAAGTCCAGGGTTCACTGTATAAATAGTTTATGTTTAAAGTAATAAAAAACAGCTCTGATTTGAAGGTCCCATTCACATAGTTGGTTTTCCACAGTTGTGTGGGTTTTGGATGGCAGCTGTCAATCACCAACAAACTGCTGCATATTATGGCGGGAGGTTGCAGTTCCTGTGCATTGTGGCGATTTAGAACATCCTGACCGCTTGTGTAATTAGGATCTGAAAGCTACAAAGGCATGTGTGTTCATCTAAGATTTCTTAATTGGACTCATTAAATCATGAACATGTCTTATAGATGTAAACAAGTTCATTAACTGATCTAAAAGAACAGATTCCTTGTTATAAGGTCACTGGAATGGCTACTCAATTACTTCTGGCGTGTGCCACCATGGCTCTCCTGTGTGTGGTGAAATAGTATTCTGTACATTTGTTTTTCCTGCTGGTAAAAGGCATATATGTCTAGAATTGCTGAGTTCCCCACTGCTGTAGCTGCATATACTGTTCCTGTTTGACAAACAGATGCAATCGTGTTATTACCATATTACTCATATACTCTTCATAGCTAAAGGGCCATCACATTACAGTGGATCGTGTAATAACCTTTATTATATCATCACATTGTTGTGAAACTGGCTGCATCTTAGACTCCACCCTAAACCATGAAAACAAATTTAATGATAATATATACAGCAGTTTTACTGGTATTAGCTTGCGTTAGAGCAGGCCAAGAGATGTTAATTGTTCTTTTTGTGCATTGATTTTCTTTCTCCTGGAAGATAATGTCAGTTACATACTTTTAGCCATATAGTGGTAACATTATCTCATCCTTCTATACCAGCACAAAAAAACAACAAGATGGGCCTGGGGAACACCACTCACTCCTCTTTTATTGTCCAATATGGGCAAATGGCCAAGAACATAGGACATTATCAGCTCAGGAAATTTTCAATAAACTCAACAGGTATTTGTTTGCATAGATACAAAAACATCTTTAATAATATTTTTTTACCAAATTGACCAAATTAAATCCACTGGTCTATGTTCCTAAGATAAAATACAGTTTTTCATGCAGGATCAGGATCAGGACTTCAGGATGGCACATTCTGTTAAATGGTTTCTCAAGGAGTAAAGCCACTTCTCAGAGCCCAGAGATTAACCTATAGAGAGTTCCATTACACTGGTTGCAGGTAATGTGTAGACTTATTGAGTGGCTCATTCAGCTTAGGAAATTGTAAGTTCATTAAATATATATTACCTACTGTGACAGCCGGAGACTCACCCCTCCTCCCAAGTAAAATTGTAGATGCATGTTCCAGGGTGAGCTGCCAGTCTCTATTACTTAGTGTCTGGGGTCTGAGAAGTAGCTCTACCCCAGTGGTTCCAAAACTTTTCTTGCAGGGCCCCTCTTTTAGGCATTTTCAAGCCCCCGCTCCCCATTAAAACACAGGTTCACAATGAGGTCCTGCACCCCCCTGGAATACTTTCGCGACCCCCAGGGCGGCCCGCCCCTAGTAAATATCAAATATATAGTGTGCTCCACCTCTGCACACTCTGTTGGAATATGCAGTCACTTAGTGCACACACATAGAAGGTTTCCATGATATTAATTAAATAACTTATAACTTAAATATGCAATTACTCTATAAGACACACTGGTGATTTTATGGGCAATTACGGTAAGTGCATCTTATAGAGCAAAAAAAATTAATAAATACGGTACCTATTGCACTTCTGCAGAACCTACCCTTCCTAGCTTTAAAATATTACTTGCTTGCTATTGCCATATGTGAGGCAGGCACACACTGGTTAGTCAAGTAGAAAAGCCAGTTAATATCCTTGCTTTGTAGAATAACCAGGTGGAAGTTGATGGAAGCCGGAGATCCTGAGAATAGAAGAAAAAAGGGGTGAATTAATATGTCATAGTTTTTTTTCAATAAAATAAACCCAAATAAAGTAGATTAATGTTCACCCATACGAATTGCAGGTGGGTCTTGACATTTAATTCCTGACAAATCTAAACATAACAGTTTGATGATTCATGTCTTAATAAGTGAAATTGACCCATATAGAGAGGTGTCCAGACACTATATTAGCACATAGTGTGTTATTAACATTTGTGGCATGGTATGAAACAGGTTATTTTCCTTTTCCTATTTCTATCTGCTGAATACAGAATGTGTAAGCCTGCTGCCTCTTATTTTGATTGAAATGTTTTGGCTGACACGTTTCAAATTTTATTTTTCACTCTCTTTTCTTCAGCTCCATTCAGCACGCCTGTAAAATAATAGTATATAAGATGTGACCTATTTTAATGTTCTGCTCTATATCTGTCAGCCTGTTCTGTATGCATGACTGAACATATGGTACTGAATGGAGCCACAACAGCTGCTTTTAATTCTCTCTGCACATGTTGCAAACTATCTTAGGAGGTGAGAAGCATGCTTAACTTTTCAAGGATTTATTGTTGATGAGGTCGGTACATTTGATTTGAGCTTATTCTTGTAAGGGATGAGAAACCAAGATGCAATAATAAGGCCTCTGTGTACTTTTTCTGATTTATTTAAACATACATATTTGATAGAAGATTTAGCACTTGTTTCTAAAAAAAAGGGAACTATGATTGCCTGGCTGTAGAATCCATGATTCTTCACAAAATGTCATGTATTTATTTGGCATATCCCAGGTTTTTGATTTTTTGTTGAGTAGACACCCAGAGGAACACCATTTAGGGCCCCATCTAGGTATTGCTCATGCTGGAACTGACCCAGGACTATGAGCACTATGGGCACCATTATTCTTTAAAATCACCCTGCTTCCTGTCATACTTGTCTGTGAATTATTTGAGCAATGGTCAATAAGGGCACACCCAGGTACATGATCAACCTTTCCCTGATATTAATTGTTTATTTGAAAATTATGATGCATCTATCACGTAACACATACAAAATTGCTCCATAACAACCACCTACCTTAAATATATAGCTATATTTTTGTAATCGCGAATATTAGAGATTTGTTTACATCAATACATGTACCAATGTCGATTAGGGCAATTAAGGTAATACATTTTACGTTTTCACGTGATAGAGTTGATTGCGAAAATATGCGAATATCTGCACTTTTAATGGAAAAATCTTTTGCGCAATGAAGGTAATAATGACTGGAGAATTTACCAATTTATTGTGAATATTAGGTGAATATAAACATTGCCTATGCTGCTAATCACTACTAACTAGCAATGCAGATACATTGCCAGTGTTACTGCCACATTGGTGGTAATCATGCTCTATTTATTTGAAAAGGAAAGGCTGAAGAAATGGTTTTTCAATGTGGCCTTTCCGCATCCCATTGGCTTGTTCCCAGCGTGACTGTAATGGCGCGGCACCCTGCGTTGAAAACCAAGCAGCACTTTCCCATTCACTTGTGGTACAATGGGAGGCATCCAACATGGGGAACAAGACAGAGTGGAAACATGCCCTTAGAGTGCTCTCCATCTACAATTCAATGTCCCTAGTAATGTACTAATGTACGTAGTAATATATGTAACTAGCATGGTGTTAGGTATGTCACTGTATAGCTAACACAGCCTAAGGAGAATTTTTTGAGGTAAGTATGTCTTTGGACTGTGGGAAGAGACTGACATTCTATTTTAATAGATTAATAGAGGAACAACCATGAAGGTTATGGTGAGAAGGGATTGAAGGAATTGAAAAGCCCTCAACTCAAGCAGTGCGTAGCACAATCACTCCTTTTTAAAAAAGATAATACTAATAGTGATGAGCGACTAGGCAATATTCGAATTCGCGTAATTTCGCGAATATCCGCCATAATATTCGATTCCATATTCGTAATCTCGAATATCCGCACTTACGACATGAATTGCGATCTAAAAATCGCAATTGCGATCAAATATGCGCAATGCATGCAAGTCAATGGAGTTCGGATATTCGACTGGGAGAATATCCGTCATTTCCGTTTTAAAAAATCGCATTGCGATTATATAATCACGATCCCATTCATTGCAATGGATCGCGATGATAAAATTGCGATTTTAAAATTGCGATTATAAAAGCGCAATTAATCGCGAAAAATCACGATCGATGATATTTTCGAGAATATTCGCGAAATGGCAAAATAGCGATATTCGAGCTAAATATTCGAAAATCTAATATTCGAGCTCAACACTAAATACTAATACTAAAAAAAGTATTTACATGGCCCAGTCCATCACAAATCCCATAATTTATGGGAAAAATCCTCACCTCAGGACAGTGGCTGGAACCATGAAAATCATTCCTTTGCACCCAATCAGCCAAATGCACATCCAGAACCGCTGGTGTACAGTGCACATCTAGCCTTATGGTACAGAACCATTTATTGCATACAGCTGTTTCAGGCTCATTGGCCATCATCAGTGCAGTGCATGGAAACCATGGCTTGATAGCTAACACAGGAAAAGAACAAGAACAGAGGAACCTGTTTGTATATATAACATGTATTTCTAAACAGCAGTTAAAAGACAAAGCATACACTTCCTGAAAATAGATTTGTATTTAGCAAATATGCATATCAGGCAACCAAAGGATCTTTTGATGCTCTGATTACCTGGAAATAAGATTAGATTCCTTTTTGAAGTGAGGGACACATTATATATTAAAATAAAATATCTAATCCCATCAATTATCACTGTGAACACAGTACACAAACCTGAACATGAACAAGAAAAACATTTTCACAATAGAGGTTGATGTATTCGAATTCCAGGCCAGGAACACATGGAAATGGTCTGTGCTATGTATTTGATTACTGTTATTTGGTACTGCGGAACCTATGAGTGTTGTCAAGACAACAACAAAAATCCATATGCAGATGACATTAAGTGTGGGCCTTTAATAAATCTTAAAGACATTATGTTGTTGTGCATTACATTATGTTGTTAAACATTGCTCATCCCACATCTGCGGCTGTTTTGAACAGATATTTTTTTTTGTATATTTTTTCTATGAAATTTAAAAGAACATAATATTTTGTTCTAAAAAGTATGTCATCCAAAGCAGTTTCGTGATAACAAGCAGAATCCCCTGCTGCTAAATGATATGTTCCCACTGTTTCCTCTGTGTTCTGACATTGTGATAAGAAATGGAAAATTACATGTAGACCTTTTCTGGTTATGCTAACACTTGCTGCTGTCAGATGTGCTAGATTATTTTGTATTTGGTACAGGATATGACATTCAAACAGCTGATTAGTAAAACCTTGAAGTGGTGTGGGCTCAGCAAACACAAATAATGTGGTTAGAACATAAGTAAAACTAGGCAGTTATATGTTCAGGAAACGCTGCTAGTTTTGCAACATTTCTAGTTTCAGTTCTTTTTTTGTATACTTTATATCTAAAAATGCATTAAGTATGATCTTATAATCGCTTCTCTGCCTTTTGGCTAAGATCAAGTGTATTATCTGTTCTTATCTGTTCCCTGTGGGGGGCCTTGTATAATCCTTTCCTTCGGGATTGGATTCCAGGCTCTCTATCTGGTGATAGGGGTATGCTGGGGTAACTCTTTGACTAGGCATGACCTGCGGTACGGGGCAGTGCGGACAGGTAGTCCTGGCTGTTGGCTGACTGCCGCCATGTGGGGTAATTGGAAACTGTGTCCTCTCCGGAGGATGCGTGTCAGTACCGTCCGTCATGCCTCCTGGTAGGGGCAGCTGTGCTGCATTTGCTTCTGGCCTGGGGCCAAGGTTGAGCTTTGGTGTTTCGTGCCTCTGGTTGGGACCCAGAGGTGCTGTAAAATCACTGGTGGGGGACCACCTTTTATGGCACATTTGACACATCTCACCAAAGCACTTCCTTTGTCGCAACCACCTCCCAGGCGCGGCCTTTGGGCACACCCCTGCTTGGCCCGCCCCATGCTTTTTGCACAGGGCATTCATTTATTTTTTATGTGAGTCTGTCCCCCCCACTCCCCTTGCATGTTTTGTTTGTTCACTAGTACAGGTTGACTAGTCCTTTTGGATTGCCCCAGAAAGTGGTGGGGAGAAGCTGCTTACGGCTCTCACCTGGCAGTCTCTCCATGTTTGGGGCCCTCTGCGGAGGGTCCTACTCGGCCCCTAGTACTTGGGAGACCAGGCTTCGGCCATGGTCACCTAGGGCAAGGGGCACCCGGTTCTTAGAACCTGGGAGACTTGGCTTACCGGCCGAGGCCCCCTGGGGAAAAGGACATCCGAGGGATGTGGGGCTTAGGCTGCCTCCCACTGCCACCCGTTTTGGGGACCGGTCCTTTAGCCCCTTTTGGGGCGGGGACATCACTGTGCAATCCATGCTAGCCTGGAGTGTTGTTCACTTTGTGCACTCACTTTTTACTTTGCACTGGTTGCACTCTGCGAGGCTTAATAAATTTTTTTTAAAAAAAGTATGATCTTATAGACCAAGGCAGCTCATACCTGTATCACAACACGGATCGCAGTACAATCATATATTAATATACAGTGTGTAGAAGGCAGGAAAGTCTATTGTTCCTGTTTTTGTCTAAGGGTTTCCTATAATTGTAAAAATATTCCTCATTGCCTTGTTTATGCCGTATAATTACACCTACTTTTGTATCTGACATTAACATGTAGTGTTTTGCCATGGAGGTATTGCTACGTAGGCGAAAATCCCATAAATTGTATTCAGTTGACATGTCTGGGTTCTAGCACAGCCATATAAAATCTTGGCTTGCTGCCACTTTGGAATCCACTTAGTCAAATCCAAACTAAACTGGATTATCCTGAATAGGTGAGCGAGTGTAACCCAGTTCATTGTTGAATACAGAAAACACAGCTTTGGTATACAGAATATAATTGTTCAGTTCTACATTTCAGACAGGCCACAGATTTACGTAGACTGGCGAGCAGTTCCCCTGATTTTGAGCTTCAAATAACTGGGCCATTTTTGTGATATATGGGGGGACATTAGAGGTACCACCCGTGATTAATGCTCATTCAAATTTTTCCGATTTTTGAGAAGATCCACTCACAAAAGTGTGTGTAGGGATAAGATAGTGGCACTATTACTGTCTTAAGGTGGCCATACATGTGTTGTTTTTCAATGGATTCAAGAACAATCAATCGCCATGTGCATTTGCAGTGATCATTTGTGGCCACCCATGTTAGTAAATCCCTGATTACCTTTACTTTGGATGGAGACCAGGGTCCCCATTCAAAGTATCAAATAGGAGTCCAACGCATGGTGTTGTCATCACGCTTTGTCCAAGGGTTCATCAATTGAAAAGGTATTGACCCGTGTATGCCCACCATTAGGAGAACTGTAGCAGATGCCAGCACTTTAAAAGCCTTCTTGAGGATGGTATGAAGATGGTATGAAGAAGTGCATTTAAGACTTTTTTAAAACACTAATAATATATTTTTTCACACATTTCAGATACTTAGCCCTCTTTTACTTTAGTATCAAGTTCTGGTCTACTTTCATTTCCATGTGCCATCCTCCACAGGTGCTTCTGACCTCCCTCTATCATCCTCTTTAAATGTTTCTGACCTCTGCTACAGGTGCTTCTGACCTCCTTCTGCCATCCTTCATAGGTGCTTCTGACCCCTTTCTGCCATCCTCCACATGTACTTCTGACCTCTTTTTGCCATTCGCCATAGGGGCTTTTGACCTCCAGCTGCCATCCTCCAAAAGTGCTTCTGACCTCTTTCTGCCATCCTCCACAGGCTCTTCTGACCTCCAACTGCCATCCTCCACAGGTGCTTCTGACCTCTTTCTGCCGTCCTCCACAGGTGCTTTTGACCTCTTTCTGCCATCCTCCACAGGTGCTTCTGACCTCCAACTGCCATCCTCCACAGGTGCTTCTGACTTCTTTCTGCTATCCTCTATAGGTGTTTCTAACCTCTTTCTCCCATCTCCCACAGGTGCTTCTGACCTCCTTCTCCCATCCTTCAAAGGTAATTCTGACCTCCTTCTGCCATTCACCAAAGGTGTTTTTGGCCTCCAACTGCCATCCTCCAGAGGTGCTTCTGACCTTTTTCTGCCATCATCCACAGGTGCTTCTGACTTCTTTCTGCCATCCTCCACAGGTGCTTCTGACCTCTTTCTGCCATCCTCCACAGGTGCTTCTGACCTCTTTATGCCATCCTCCACAAGTGCTTCTGACCTCTTTCTACCATCCTCTTCTTTCTACCATCCTCTTCTTTCTACCATATAGTTGCTTGACCTCTTTCTGACATCTTCTATAGGTGCTTCTAACGTGCTTCTGCCATCCTCCACAGGTGCTTTTGACCTCCTTCTGCTCAGCTTTTTATACAAATTTGAGCTCTTCCCATCTTCACATGCTGGTTCACATTAACATTTGTACAATATTTCTTTGTACATCATTTTATAATTTAGCTTCATTGTAATAAAGTATTTGCATACAGAGATAAAATGTTAAGTTGTATAAAATTGTAATCCAAGTAATGTTCTGTAAATAGGTCTGTCTATGAAGTTCTGAATAACAATTGCTATAAATTACACAGGCCACCTAGACAAATCTGAATGCTGATGTCCTTTCATAATCTCTGCTCTTTGTGTCATGGGTTTGTTTTTCTAAAAGCAAATTATTCGAAGAATTAATTTGAAACGTTACAGACTAAAATACAAGGGGATAGAGAAATGCACATGTCTGAGCCACTCGTCTACATGTGCCTGGCTCCCCCTACCAATACAGTGTTGCTGCTGAATTTAGCGACACGTGTGGACACAGGAAACATGTTTATGTTTGTTTACAACATTTTCAAGTATGGTGCTGTCTCCTAACCCTTCTGCACTAGGCTCTAGGCATTGTCCTATACATTCCTTTTATTAAATATATTTCTGCACTCTATCCAAGGGTAATCAAGTTGGTAAATGATGAATTATTAGGGATAATAGTTATTAAAGTAAACTTTGGTTTTAAAGTTAACTAGGATAACCATAATTAAAACTGAGGTACAGCAGGCTAGAATTGCCAGGACATTGCTGTAGGGTTCTTCTATAGTCTCCTAGGAAATAAAAAATGTTAATATGCCACGATACACATTTGTATTCCCCATCGATCATTGTGTAATTTGAACATGGTGATCGCAGAATAACGGCATGATCGCACAATGATCGCACCACCTTGGGGAATTGATCCCTATATGATACTTTGGATGGGGTCCCCCAGCCCTAGCTAATACTTTGGATGGGGACTTGTGTTGAGCTTGAATATTCGAATTGGGAATATATTTGACGAATATCGGCTATTGGAGAATTTGAAAATATGGTGCCGGATATTAGCAATTTAGAACATTACTTTAATATATAATAATATAATATATATTATGCCATGGCAACCTTATGGCCATGCATTGCGATAATAAAATCGCAATGCAATAATGTGACCATTATTTTTTAGAAAATTGCAATGTGATTATATGATGTCAATACATGGCCATACATGTACGGATATTCAATAGAATATTAGTAGAATAATGTCTGAAAAATGTTAAATTTCGAATATTGTCTATGCTGCTCATCACTAATGGGGACCCAAAGTAAGGACAATCAAACAGGGCAATACAGAAATGTTGGTTCTCTGTTCGATTGATATTTTGTTGGAATGTGATCGATCGCTCAAGGTGGCGCAACGATTGGCGCAAACGCGCACTGCGATCTATCGTTGGGAATCAAATGCAAAATCGGCCTGTATATAACTGGCTTGATGCCATCTTTCAAGAGGGTAGATTATTACAGGGTCAGGTTAATGGAGATAGTGATAAAGAAATCCATGCATAGGTCTGTTGGGCTCCATTTTAAAATATATATTTTTATTAGAATTGTTATGTTAGCATAATCTCATTATATGATAAGCTGCAAGCATTATGATTAGTTTTGGGTATAAATACTGAAATAACATTTTATAGATTGTAAGCCCGTCCAAGAAGGGTCTTCTACTCCTCCTATGTCATACCTGTACCTGTGTGTTATTGTGTGTTTACATCTCCACTCTTATGTATTGTACAGCGCTGCGTAATATGTTGGCGCTATATAAATATATGATAATAATAGTAATGGATGATTGTATGTTTCATTGTCAGGCTTGTGGCTATGTGCAATGCCATATAATGGGACTGGATGTGTATTACTGATCGCCAAACTACAGTTTGAGTAAATTTGAGTACATTTATTGCCAAACTACATATGACTACTTTGATACTTATGAGTGCTACGGTACGGTTATTTATTTATTTTTTTGTAATAAAAAATTGTTACAAATTAAACAAATCTACTTTCTTTCCTTTCCCATCATATTATATAATGACAGGCAGCGCCATCTGCAGGCAGAATTTAAGTACTGGTATTTCTGTTTACTTCTGTTTGACGTCAAATTGTCCTAGAATGCTTACCGTGGCAGTTTAACACACTTTTATTTAATTAAAAGGGTGTAAACAGAAAATTTTCAATATACAAATGATTTAATCATGAAGATGGATTTGATTTATCTTTACAGGTGACTCAGATGAAAGCATTATTAAACCCTTATGTTAAAAATAACTATTCCACCCTACAATCAATACTTTATAGTATTTCATTTTACATAAGACACAGCTTTTCATCCCTTTATTTTATTCTACGGTTCTTCCTTTTTATTTCTGTGCTAGTGCTGCCCCAAATAAAATTTTAGGGGACCACATCCTTCAGAAAGCTGCATATTCATGCTTTCATCTAAGGTAGCCACCCCACAGCAAGAGGAGCCTGGTGCACCTATTTAGGGTGGGGGGATTCCACAACGTTGTGTGATCTGTCGTTCACTGATACGTTAAGTGCAGTGCTTGGCAGGGATGCCAATGGATCACATACACTTTAGTATTGGACAATGTTAACCCCTGCATCGGCGGAACGGCTCAGCGCTGTGAGAACAAAGCATACACCAAGCAGGTAAAGGGTATGTGCTCTGTTGAGGCCTCCCACCAAGCAATGTGCTTAGCGTACGGGGTCCCGAAGGATGTGAAAACCTACCCTAAAGCAGGGTACAGACGACTTGATATTTGAGCCGTCCGACGTACGCTGCAGCAGCGTGATGACGTCATCACGCTGCTGCAGCGTACGTCAGATATCAGTGGGGCTGGGGAGACAGCTCTGCTCTCCCCAGCTCGGCTGAAGCTTTGCCTGGAGACCCGTGGCCTCTATGCAAAGCATCGGACATCGGCCGTAGTAACGGTCATGTCTGATATGGCTGTTTTCGAGCGGAATTGATTTGTCCCGCTCAAAACCAGCGATGGGCGCATATTATATGGGCCAGTGAGCTCGCACAGCGCTCGAAGCGGCCATTGATCTGGCCCATATCTGCAGTTCTGTACCCTGCTTTAGTCTACTTGTTAAACCAGAACAATAATATTTTATTGTTTATTAGCCCTTAGAGCATTAAAGTAAAGAAAGTGAGCTAGCCAGTTAGAAGCTGACACAACCACACAATACAGCTCCCATCTTATCAGATATGTTGTCCTGTCTGCTGTCTGCCGGAGGACTTTAAAAGTAAAAGAGTCTAATTGAAGAGCCGCTTCGCTGCAGAGGTAATTCTTCCAGACCTGAGGGCAGATTGTAAATATTGCCACATACGTAAATGGAATGAAAGTATAAGGGCGCCAAACTACATCTGACATAGTGTTAAGCCCTGTCTGATCACACTGGCTGCACATTCCTAAAGCATACTTTAATATGTTGATATGTCATCATACTTTAGTTTTTCCCCTAGGTGTGCGCTCTAAGGCAAATAATCTGGACAATGTAACATTCATACATCAAGACAATTATGTCACATGTTACATGCCTGGTGTGACTGGAACGACTATCTCACCGTGGAAAAATTTACTTGAGAACCATCTAATAATAGTTACTACAAATGCTAGGATCCTGGTGAAATGACAACAATTTCAGATTAATTCTTATAGATAGTTACAGTAGAAAACTCTCAGGACTTCTTAAATAAAGAGGTCAACACATTTCTGAAATACCACCTGGCCATTAAGATCTGCTAAGTAGTGTACCTATACCATGACACAGAGACTCAGATGGTGTCTGTGATGGTTCTTATTATGGAATAACTTGCAGTTGCAGCCCACATAATTGGACCATATTGGTAGGATGTGTAGGATATATTGAAAGCATATAACCAATCCAAGCTAAAGAAGTAGCTTGGATCTGTTACAAAACGGGTTCAATAGTAATAGTCAAGTTTTTTCAATTGAATATGACTAACTTCTATTGATTCAGGTAATTTTGTACTCACTAAGAAACTATGACTCATAAGAGGACCAGTGGGACCAGTGAAAGTGTCACTTTTACAATAAGGTCACCCTAATTGGGAGGATGGAAAGATGACTGTATACCCTCCTTTTTTTGTAAAGAGCAACCCAATTTGGTTTAGTCAGTGGTGTATTTTTGCAATGGCAAACATTTAATTTGCTTTTATAGTTATTTAAAGTAAGACATGTCTGAGCATTAGCAATTTAATCAGAAATAGTCATAAGCTTTACTCATGAATAACATTGAAACCAATCTCCCACTTACCATTACCTACCACAGGCTTCTTTCTCTTAAATGACATCTCTAAAGCAGGGTACAGACATACAGGTATGGGCCAGATCGATGGCTGCTTCGGGCGCCTTGCCCGCTCACGGCCATCTATCTGACCCATATAATATGTGGCCATTGCTGTTTTCGAGCGGGACCAATCAATCCCACTCGAGAACAGCCCTATCGGACATGACCGTTAATACGGCCGATCGGACCATAGGATGACTCGAATATCGAGCCGTCTGTACCATGCTTTATTCTGCTTTCCTTGCACACTGTGAGCATCTTGTTATATGGATTGGAATCTGCAGAAACCAGAACTGCCTTATTTCCTGGCAGGAAGACATCCAAGATCATCTAACCCTCTTCTCTCAGGCGTTAAAGGTGCCCATACACCTTTATTTAAGATCGAAAAAAAGGGATAGACTTTCAGCTCGATTGGACCTTTATCGAATATTTGTAATTAGTTTGATTGAGGTAAAAGTAATCGACATCGGACGGAATCTCGTTTGGAACTGTATCGGACATGTCTGTAAATTTCTATTGATTGCACTGTAACCGAAAAATGAATTTTACCAACAGATCAAGGAAGCATTCAAGGCATGCCTACCACTACAGCACTTCTGCTTGAATTCGATGATTAACAGAGATCCATTGATTACTCATCATGTTGTACATTTATAAAAAGGTTGAAGTTCAACAAATCGATTTTCGGTATGAAAATCAAACTATTCAATCTTAACGAGTATTGATTCTCTTGAAATCTTTACATGTATGGCAAGCATAAGTGTTTCTCCCTTACCCCTTTCATTCAGTGGATTTCAGTCATGGGTGTTCAGCTCCAGTGGAAATACCTATGATGCTTCTTGCTATGTGCAGCACATTTCTGACTTACCGCACCAGCTCTTATTTGCGCTTACTTTTTAAAGTAATCCACATCTATCATAGAATCTCTCTGAGACCTTGATGAAATTATAAGATCTTTAATAATGATTTACTGATATTATTAATGATTTACTGATATGAGTATAGCTGATATTGTTCTAATCTTTTGAGACTAGCAGTTGGAGGTAGTTGTGGTTAAAACCCTGTCTACACGATTTTCCCCCCATGTTCAAAATGCCCTGAATGCCAGGAAAAATGCCAGTGCAAATGTGGCAGCTTTGAAGCTATAGGTTTGCACACACAGACGTGCCATAGCACCGTGCTGTGTCCTATCAATTATGATGCAAGATTTTGTGCCAACATTTTTGCAATGCGGCATGTTGCGTCCTATGATATGCTATGCGCATTGAGCTTCCATGGACGTGTCAGCATAATGACTAAAAACGTCAATTTTTCAATTTTTCAATTTAATAGGGCATACTAACTCCAATGTGGTGATTAACATGCCCTTACACTGAGCCAAACCACAAGCAACTCATGGGTTGGGTGTCATTGACATTTCAAGTGTAATCAGAACTATACTGCAAGTGTACAGCTCTATGGGTCTATATACAGAGGTGCCTAAGTGCCTTCACATACCAGAAAGTGCACATCTGTTCCTCAGGAGGATGTAGACTGTTTGGGCTACTGATTGTAGACAATTGCTATTTCAAATTGTACCCTTTAGCAGAGACAAATAATATATTTTAAAATCAGGTCCACTTTAGGGAAACAAACATCATCATAAAAATAGACAACACTGAGGGTTAGGCTTGCGCAACTGGAAATTTTGCATTGTTGTCCATTTGATAAGAGAGATCAGCAATAAGCCCCTAAGTCAAAGTGCTTACAAACCCACATTATAGAAGTTGCATTGTCTAGACCCCAGGGGCCCAACCTGTGGCCTGGGGGCTGCATGCGGCCCTTTGGGCATTCTTTAGAGGCCCCTCTCAGTCCTCCACTTGTGGCCCCCAAAACCTAACTGTTAATGCATAGAAACTTACCTGTCCACTGACCCCTGGGATCTTCTTAGAGTGGGAAGAGAAGGATAGGCGATAAACTTACCTGCTAGGTGTACGTAAAAGCCAATCAGTGACCCAGATGGCGCCTGAGCAAGTCCCTTGTCTCTCCACCTCTAGTGTTGGCAGGGGATCAGCAGACAGGTGAGTACCTATGCTCCTACTATTCCACCAATGAACAGGGGGTGATAGTAATATATATATTGGCGCACATAACCTTTGACAATGTGTATGACACAAAATGTGCATTACCACAATACAGTGTTCCCTAAAGTATCATTTAAAACAAGTTTTGTTATTTAAAAATGTAAAACAATGTCTTATAACTATGCCTGCTGTAATTTCTTCATTAAAAAATGTCAATATACATTGAAATTGTTATGTGTGGCCCTTTGTTGATGCTGAGGGCCGCACTTGTGGCCCTCCATATCAACTTAGTTGGCCACCACTGGTCTAGACAGTATCTGTTATGTCAGACTTAATTTTTTATATATTGCCCAATCCGTATCCAATACCAAAGACACTTAAAATATTTGGCTCAGGGGCAGTTAACTAATGACATGCTCCATTTTTTTGTAAACAGGAAGCGATGAAAAAGTATGGGGTCTTAAGGCCTCCATACATGTTTCGATTTCCCTACGATCGATGTCAGTTTTGATTGAAGAATCAATTGAACTGCGATCGAAATAACCCCCACATGGAGAGACGGATATATGATCGTTGTTGGTTCGATTGATCAAAAGCATAATCGAAAAGGGTCAATCGTAAATCACACCCAAATGTCTGTCACTGGATGTTTAAGTATGCTGATTATTTAAATCTTAGCAAAATTGGTCAGGCACAACATCGAAAATCGAAACGTTTATGGGGGCCTTTAGTCTCTACAATATTGTAATGTCTGAAATAACTATTTGCTGTAATGAACATATGAAAACCAATATCTGAAAATGTTGATAATGTCTATCACCTTGTTTTGACAATGTGACAATTTTTACTTACTATAGTCCAATGGCATCTGCGAAATTACTAAAATAATTGACCATATTCCCATAATTTATGGATGGCTTTAAACAAACAAATACTGTTTAACCCCCCTAGCGCTTCTGACAGCTCCATCTCGTCCAGCGCTGTTCTGCCAGCATTGCAGTGGACGACATGTAGCCGTCCAGCGAAGATCAGAGCACCGGCAGCGCATACTTACAGTTCTGTGCTGTCCTGGAGGCTCCGATTCTCTCAGCTGGCTTCTTCCGATGTCACCCCCCACCTACAGTGACGTGGTGACATCACATGGGGGGGGGGCAGCGGGACATTTAAATGTAAATTGCAAGAGAAACCGTTTTCTATGCAGAAGACTGTTTCAGTGTGATTTCCAGATGTGCTCTTTGAAGCTAACCCTTCTCCTCTGGTATGAACAGAGGATGCCACAGAGCATTGTATTGAATACAGTGATAACTATATCCAATACAATTCAAAGTAAAAAAAACAAAACACATTTCCAATTGTAATAAAAATTTTATTATAAACAAAACAGAAATATGAATACACACTGTTTTGAAGACTTTCATACCAAATAAGTATTCAAGAGATTTCATCATTCAGATGGTACCTTTTATTCATTTTGTTTTAAATGTAATTTTTTTACATAATTGTGTGTTTCAAACATTATTATATTCGGGATGTCTACTAGACCCTTGTACGGACATTTTTTGGAAAGTTACAGGCCTACAACCTTAAAAAATTCCATTCTATGGTGGTCTATGGTGCGCGTATTATACACAAATCTGCAAGAGCGCTAGGGATTATATAACACAAAAGAAACAAATGGGCAAAGGGCACATTTTAACCTTGTACCTTCTTTGGTCAATTTTAACTGTCTACAACAGCTTTGGAAAGGAAAGTCAAGAGCTTAAAATAGGCAAAGTCTATTTTGTGTGAATAATTGAATGAGACAGACAAAAAAATCAGTTAAAAAGCACCCTAGCAATCTGCGTCTCGAGTGACAACAGAAAGCAGGCTGTTTCTAGCTCATCTGTTTTTAAATGAACCAAATTACAAGTCACGTCAGACTCTAGTCAAGCGTCCAATTTTTCCCCATCACCTTGAACACAAAAAAAGCTGTTTTCTTTTAGCCTTCTAATGTATAATGGAAACTTTTTGAGAATAAAAAGCATAGCATCTATTATGATGTGGATTAATATATAATAAAAGCTTTGCATAGCCTTTAAAGAAAGGTCATCTGTCTAAATACTTAGCGGGCGAATGTTTTATATGCCATGTTTTATAAGAGTTGTGCAATTCTGAGAAGGTCAGAATGAAGACATAACTAAGCCATCCGAATGGAAAGTACACATCTCGCATGTCATAACTTGATGTGCACACAGTGGAGCAAGCACTCAGGTTACAGCCTGCTGTAAAGTATTCTGCTAATCACATCACTTATTCCCTAATGTTCCTCTACAGGACATGTTCCTGAGGTATGTCAAATCCAAATAAGACACCATGCCATAAAAATATTTAACTATTGATTGGTGCCAAGAGCGTTATACTGTTATAGGTTCACATTAGTCGTCAGCTCTGGCTCTGAGTGTGGCATAAGTACACAACAGGGCTTCCTATGATTCCAGGAAACACACACAACTATGGTTTCATGACGTAAGGTCAGAATGACCTGAATTTCTGCTTGTAAAATTTCATCTTTACCTGAGCTCTAATCCCAACAAAAAACATTGTACACAACTAAAGCATTAATACGTAATTGGTAAAAAAAAAAAGGCATATTTGCTTTAAAAAAATAGACAACTCTTTCTATGAGTGTCTTGCCAAAACCTTTCATACAGGGTTAATAGGGAAAAGTTAATTCAAGAACTTCTTTCCAAATTGCCTGTTCAAGAGGTCTAAAAACACTAAAAGAGAAAAAAATAAGGAATATAACAAAATCACTTAAGCCAAACCATTACCACATGTGTTTCTGAGCTAATGTTGAGAAATAAGATGAGGCAACATTTTATGAATTGTGGAAATGCACAAGGCAGTATTTGGAAGAAACAAACACACTTAGAATCCAAACATCTAATGGGCATGTGTCCACTGCGATTCTGCGCGCTCTGCCACATTTGCCGGGCGGATTCCCAGCTGCTTGCAGGCAGTCTGACTATTGATGCAGCAGGCGAAAGATGCAGAAAATCAGCGCCTGAACAGCTTTGGGCGCTGTTTTCCTGCATCTTGGAGACACCTCCATTTATCTTCAATGGAGGTGTTTCCGGTGTTCTGAGACATTTTCCTACCCTGAAGTATTTTCCTATTCTTACAACTGCGCATGTTCAAATTGCCAGAGTTTTGATCTTTTCAGGGTTATTCTTCTAATTTTGGGGTGTCAAGGTTAGGGGTTTAGGGGGGTTAAGGTTAGGGTTAGGCTTAGGGGCAGTGGTGCTTGATAGTAGGGGTGAGTTTTGTGGTTCGGGGGGTTAAAATGAATCTAACCTCCCCAATCCCCTAACCTTAACCCTCGGAACCCCCTTACCTTAACCCCCCCCCCAAACTCTAACCTTGACACCCAAAAATCGGAAGAATAACCCTGAAAACACCAAAACTCTGAAAATCTGCACATGCGCAGTTGTAAGATTAGGAAAATATTTCAGCTAGGAAAATATCTCACCGGCGGCACTGCTGCTTTGAAGACATGCCGCTAAGAATACAGGAAGTGGACACTGTCCTCTCTGCGTCTGTATACCTGCTGCGGACATGCATCAATGGAAGATCACTGGGGGTGTCTCCAAGATGCGGGAAAACAGGTTCCCTGCGTCTTGGAGACACCTCCAGCATTTTTACGTGTCACACGCACACCTTGCAGGGAATCTGCAGTGCATACATACAGGGAGTGCAGAATTATTAGGCAAATGAGTATTTTGACCACATCATCCT
>CM070034.1:53841104-53906229 GCA_036250615.1 Ptychadena robeensis | reverse complement strand
TCGATCGAATTGATGATCGATTTGATGTCAATTGAACCATGTATGGCTAGCTTTAGGCTGGCCATACAAGGGTCAATACTCGGGAAATCGATGAGCCCTCGAGCACAGCGTCATGACGTCACCATGCTACTCTCAAGCTTCCTTGATTGAACGGAAAACCAAGGCGCGGGACTTCTGCGCAATCAATCCTGTTCAATACTTTGGATGGGGACTCTTGGTCCCCATCCAAAGTAATGGCTATCAAACAGGGAACCAACATGTTGGTAAATTGATTGATCCCTCTCAAAAAAAATCTGGATGCAATCAAGCACAATCAATTACCATGAATGCGCATGCCTAGCATAGCCTAGCTATGTAACTGACAACTGTATGAGTTTTAGCTATAAGTTTAGCATAGCCTAGCTTTAGTTTTCTTTAGTAACTAGCATTTTAGAAAAATATGGGTAAAACTATTGAGCCTTTTTTTTATATTTATAATTTTTTTTATTAATATATGAATTGAGCTACCTCAAACACCTAAGTCCATTTAAAACACAATCTTTAATTACTATGTAATGTTAATACCCATTGTTTTTTTTTGTCATGCTTACAGTAATCCACCTTTATCCAGAATCCAAATTGTAAAAACTTGACTTTCTATTGACTAAAACAGCTTAACATAACAAAAAAGGAACTGTGGTGTTAAATGTAGTTTATCCCAGTGATCTGTAGTGTCAGCAAAATCTCAGTTTGGATATCCACCCTTTAGCCCAACTCGTATAATCTTAACCTGGTGTTATTTATATTTGGCATAGAAGTTAAACAATTTGTGTCTGTATGATGGGCAACACAGATAGTAGCACACCAAGCATTTGCTTTTCTTGGATATTTATGCTTAGACAAAATATATTAGCTATTAGGTGGATTATGTAGTAATAAACACATCATACCTTCTTAATCTTAATGTTTTACATTGCCTACTCTTAAAGTACCAGATTAAAGTGAATTCGTATTTATCCAGATTTTTGAAAATTTTTTGTGATGTTAAATATTTTTAGTAGTTGTTTGGTCAAGGGTTAAAATGAATGCTAGGAACATCTTTGGACCACTTCTCAGCAGCATCATTGTCATTATGTAACTTTAGCTGGTTTATTACACAAACAGATTACAGCAATCAATTAAATATTCTAGGAATCACAAATTCTAGACTGTTATGCTGTTTTGCAATGATACTTATTGAGCCAGAATAATCTGAAGCGCTTCCCAATCTATAAACCTACTTACTTTTGCTTCCCGTTTGTGTCCAGTGCTGCCAATCTTGGTGTTCTCTGGCAGTTTTCTTTCTTCTTCTACACATCTCTACAAAATCTCCAGCCAAGCTTTGAACTCTCTCAAGATATAGAAAGTGTACTTCATTATATTAAAGTCTCTTTGCACCCAGGAGTCATCTCACAGCATCGGAATGGTAATGACTAAAGGCCCTCACACGTGCCGAGTGGGGGCCGACAGATCAGCGATGGAGTGCTCTCCATCGTTAACTGCATCGGCGGGCACCCTTTGTGTGCCGGCCGTTAGTTTCAATGGAGACACTGGTCTCCATTGAAAATAACGGCATCGGCCAGAGATTATGGGACATGTCTGTTCTCTAGCCGACCGAGCTGTGGGGTGGACTTTCTGTTTTCTTTACAATTCTGCTGCAGATCGACTGGAGAATCGGCCGCACACCCCTTGTGTGTTGGCAGTTAATTTGTATAGGGAAAGTAATGCAATCGATGAAACGGACATGTGTGTAAATTCTAAGATCGATTTCCCGGCCGATTTATGGCTAAATTTTAGCAAAAGATTTGCAGCCAATTTCACAGCAGATCGACCACCGTGAGCATGAACAGCAAAATCGGCCGCAAATCTAACTGTCTATGCCCAGCTTTAGGCCTGGTACAGACAGGCAGTGCCAGGAGAGGGCGGGCACAGGTATGTGATGGGAGGGGCATGGCTACGTCTCACACATAATTTAGTGTAGGCAGGGGGACTCAATTGAGGTTGCACACTAACCTCACTGGGCGGACCTGGCCTGTCCATAGTGCGGCTGCTGCAGACAGATGTTTTTACTCTTAGTTTCGTAGTAATCTGCTAAGAACCTCAAATATCCATGGCACCACAACGCATGGTGGTATTTTAACCAGGCACCATACCAGCCAATACTTCATTAGAAATCCATAATAGCAGTCTCTGCGTTCCTTAGGTAGATTTACACGTAAACCTACATGTATTAGTTGGGTCAGTAATCCTATGCAAACAACAATTTCACAAAACACAGTTTTTTTCATCCCAAACAGTGACAGGAAAAGGGAATATTTGTTAAATTTTTTGTTTACTCATCTAGGCTCATAGGGCAGAGATAACCCACATCTTCTCATCACTGCATTGAGACAGAGATGTGGAAATCTCCTGGCATACAGTAAATAATAGTAGTCTGGAGAAGAAAACTTTCCATGGGAGTTTGAATAATATTTCCTAAACACTCCCTATGTATGGTCACCTTCAGAATCAGGAAAATGTAGTGAGCTGTGAAAATGTTATTACGCATACAGTACAGATTTATAGCATGCTGCAGATTCCAGCTAGAATAAATCACAATGTTGAAATGTGTTTGTGTAGATGTGGGAAAGTGAACAGTGAACATTTTCCTTGTGCTTTTATAGGTTATTGTCCATTGTTTAAGCTCTAGTTATTCAGGTACAATGTGAGCGCCTGGGGTGGTTATATTATCTCATTGAAGCTGGATCAGCTGTTAATAATACAGACAGATCCAAAGAGCACACAGGTTAGACAAGCTTTTCCTGCTGTCAGCGGCCATTGACATGGGTGTGGGTGTTCATGTGTAAATAGTGCACACTAAGCAGTATAAATAAAGCAAACATAGCCATTTAACTAATTCTAGGAGTCTGAATGGTAAACGGACAAGGATAAGTGCAATGAAGGGAATTTCTATACCAACATACAGTATCTAGTACCAAGCATTAGTATTAGGTACTTATTGAAAGACAGCCCTACATACTCATGATCAATCTCCTAGGATGAAAACAATCTAGCATGTATAGGTAGTGTTATAATGGTTTCAAAACTTTAAACTTAAAATGTGTAACTTGGCAATAGCAAACTACAGCTCATCACTGCAATGACCACTAGAGATGGTCGAATTTTTCGACTTGCTAAATTTGTGAGCTGGTTGCAAAGCCCCTGAACATGGTATCATCACCAAACTTGCTGGAGATGTAGAGAAGGGTTGTGGGAACATTTTAAAAAAAGAAGTGTTGCTTTAGCACATGTACATTTTGCATAAATTAAGTTCAAAATTAAAGTCGAAATTCCGATTTTCGAAATTTTTACTTGACTTTGAAATTAATTTGTGCAAAAACTATTTATGTTAGAGACATACTTTTTTTTGGAGTATACCCCCAACCCTTCTCTACATCTCCAGCAAGTTTGGTGATGATACCATGTTCAGGGGCTTTGCAATTAACTCGAAATCGGCAAAATGGCCGAATTTTTGAAAAAAAATTCGACCATCTCTAATGACTACATAATCATTGCTCTTTACACTTTGATATTGAATATGCTTACTGAAATATATATGAAGTTTGTAGCATGAACTAATAGTTGCCCTTGACGTGTCAAAATACTAGTCAATGCGTGCATGATAAGGTAAACAATTGATATTTCCCTCTAGCAACCAAAAAATCGGTCTCTCAGATTAGAGCTCTATTTACCTATCCCCAGCTAATGAAAGCGATCTCAGGTCGAGCAAATTGCAGAAACATATTGTCATAGTAATCGATGGGTAGCACTACAGATGGCTGATGGTTTCCTGGGAGGGGTCATAATTGAATGTTAATCTACCAAAGTAAAGTTATTCCAAAACAATTTATTTGTTAAGTTGGGCATAGACAGGACAATTTCCCTGTTGACTGCCGAGCCGACCTAGCGGGCGTGATGACGTCATCACACACAGCCGCTAGTGCCGAGAATTGGCCGGGCATCCTTTGTTCGGCCATCCGAACTAATGGGATCTGATCTGAATTATGTTACTGTTACTGTGCAATCCGACATGACGGCACGAATCGGCCCGTCTATGCCCAGCTAACAGCATTGTTGTCAATACATTCAATGTATTTATAGACTCTAACTTCTTTTCTATTTAAGACATCTAACCCATGTATGACCACCTCTAAATTGTGAAGCCCAACCACCTTGTCATTAACAATAATCAAATAGTGACTTTGGAATATTGTTATTATGCATACATGTATTTTAATAGTGACTGCAATGCACATTGGAGTAAAAACCAGGTATGTTTATTTTTTAAATATATGCTGTTGGAGATCAAATGGCAAGGTATATAGGTCAGGGTTCCAGCAACAACAGTCCAGACAGCCCTGAAAACTATTAGTGGTTTTACTCACATTTCTCCTTCAATATAATAAAACAAGTCTTCCCTTGCAGGGGTTCAGCAAACATAATAGAACTGTTCAACCTTTTAGCCAAAAGCTGCAAACGGTTTTATACTGCCACAACAGAGAAACTCCCTGCCCAGCAGCACATCTCTCTTTTGTTAGTCAACCGTAGCAGTCAGTAAGCGCAGCACTCAGCAACAACACCTGGAGTGTAACCTTCACATGAGGACATCCTTCACCACCCTTCCTTTTTCCTAGTGTCCATCATTTGGATCCAGAAACCCTGCATTGTCTCCTCCTCCCTCTCTGGTGTGCATCTGGTGTGATGTATAGACCTCTGTACAAATGTAATATGTAATTTTACTACAAAATATTATACTGCACTAAACTTCCACCCAACTCCTATGTTACGGCATTTGCTGTTTAAAAAGCCAGTATGAGATCATTTTAACCAATTATTATTTCAAATAAATTTTAAAATGTTTGCCTTTATATTTTCTTTTATAAACATAAAGGCCTCCATGTATGCAACAATCTGTCATGACAAAACTATGGAATATGTATCTTTCCAACCAATCTGTTTCCAATCAGAGAGGCCCTTATGCTGGGTATAAACTGGTCGATTCCTGTGCAATTCAACAAGCCGAAGAGTGCATGAACTTCCTCAATATTGAGACGCAGTGCTTCTGTGTCATCGATCCCGGAAGCCGTCCATTGTAATCTCCTATGGGGAATGATGTGTCAGTCTATACAGGGGGTGTCCTGTGGTCCGTCCTGTGCACCGTTGTTTACCAGTGTGCCGCACACAAACTGCACCCGCTGTGTTTTCGAGCGCGGTTTGCTTATAGAAATGTATAGGACATGCATAAACCGACGTGCCGATAACGCCACCCGCTGTTGTTGGGGCGGTATAGTGTAGACCCAACCTTAGACTACATAGCTGTTGATAGCTACAATGATAGGTACAATGATTGAATGCTGTGTGCTTAATGCTGACCATACACAGGTTGTTACAGATGCAATCGATGAACCCTCAAGCTCAGCGTGATAACATCATTACTCTGCGCTCGAACTTCCTGAACTTCCGAACTTCCAGAAAAAGAAATGTAAAAAAAAAGTATCTTCAGGACAATTTCTGCTTCTCAATGCAGGTGTATCAAAGTTTGATCAAAAACCCAATATTTGCTACAAAAGGTACCTAAAAAAGCCATTTTGTGAACAAACTGAGTTAGTTTTGTGTATTGCTGCTTTTTGTAAGAAATGTAAAGAAAAACAAAATCACTTTTTCTGTCAACTATGTTCTGCAGTGTATGCTTTTTCTATACCTTTATGTTTTTTACTGAGTTTATCTGGAAGGTTTGTTGCAATGTTCTTTTCATTCTGTACTTCTGTATTGTGTTTGTTCCTGTTTTTTATTTACATATTCTTACTCTGATTACAACTTCCTCTTCTATTGAAGCTCTTTTGCTGAAACCATCTGGTAGATGTTTTATACTGGAAAACGAGGTTCCGACACATTATTTATCCTATGTTTATGCTAGGTCGTATCTGAATGCTGATCTGGATACACATGAAATTTTCACTATCCGCTATCAGGGAAAAAGCAGTCACTAGTGTTGAGCTTGAATATTCGAATTTCGAATATATTAAGCGAATATCCGCTATTTAAGAATTTCCAAATTTTCGTGAAGATGACAGCGGATATTATGCATTGGGAAGCATTGGGCCATGCATTGTGATTTTATATTCACAGTGCGAAAATAAATACCTGTCACCATTCATTTTGAAGGTAATGAGATCATTATTGCGAATACATTTTTGCAATTCATGGTCATACACTTAAATTGTGAATATTCGTGAATCAAATGGAATATTAGTGGAATTATTCGTGAAATATAGCGAATTCCAATATTGCTTATGCCGTTATCACAAGCAGTGACAGGATGAAGGTCAGTCTTATTTAAGGGCCTTCTGTGATTCTGTAAATCATTCATATACCTATATGCTTCTGACATCATTCAAAGGAAGAGGAGATTGGCTAGAGGGAATGGAAAAATTCTAATTTGTCAATCTTAACTCTTCTTATTTTACCTCTATTCCATCACTAGAAGAAATACAACACATTTACAGGAAATCAAGCTAGCTTTTCCATATTATGAGTTAACAAAAAAAAGGCATAACTCAATGAAAGGTTTTGTAAGATCTGTGGGCCAGATGGTAGCTTGTATAACAAGTCAACTGATCCGTAACGTAACCCAAGAAGCAGGGCTTAGATTTTGGACAGATAATAGACTTTTCTTAAACTGTATTTTTAAAATGGTGCAAGTGAGGAACGCCTAAACAGTGTTACATTTACCAGACAATACAACACAATAACTATTAGCTATGACAAATCTATTAATTTTTCGTTAGGTTACAGGGCTAAGGAACTTAAAGGACCCTGGCTGTAACATTACTTTCTACAGAATATTTTAAAGCGCACCTAAACTCAAAAACAAAAAATCACCAAAACATTTTTATTACATTTTTACTTACCTTTAAACTGTCCCAATAGCTTAAAAGCGCTCAAAAAACTAAAAATATTAATTTAGCAATTATGCTGACGTCTGTGGGAGCCGCCATTTTAGATTCAGTATTTGATTCCAGGCTTGCATGAGTTGAGGCTGCAATATCTCCGGCGGCTACCAGGGGCGCCAGATACAATGTGTGTCAATGGACACAAAACGAAAGTAAAATAAATAAATAAATAAATCAACGTGAATAGCAGCTGGAGATCGTCAAAACGCCGTGGCGCTGAGGAGATGCTTTCACAGCAGGAGGAGGAGGAGGGGTGAGGAGACAACTGTACAGATATCTCCACACAGGTAACAATTTTTTATTTTTTATTTACATATTGCCCCAATAGTCAGGGGTTGGCTAGCCAGGGGGAAAAGTTTGTCTGGTGGGTTTAGGTGCGCTTTAAGTAATCCCAGTTAACAAAGTTATCTGAAGTTACTAGATAAATTGGGCTTAACATTCTGAGAGATCTTATTAATTCTTTTTTAAAAAAACTAATCCATATATCTTGAATACCCATTCATATATCTATGAACCAAAGGAAAGTTGTACCCGTATAAAAGGACTTTCAATTGGCAGATTAAGGTACTTGCTAAAGAATTGTTGTTCAGTATTACATTTGCCACACAATAATATCGCTTGTCATCTAGAACAATTACCAAACATTATTATAGGTAAAATTAAAAAAACAGACATTTTGGATGATGACATCCAATTCAAGTATGTATATCTTGCACGCACATTTACACTGCATATACTTCTGTAGACATAACATATTTACATTGCATAAATGTCAACATGTTTCACCCAACAAGACTTCTTCACAACGACAATGTAAAAATGTGGAATCACAGATGAAAGAGTTCAATTTTTAAATTGATCGTTGGATGGTTGGAGGAATCCCACCGAACCGATCTACCCTTACAAGATAGACCTTTACAAAGTGAGCATACCAGAGGGAACACGGACTCTCCTTGGCACTTGTGGAAGAGTGTATCCTATTCGTGATGGCGCGAACCCGGATTTTGCCGTTCGCGAACGGCGAACGCGAACTTTTGACTTCAATGGGAGGCGAATTTCTGGCCACAATAGTGTTGGGAGTGGTTTGCAGGGGTCTAACACCTGAGGCAATGACAGGAAGAGGGAATCCATGGAAAACTCCCAAGAAAATGTTTTTTACAATTATAAAGCCGCACAAAGGAATTCTACAATGATAGTTCAATGGGATTGAGCTGCAGAGCAGCCCGTGCCTCGTCAGTCACTTGTTCCCGTGTTTGTCACTTTGCCCGTGTCAACTTTGTTTGCCCGTGTCCCTTTGACCGTGGCCCCTTTGTTTGCCCGCTGTCACCTTGCTGTGTCACTTTGCCGGTCACTGTTCCCGTGCACCTTGCCAGTTGTCACCTTTGTTTGCCCGTGTCAACCTTTTGTTTGCCCGTGTCACCTTTGCCCTGCAACTTTGTTGCCAGGTCACCTTTGCCCATGTCACCTTTTGCCGGTGTCACCTTGGCCCTGTGTCACCTTTGCCTGTTCACCTTTGCCCGTGTCACCTTTGTTGCCTGTGTCACCTTTGCCGTGTCACCTTTGCCCGTGTCCACCTGTTGCCCGGTCACCTTTGCTCGTGTCACCTTTGCAGCCATAAGTAATGTGGCAGTCCCAGTCCAAAGTACTGTGCGGCCAAGGACTTTGGATGGGAGGACTCGGTCACAAATTACTGTTGGATGGGGACCGTACACATTTACTTGGATGGGGACGACATGCCACCCACCATTACTTTGGATGGGGACCGTCACACATTATTTGGATGGGGACTGTCAACAATTACTTGGATGGACCGTCACACATTAATGGGATGGGGACTGCCACAATACTTTGGACTGGTGGTGATGGTTCAGTGTGGAGGAAACTGGTGGTTGATGGTCAGTGTGGAGGACACTGGTCATGGTGGTGATGGTATATGTGCGGACACTGGTGGTGAGGTCAGTATGGCCGCCACTGGTGGACATGGTCAGTAAGGCCGACACTGGTTGGGATGGCAGTGTGGAGGGAGGACATGGTGGACATGGTTCAGTATGGCCGACATGTGGCTGATGGTCAGTTGCAGGACACTGGTGGAAATGGTCAGTATGGCCCCGACAATGGTCGGGATGTCAAGTGTGTGAGGACAGGGGGGGTGGACATGGGCTGCAAGTATGGCCGCCACTGGTGGGGATGGGTACAGTGTGGAGGACACTGGTGATGTCAGTGTGAGGACACTGGTGGACGTGGTCAGTATGGACGACACTGGTTGGGGAGATGGTCAGTAGGAGGACACTGGGGGAGAGGATATTCCCCATAAGGTATGGATGGAGTGGATGGATTGGATAGTCGAGTGAAGACTGGCAGATGACTACTGAGACACTGGCCTAGCGAGATGATTCCCTATGAGAGCGAGCAGCTCTGTCTACCTCCTCTCCCTACCTCCAGCAACAGTGAAAATGGGCGTGGCTCTGACGTTGCTATGCTATAGAGGGGGGGGGGGCGGTGCGTCAGTGAGTTGGGTGGGGGGGGGGGGTGGGCTGATTGGAGGGATTTAAATCTGCTGCGGTGGACTCAAGGGTGCAAGTTTGACCATGCAAAAATGAAGGGGGTGCGGGTCGAACTTGCCATATGTTCGCGGAACAAGGGAGAATGCGATGTTCGCCGCGAATAGTTCGCCGGCGAACAGTTCGGGCCATCACTATATCCCATTACTCTGTGGAACCTCACTGGATACACACTATGGCTGAGATTGGTCATTGTGTGGGCAAAGGATGGAAAGCCCCAGATCTAGCATCGCCCAGAATTTTACTTGTGAACGATTTATGATTGCAGTAAACTTCTAGCACCATCTCTTTTACAAGCATGTTTATATGGGTAGTTTATCCCAGCATCAGTTTACATACTGTGCCATGATGTTATGTTAGTTTTATTAGCAGATTCCTTCCTTTGGACAATTGGTTATCAAAGTCTGAGGTTCTTACTGTGGAAAATGTTGGCTTCCTATATTTCCATTGGACAAAAGAACAAAAGGAATGACACCCTCCAAATCTGGGACTTTAAAGTGGTCCCCCGGATAAGAATCAGTGCATTTAATTTATTTAAAAATGATTAAATCTTTATTTCATCATTTTAAAGAAACAGCAATACTCACTCAACAAAAAAAACAATACAAAGAAAGAGGAAAGTTCTTGTAGATGACTTCCTCTTTGTATACAATACAACTTTGCGTATAGATGAAATACATGTTTTGCACCAAATTATGGCTTCATTGGGAACAGGAAGAGAAAGTATAAAACATGTTGGCTACATATTACACCAAAGTTGACATTACTTTAAGGAGTGTCCCAATATTGTATACAAAGAGTATACAAAGAGGAAGAGGAAGGAACTCTTCCCTTTTTATTTGTATTTTTGTTGTGTGAGTATTGCTGTTACTTTTGAATGATAAAATAAAGATTCAATATTTTTTTATTAAATTATATGCACTGATTCTTATCTGGGGGACCACTTTAAAGTCCCAGATTTTTATTGAATATAGGCATGGGGAACCTGGATAAATAACAAACTCTTCCAAAATTAAGGTGTTCCAGTATATCCTGCTGTCTTTTATAATTCTATTGGAAAGATTTTCTTACAGGTGCCATTTACAGTTAGAGAAAATCTCACAATAGAGGCCCAAAGATAACACAACAAACACAATAAAATATAAAAAAGTCTTGACCAGTTCACACAAAATCTTTATAAATCCAAAATTTAAATCCTGCTCAGTGAGGAAACAACAGTATTGTATGTAATATATAAAATGGGGGGGGGGGGGTGTTGTCACCAGAAATATATATTTTATTATAAGGGATGTTGTGAGGTGCACAATGGTGGATGCCACAGCTGTAATTGTAGGTAATTTGTTTGAATTATGGCAGTATTCCTAAAGATGTGTGAATGCTTTGAAATATAGGAATGTTACAGGGCAGGAGTTTCAGCCCTGTGTATATATTGATACCGACCACATGGACATCACAGAAAGTTGGGGGAAGTATCATGATCCTGCCCCTTCCTGGGCTGATAGCAAACCACATGGCATTACATAACTTCCCATAGCCAAGATCCCACCACTTCCTGGGCGGAGATCAGGGGGACAATGGGATGAGGAGGTTTGAGCAGAGAGTGCATTCGGAGACTTGCTGGTGCTGATAAGATTGCAGGTGGAAAATGTGAGTTAAGCCCCCCACCCCACAAACGCAAAGAGCGGCGGACGATTTTGCCGCCGACCGATATGTGGACGTCGGTCAGGGGCAAAATCGGCCGCCGCTCGGGGGTGCCAACATGGGACGACATATCCCTGTCACGCCAAAGCTTGGTCAGCCAGAGAACAGACATGTCCGTAAATCTCTGGCTGATACCATTCGTTTCAATGGGTACTGTTGTCCGATGCTATGAGCGACAGAGTGCATTACTGGACTACTGTGTGAGTGATTTCAACACACTTTCCTTCTACTGTCAAAAGGTATTGTGTTCTATAAAACAGGTTGAAACTTTCATGAACAACTCAAAATTTTATTTTATTCCAATATCTAGTACTTCTGCCATACTTCTGCATCCTACGCATGCCCTAACTAACCTTAAAAAAGTCACTGCAATTGCAATAAAGATAAAGGTTTATTTCTGGCAGTTGATAAAAAAAGATTACATTCTTGACATTTGCCGCAAAGAGCAGCCTGCTTTTTCTTCAGAGACATCCGATGATTATAGTCAGGACTGCTCAGGAGCACTTAGGTGGAATTCATTCTCAGAATTCTCACTAATAACAAAGCCCAAATGACCATAAATACACTATGATGTATTTAAAAGGCTACAGAGTAAAGGAATATGATTTCACATGAAAGAATGGATCAGCACACAGAAGGGAGTGAGCTCATACAGCTGTTTGTACATTTTTGTTCTTTATAGCACATAAATACAGTATATTCCCAAGAGAGATTTGAATCAAGTATGACTGACTTGGACTGACAGGTTAGGTGATAATTATGCGCTAGATTTAAATGTCAATTTTAATCCAAATTGGATGAACCCCATTGGTTTTTATTTCTTGACTTGCACGGTTAACACATTGAGACATTAGAGATATCTTGCTTCCTATCTCTTCCTTCCAACTTGAAATATAATGAATCAGAACATGTTGGTGTTCCTATTAGTTTATTGCAAAGTCCCTGAACAAGGTAGCATCACTTAAATCAGTGGTGGGCAACTGAGTTGATATGGAGGGCCACAAGTGCAGTCATCGGCATCCCTAAAGGGCCGCACATAACATTTTCAATCAATAGTGAAGCATTTTATAATGAAGACAGCAGGCATTGCTAGAAGACATTATTTTTAATTTTTAATAAAACTTTCATGTAAGTCAATCAGCATGCTCAGCTGGAGCTTGAGCTCCTCCTCTTACCACTCTAAGAAGATCCCAGGTGAGGACACATCAGCAAGGAATCGGTGGAAGGTGAGTTCCTATGCATTAGTTAGGTTAGGTTTCGGGGGGCGCAAGTGAAGGATTGAGGGGGGGGGGGCTTCTAAGGAACTCCCAAAGGGACCTAAATTGCCACCCCCAGGCCACAGGTTGGGCAATTGTTGGAGATGTAGGGAAGTGTTATAGAAAAGTATTGCTCTAGCACACCGTAGTTTTTGCATAAATAAACTTTGACTTTAAGACTTGACTTGGATTTTATTTATGTAAAAAATACATGTTCCATAGCAATACTTTCTTTATAGTTCTATATTTCTTTATTATTCAACATTAGATTGTGAGCCCATTCAGGCAGGGTCCTCTGCTGTGTTATATCCTGTACCTCTGTGTTATCTTGTGTTGCATCTCAACTCTAAAGCTAGCCATACACGTGTAGGATTCCATGGCCAATTGATCACTCACCCGATTGATTCCGGCGATTCTGCCGGGAATCGCAGGTGTGATCAATCGGCCAATTAAGAGTATCCATCGCTGCATACCACCTTAATCCAACGGATTCCGGGACGATTCCGTGTCCGATTGTCCACCTTACAAATGGCAACTCCCCCTGATCTGGGCAGAATCGGATCAGAAAGACCAACATGTTGGTTCTCTGTCGGATCCGATTCTGGGCCCCTGAACGATCGGACCTGATCGATTAGACAAGGTGGGCTGCATGCGATTCCGGCACGATCGTTTCGCGGGAATCCGACACGTGTATGGGGGCCTTTATTCATTGTACAGCGCTGCGTAATATTTTGGCGCTATATAAATTAATAAATAATAACAATCATTCAGGAACTTTGAAATCATCTCAAAAAGTTAGCTAATCAAAATAAAAAAAAACTGAAATTGGACTCTCTAGCATGGATGCTTTTGGAAAGATCTATGAAAGACCCTCTAGCAATGGAATCAGGTCTCATGTTATCTTATGTCTATAACCAGGAAAAGGGCTCATTTACACTGTAGTTTTTACCTACGCAATAAACGAGTGATTACCAAAACTGTTCAGTGAACATGACATGAGGCGTTTGCCAGTCGGTGTTCTGACTTGTCATGGGGGGCGTTATTTAACCGTCCCCTAAGCACCAACTGACAGCAGCCCAGCAAACGACCATGTAATAGTAGCTGTAAAGATGGAGATCTTGTTGGTTGCTATTATTGATTCTATATATTCATAAAGATAAACACTGCCTGTCATGATGTCAAGCTATGATGTTTTTATACTTTTTAAACTAAACTTTCAGAATTATCACTTTATATTAACTTTTTTTTCTGCTTGCTTGTGGGTGTTTGCTTACCAGAAGTGTTAAAACACCAGATCTGTATGTAATTTTTTAAGACCTATGTGTAAGGTGAGCTAGTGCAGTATAGGTATGATATAGTATCCTTTGTCCACCCTATTTCCAGCAGTGTATCTGTCTATCCAAACCTAAAGGCTACTTGAAAGTTTATCATAAAAGAAAAATACAGGCCTACCCTAGCCTGGCATACACACACCAATCAGCCAATTGGGGGTGCCCACATGGGGCGACAGATTCCTGTCACCCCACAGCTCGGCCAGCATGCCAGCCGATGCCATTAACTTCAATGAAGACCGTCAGCTTCATTGAAGGTAATGGCCGGCACACAAAGGGTGACCGCCGATGCTTCCAGGTCGGAATAGCAGCGTGATAACGTCATCACACTGCTATTCCGAACTGATCTGAATAGCTCTGTCAGCACCCACTCGGTGGGTGTATGGCAGGCTTAAGTCAGATATTACGGTTGGTTTGCCCATGTCTGAGTACTGCTCCATAGGTTTCAGTGCTCCTGCAATAAAATGCCTTCCTATTCAAGTCTACTCATGTTAATGCTCAGGTATGGGCAGCCCAGCTTTCAAAATTTTGGTGATTAGGGAGAGGAGCAGGTTTTCCCTTTTTAATAAATGTTGAACTTGTCTGAACCTGAAACGCAAATGTTTTCAAAACATGTAGAGTTATAACAATGTAACAAGAGGGACCTCTGCTGGTACTATGTAATATTGCCTAGAAAAAACTAAAGGCAGAAATGCCTAAAGCTGGCCATACACGTTTAGTTCTCTCTGTCAGATATCCTTTAGACAACTATGTAGTGCCGGGTCCTCTGCGATTGAACCCAGGGAGACTTGATTGTTAAGAAAGTCCCTCATATTACATGGTTTTGGTAAAAAAAAGGGACATCTAAAGATCTATAGAAATCTATAGGTGTATGGGGACCCTAAAGCCCCCCATAGACAGGCAGACTCCTCCATACAACTTTCATGAGACTTACCAACAACTATGTAGTATAGTGACCTCCCTGATAGAATACATAGTGATTAGAAGGTGTAGAAAGGTCCTCCTATTACATGGTTTTGGTAGAAGAAAAGTTGGTTGTACAGAAGTTGCATGGAGGAGTCTGCCTGTCTATGGGGGGCTTTACACTTGTTTTAGGCTTTGACTCCACTATGCATTAAGGATGTGCTGTGTTAAAGGATCCAATTAAATGCAACCCATGCATTAGGATGCGTTAGAGATCTGTCAGGGATGCATTAAGGCGGTGATGGCGAACCTATGGCACGCATGACAGAGGTGGCACTCGGAACCCTCTCTGTGGGAACACGAGCTGTCAGTCAGCACACAAGAAGAACTGCAGCCTATTGGCTCTCAATGCTGTCAGTTCTCTTCCCCTCTCTTCTGATTGCACACAGTGCCCCATAACCTCTCCTATTCTATCTTAAAATAAAGTAGAACGTGTGTTGACATGTTTTAGGTGTATATGAGTTGTGTAATTCAAGTTAAATTGCCATGCTGGAACTTTGAGATAAACAATTGGGATTTGGGTTTCAGTTTGGACACTCAGTCTCTAAAAGGTTCCCCATCACTACGTTAAGGGATATGATTGTGACCTGTACTTTTTTGTATTTATTTTTTACCATAAACAAATTTATCAATGCATCAAAAAATGCATACCATTGCGTTTCAACTGACTCTTACCCATTTCCTATGGGTGCTTCAATGCACCCATACTTGTGTTGGCTTACGGATCACACCAACAGATGTGTAGACACACCTATTGACTTTCAATTGATGCATTAGCATCCCTGTGTTTGATTTACTTGAAGCAGTGTTTAACGTATAGTGGAGTCAAAGTCTTAAAGTAATGATAAAGTTGAACAGTACATTTCCTTATAAAATGTAAATCAATGTCATATTTTTTTAGTATATTACATATTATGTGGATTTCTTTCTGTTCAGAACAGAGCAAGTCACATCATTACTTTTAAATAATCAATGATGCCAAAAGCTAAACATATGTATTAGAAACAATACTGCATAGTTACCAACTTTAATAATATTTGAAATGGAAAATTAATTTTACTATTACAGCTTCAGACATTTGTTTTTTATTTTTACTATCAATGTGATCATAAAATGCAATGTCATAACAGCTTATTGATACATGGAGGAGTAATGCCTGCCATACACCCACAGACGGGTGCAGACAGACAAGCTCCGATGAGCCCCAGAATGCAACGCAATGACATCATCATGTTGCATTCTGGGGCTGCTTTAATCGGCCGGGCACCCTTTGTGTGCCGGCCATTAACTTCAATGAAGAAGCCGGTCTTCATTGAAGTTAATGGCATCGGCCAGCATCGGCCAGAGAACATCCAACATGTCCGTTCTCTGGCCGGCCGAGCTGTGGGGCAACAGGGATCTGTCGCCCCATGTGGGCACACGCCGATAAGCGGCCGATTTTGTCGCCGACCAACAGTGCGAGCGCACGCCTGTCGGTCAGTGGAGAAATCGGCCGCTAATCGGCATGTGTATGGCAGGCATTACACGACAATGCAGCAAATCCCTTTAATGAAATCTGTAATTCTGTGCTGTAACAATGCCAGTGATGATGAGGAGTATTGTATTCCTCCATAACTTCACAACCTGTTCCTGCCAGGCATTCCCACCATACCTGTCAAGTCTCCCGTTTTGGCCGTGAAAGTCACGTTTTTATGTGGCTTTCCCGGCCAAATCCTGATTTCAAGAAATTCCGGATTTTTCCCGGATTCTTATCAGTACAGTACATCAGTACAAGCGGGTGGGACATTAGCAGGGAGAGTAACGCCCTCTCCCTGCTAGATCAGCTAAAAGGCCGGCGAACGCGGATGAACCACGATCCCTATACCGGAAGTGACATTACTGGCGTCATTTCCTGTACGTCCCCCGGTTTTTTAATGCCCAGACTTGACGGGTATGATTTCCACAAGAAGGATGCTGGACCAATTTTTTTCAATGCTAAACACATAATTTCCGAGTCTTTGGAAGGGGGAGTCATTAGAGCAGTAACATTTTTCTTACCAAGTCTCTGCATCTGGAGTGGGGATGATGACACTGCATCATCGGAGAGGAAGAGTGACAAACCAAATGTGAAATCAAAATGTATTATTACAGATTGGTGTATAATTTGTGCTATGACTGTGAGGGATATGGAGCACATTAGGTAAGTATAGGTCCATTTTATTGGCGGATGCAGAAGAAGTTTAGACTTCACAAAGATCTTTGTGGATGTAGCCTTTTTATTATATCATAAAACTTTTTCTGTATTGTAGTATAAAAATATTCACATAAACTTTATTTCACAAAATTTTACTTACTAATCAACATAATAATATAATTATTGTGAAGTCAGTCTGCTTTAAGGTCAAACAGATGACAAAATGTCAAAGTAGGTGTGAAGCTTATGGTGGTGGTAAGCCTGGTGCTTATAACATTTTAACATCTTGTCGGTACTAGGCCGGAGCCACCTGGTTGGTTTTAGGAGCTGCTTGGATTTCCGCTGGAACAACCATAGATGCACTATCCTCTTGTGGAGAAGATAAGTCAATGTGACCACATGTCAAGCATTGAACAGCACAATGGCGGAACTGAAAGAAAATAAAAAGAAACTATTTATAATGTTGTCATTTTTCTGTTATGATTGTTGTGAATAACATTATAATACATTGGGAGAACAGTGGCTAAATGGTTAGAACTCTTACCAAACATTGATTTGGTTTATTTTACACAAAAAAAAGTCACCAGATGGATATAACTAAACAAATAGGTACGAGCCTCCTATTGGGTAAATCTGGGGTTGCTACAGTTGGTCAGATCCAGGTTCAGCAACAGTATGTGCTCCAAGAATGAGGTCAGCTGACTACCTGAGTATACTGAATGACAGGGTTATTCCATATGTTGATTTTTTTCTTCCCTGATGGCACGGACATATTCCAAGATGACAATGCCAGGATTCATCGGGCTCAAATTGCGAAAGAGTGGTTCAGGTAACATAAGACATCATTTTCACACATGGGTTGGCCACCACAGAGTCCAGACCTTAATTGAGGCCCATTGAGAATCTATGAGATGTGCTGGAGAAGGCGGTCAGACTCATCATCAATGCAAGATCTTGGTAAAAAATTTAATGAAAATACATCTTGTGACATTGCAGAAGCTTATTGAAACAACACCACAGTTATGTGTGCCGTAATCAAAGCAAAAGGTGGTCCAACAAAATATTAGAGTGACCTTTTTTTTGTGGCAACTTTTTTTTTGGACAGGCAGTGTATAATAATGTGCATTTTCCCCCCCAAACATGCCCCAGTGTTTGGGGCATGTTTGGCTATCAACTGCCGCTCTCCTTTGATGATGCCGAAGAGATGAGGGGGTTAGTGCTGTTGACCGTCATGTTATGGAGTCAGTGGCTCTTTACAGCACATCCCCCTTGATAATGCTAGAAATGTGAACAGGGAGGAAGAGCAGAGAATCCACCCCAGTTGCCTGTGGCATGCTTTCATAAAAAAACACCGGCAAAGGCTCAGGAGGTTGATAATGCATATTAGTTATTGAAAACAGACATATATTATAGGATTACTAGATATGTAACCTAAATGGCCACAGTAATCTTTTTGTATTTCCAGACAGTATTTAGATTTAATGGTACTGCCAGGGGGTTATGGCACACCTTTGTTGAAAAATGTAATTTTTGCTGACCTCTAAGCCATCAGATCCACAATGCAAATAAAAATCAGAGGGTTAATTTACTGCAGTAGCGCCACTGCTATACAATGGTTTTCCGTTGTGAAAACATAGCTCTGTAGACTTGTAAAGGGGACATTATGACGTCAATTACTTTTACTTCCCAATGATGTGTATGGGATTGTCTCATTAAAAGTAAAGTTTTTTTTTGGCTTCAACAACATTATAATACCACTATTTACCTCTTATCTTCTGGGCCAATGTTATCACATTAAAAAACTATACTCCTCTTTGTTGAAATCCCTGAAAACACAATATTAAATAACTGATTTACCTGTTTATTTAAAAATAGGTAGATAATTGGGTTGTAGATGGGACTGGTCTTGGCAAAGTATGTTGGCAGAGTTGCAGCAAGAGGGGAAATGTAGAGTGTTGGATTTATGACGACAGTAAGAGCGAAGATGGTATATGGAAGCCAGCAGATCAGAAACGCAATAACCATACACAGTACCATAACCATAACCCGGAGCTCTTCCTCTTTGTTTGTCTTTCCTCCTTGCTCTTCTATTTTCCTGTTTAGCTTGAGAAATAAAAAAGCAATCTGAGATATTTATTTTTGCAAATGTATGTTAATATGTATATGTATATGCAATCATCTATTTTTGTAGCCACTCCAGTGGAGACTAAAAGATGGATTGGAATGTCTTATGAGTATTTTCCTACATTTATGTCTCTTTGAAATGTGGCTTTTGTGACGGAAAAACAAACTAATGCAACACACAGTGTTTTTGTGGTCCACAGTGCCCAGCTCCAACCAAATTGTAGAGCAGGAACTTGGGCTATGATGGTATACATGATATTTATATTTGCTTCTTATAGGTATACTAGATGTGACGACTGTGGTAACAACAAAAGGCCAGAACACGATTTCATAAAGTATAAAGCAGTACATGTGTGGTTCTAGTTTGCAAGTCATACCTCAGGATTTCCACTGCTTTCCATAGATACCTGGAAACCTGTACTAGCCTTTTGCAATCCAAAATGTTTTTCTTGCCTTGAAATGGTCCCACCATATCAGCTTTCACAATACATTTTTAACCTTTCAGGAGGTGTAGTAAAGGTTTGTGAGAACATTTGAAATAAAAAAAAATTGTGCTAGCGTATGTAGTTTTTGCAAAAATTAAGTTCAAATTTAAAGTCAAGACTTTATTTTTCGAAAATAATTAATTAATTTATGCAAAAACGAAAACATCTACAGCAAAGTGATAATACCATGCTCAGGGGCTTTGCAATTAACTCACAATGTCAAACTGGTCTTTTTGTTGGAAAAATTTAAAAACCCAATAAAATTGTTAACAAAAAAAAAACAATGTCAAACTGGTTGAATTTTGACCATCTTTAAGGCCCCCATACACCTTACAATCTTTTCATACAATTTCTGTACAATGAAATTTTGTTCTACCAAAACCATGTAATATGAGGACCTTTCTAACCCTTCCAATCACTATGTATTCTCTCAGGGAGGCCACTATACTACACAGTTGTTGGTAGATCTAATGGAGATTGTATGGATCAATCTTAAGGTGTATGGGGGGCTTTAGTCACCATCAAACTATGATATAATCAGTGAGGGTTATGAAACTGTGGTTAAATTGGGTTAATACTTGGATCCAGGATGTTGTGTTGACCATTCTCTTATCTATACTAAAACGTTCTGCTGATGATAAGCTATCTATGCAACAGAGAAAGTTTTACAAAATTGGGTAGTACAACAGGACTCCTGCAAATCTACAACGGATGGGTTGAAAATGAATAGAATCAAGGTTTTACAATGGCTGAATCAAAGTCCAGACTTCAACCTGCCTGAAATGCTGTGATGACAACTGAGACACAAATAAGAAGAACAAACAGAAGACAATGTCATAAAGAGGAGTGAGCCACAGTCTTTCTTAAACGATGTGAGATATTGATAACATCACACATCCATACAAACATTATAATACAATTACATTATTAATCCCCCTGGAGCTGGGTGTCTGGAGGGGTGGGGCTTGGTTGGATAGGCATAGGAGGAAAACAGGCTTTACAGTGCAATGGTGTACGGCCTATTACATTCCTGCCTCAGCTGTTGTCTGTTGAGGTCTGCTTTAAGCCATTGCAGCTAAAGGGAGGTCTATAATCTTCTCAATCATATTTTTTCACATGTGGCTCCATTTTGCTTTCATTTCTGATAAATAACCTAAATGATAATGAAACAGTGAAATCTGATGTTGATGTGATATTGTTTTTCTATGTCTAGATTGTAGCGATTTTAGAATCTGCTAAGGACCAGCAAGCCAGATACCATCACACCTTAGAATTGAAAGATGTGTTTTCTGTTTCCCTTGGGGTTCACTAGATTTCTAGCACAAATGGATAAAATATTGAGAGTAGACTGATTCTGAGCTGCATTCTTTAGTATTTTCTATAATAACACCACTGTGGGACAGGAAGGGGTCCTTGACATATGTAATTTTTGCATGTAAGGTTATCAATAGAACATGGTAATATAAAGGTAAATATACCTTATACAATGACTGGAGGATGCTTCCATAAGAGAATCCAATAATGGCTACAGGAATGATAAAGCATGATAGGAAATATACAATCAGGTAGCTGTAGTTACTCCACGTTCTTTCTTCCCATCCAATAGAGCAAGAGGTTTGAACGCCTTCAGGACCATAAGAACTCCAGCCGAACAGAGGTGCTATTGCCCAAATTAGACAGAACAGCCAGATAAATGCTAGTCCTTGGTAGCTTCTTTGGGTGCTGAGCTTCAGAGCTCCAACTGGTTCACACACCACATTGTATCTCTCATAGGCTAAGATGGTCAGAGACCAAAGTGATACAATTCCTGCAGCAGAAGAGAAATAGAGAAGTATATTAACTCTAATAATGCTGATGATACCCAACCCATGCCTTCACTCCCTCTGTCCTGGACAACATCTCTCAGTACCTATCGGCCATTTCTTCAACGATGGCTGATTCCTTAAACATAACCTGAGCAAAACAGAACTCATTCTCTCTTTCCTTCATCACCGTCCAAGCCTCCTCCCAACATCTCACAGTAAATAACACCATCATCTCTCCTATACCACAAGCACGCTACCTTGGTGTCACCTTTCACTCTGCACCCACCCACATACAGAACATTGTTAGATCCTGCCACGATCTCATAATTTCTCATCTGGACTACTGCAACATTGGTTTACTCTCTGTTCTTCCTATAACTAGACTGTCACCTCTCCAGTCCATAATGAATGGTGATTGTAGTCTCATTTAGACCTCTGACTGCTCCTCATCTGCTCCCCCTCTCTGTAAATCTCTACACTGGCTTCCAATTGTCCAGAGAATCTAATTCAAAGTTCTGTGCCTTGCCTTCAAATCATTCCACACCTCCAGCCCCACTTACATCTATAACCTAGTACATAAATACAGCCCTAAGAGCCTCCTTTGCTCCTCCAGTGACCTACTAATTACATCCCTACTCATAACATCATCTCATGCCCGGCTTCTCTAGACTTCTCTAGGGCCACTTCTACTCTATGGAACTCTCTCCCTCGCTCCATTAGACTTCCTACCTTTGGCAGTTTTAAAAGAGCCCTGAAAACCCACCTCTTCAGTCGCACCTACCCATCCTCTCATACCTAACATCACACCATGCCAGCCCCCACCTATTGTATAGTCTGTTCCCTAACCTTTTAGATTGTTAGCCCAATTGGACCCAACCTGTACCTGTGTGTTATCTTGTGTTGCATCTCAACTCTTTTTATTTATTTTTTTTTTTAAATTTTATTTTACAGCGCTTCGTAATATGTTGGTGCTATATAAAAAAATTATAATAGTAATAATAGAGAAATATATTAAATCTATCGGTCTGTTTGTTGCATTTGGGGGAGGGGAGTGGTAGTAGTAGGAATTGTGGTACTTCCAATGCTACACAATTAACATTACTCTATAGAAGATTTTTTTACCATCCATGTCATTGGAAATTTAGCAATACAGAATGAAAATTCACCACAAGAGGGAGCTGTCTAAGTTGTGTTTCCTAAATAGAGTGCATTGAAGGTTCAGGTCTGCTTAGTCTGAAATATTCTACTTATATTATATATATACATATTATTATACTGTAGGATGCAGAGGCAGTGGAATTATTGAGCTGGACCAGATTAGAGCATTTGATTATTTATTGAAAATTATTTACACACATAAAAATCTATTTTAACTTTTTACACTACTTAAGAAAAGCAAAACAAAAGAATAGTTGTACACCTGAAAAGCTTACCTAGTGAAAATATCCCACACCCTTATTGATAGTTTGTTGTTAAATATATATGGGGGAAGAATTATATATTTAAATATATATATATATATATATATATATAGTTAATAGTTTATAAGAATTAGTTCAATTATGCTTAATATCATTATGCTCACTTTTAATTACTATTAATTATGTAAAATACAGATAAGTAATTTTATATAGTGTAGTGAATGGTTAAATCCATGCATTTATTGATATAAATATTGCTATCTGTGCTCTATTGGCAAATTTCATTTTTTTTCACCGCTGTAACCATTTATAGAGAATATCCTTATGGAGATTTTTTCCTATATGTTTGTACTAGTCTAGTCATAACTTAAAATGTTGGTTTTATACAAGTCTAGTGACAATGGTTTCTAAGACAGAGATGGTGCTCCCTACCAATGGATTGACAGATAGCAGCAATAATCATGTAACAAGGTAACTTACATTGAAAGGCCCTATTTTGTTGGCGTAAGATACACTGGAAATGATTTTAGCAAAAAACATGAACATAATCATAGTACATTTTGTCTATTATTATAGTTACAAAGAAATCTTACCAAAATAGTTGACAGCAAAGCCCTGGAAGATGCAGAAGGTTTCACCCAGGTAGAAATATCCATGGTAATTGGTACTAATCACTATTGTTGTCCCACATAGTGTCATTAACAGATCTGAAAATGAAAGGTTGAGGATAAAAATATTGATAGGGTTGCGGAGTTGAGGGTATTTTATAGTGACTAAAATGACCAAGGAATTGTTGAAAATGGAAAAAAATGCATTTAGAAACATAAGGAATGCTAAGATGCTATATCCAGATCTGGGAAATATAGTGGGGTTGGCAGTGAAGTTCATGCTGAGCTCAGGTGTATTCGTAGCAGTCTCCATATTCATATAGTATAGGCTTGTTCTTCTTTGGATGGCTACTGGCTCACTATACTCTGTATTATATGCACAAATATTCCTTTCCCTTGTCATGTTTCAATTTGTAAATGTATTATTTTGTGGAGGATAAAGGATAAATACATCTTTTAATTAAAGTAGCAGCTGCTCCTATAAGCTATCCTTTATATACACATCCATGTATTAGAATAGAGACTGCTAATCAGATTATTTTCATCTGAGCAAGGGACTAATTTAACTATAGTGATGTGATATTTTCACATTCTATACTATCATGCCTACACACACATCTTAATAAGTATTATATAACACTGCTTTGGTACACGTGCTTGCAGAATTGTAAAAAGATTATATCTGATCTTCTAGGCTTATTATCCACAAGCAGATGAACTGACAGTTTTAAATATGAGAGAACAATTTGATCATTTTTCAGTTAAGAATTGATTTGTAGGAAGTCCGAAAACACTATACACATATTGCAAACAAATAGTTAGTCATACATAAAATAATGGATATATATTTTTGTATTCCAACTACAACCTATTTTGTCTAAAGCCAATCAGAAACAAAAATGGTTACCTGCTGAATTTGGTTCAGCATTTGAAATACTGTGGACAACTAGACACATCTGTAAATCTGCACTAACTAAGTACAATTAAAGCACCCCATATACGTTTAGATTGTGACCTGATATTTTGGCCAATCGACGTGACGTCATCACGCGTGGTCAATCGTCCGGAACATCGGGTCACAATCCGTCTGTTGCTGCTCAGGCTGTCAACTCGCCGACAGCTAGGGAGACCCGGCAGACAGCATCTAGGAACACCGGCTGTGAGAACAGTCTGCTGCCAGCCTAGCACGAGTGGAGAAGGAGGAGCTGCTAGCACCTCCCCTCCCCTTACCCCCTCACAGGTGAAGCAGGCAGACAGGCTGTGTCCTCAGCCCCGACAGATCTCAGATCCCTCGGAGCGGAGGAGACATACCCATACCTTAGACGGGGACTTGTCCCTGTCTAAAGTATTAGACCGATCTAAGAATAATTGAAATGTCCATAATGGCTTAGATCGATTTGGCAGCCAATTTTGTCTCTTTAAGCTGTAGATCTGCACCCGATTTTTGGCCTGACCGGCCACTGTGAGCATGCACGATGGTCGTTCGGCTGAATAAACTATGCATGTATAGGGGCTTTAGACATGGCTTGACTCTTGATGACAATCCTATTGAAAATATATAGGATAGAATAAAAATGGTTTCCAAGTCAGGCCTCCTAGTTCAATGTCAGTGCCTAATATCACAAATCCTCTTCTGCCACTCTACAAGATTCTGTCTGAAGTATTTCCAGCGGGGTTTTAGAATCAGGAATCTCATGCTCATATATGCGTGATGTCAAGTGTCTACTTACATGACTATGCGTTGGATTCTCCAGTTACAACTGGTTTGACCTAAAGCGGCCTACCACGTGGTTGATCACTCTGCTCTATCTAATTAGGGCAATCACTTCCCCAAAATAGAAAAAAAAAATTGACAACAGGAGGTGTGAGTGAGTGAGTGTGACTTTCACACAGGTGAAAGGGCATATAGGACATCTATCACAAGTGCCCCTTGGGCTGTATGATGTTATGCCTGCCCAGTCCCACGGGATTGTGATGTCAGCGTCACAGCTGCAGGACTTTCTGACACCTGTCAGCAGCTCCTCTAACTGAAAAAACAACAAATTCCCTTGCCCCCCCCCAGTCTCTGACAGTGGAGAGTGTTGCAGTGAGAGGAGCTGCTGACAGAAAGTAGGGAAACTGGTGCTCTTTGGGGGGGGGGGTCATATGTGGCCAACCCCCCTAGCTTTCTTGGGGGGGGGGGGTGGCAGAAGGATGGATGGATGCATCAGTGGACCAGGGCACTGATCGGCATAGAACCGTTCCTGCTGGGAAGGCTCTAGTACTGGTGAACCAAATGGGTGGAAGTGACTTTGGGAATGAGGAAGTGGGGATGGTAAGTAAGTTTTTTTTTGTGTAGCAGTTTTCCCAGATATAAACTGCTGACAGGTAGTGATGTTCGTGAACAGGCGGATCGGACTTCCGCCTGTTCACGGATAGATTCGAATTCCCCACCTATTCACAGGGAATTTGAATCAGGAAAACTGGAAGTGACATCAGTGACGGGTTATCTACCCGGTCTCTAGTGAAAATATTCTTCCTCCGGCGGGATCTTACTGCTACTGATCCTGCCAGTGGAAGAATAGTAGTCTCCTTCTCGCTGGCGAATGGGGCGGGTCGAACACCCGTACTGCTTGACAGCTAGAAAGAGTGCAAACATCCATGTTCGCAGCTGAACTGTGAGCAATACGTCTAGGTAATGTTTACAACCGCTTTAAGATCACCTTGAGTTACCACCAAAAATGTTGTTTTATCTTACCAACAATGTCTTGACATAATTATGGAGAAGGATAAAATGTTTTTCAGCATCTGTGGTTGTAAATAATTCACAATCTCAACATCTACAAAAGGCTACAGTCTCTTCCAAGGAGAGAAAGAACACCACCAGATTCCTTATGTTCTATGGAAGGGGAATCTACTTCTAAACTAAAATCCACCACCAACTTCATCCTCTCTTCTGAAAGTCAAAGATGTCACCTAAATGGTGATTATAAGTTTTTGTTTCTGGTAAGACACATTTTAACTTTTTGGTGAGAACACCAGGAAAGTCATTGTTTCTGTTTAATGCAATACTATTTTATTATGTAAAGGTTAGGTAAGGGGTACTTTGGGAGGTTAAATATTCATTATTTCTCATTATGAGAAAAATTGTCTTTGCATGTCCATAAGATTGTAGCATAGGCATAGGGGCGGGTGGTAAGTGATTTACAGCTGCCCAACAACTACCAGCTCAAATTCCACCCTGGAGATGATTGAGATGTTTTATTTCTGTCTTTTCAGATAACTGACTGAAAACAAGGAAGTTACTTAGGGAGTTTTATATTTATATTTTATATATTTGGAACTCCTGAGCAATGAAAAAAACAAATGGAACGCTGATTTAAAATAATCCGGACTATGATTCTTTCTCTAAAATGAGATTTTAATTAAATCAGAAGATAAATGTCAATAACATTTCTAAATGATCCCTGTAGGACATGTGCATTAAGAATACTTTCCAAGCATAAACTCAGCCTAAGAGTACATTTATTTTCCAATATGTCAGAATGATTTCTACCTTACACTGATTTTAGATAAATGATAATGACACTTTGCGCATTAAGAATTATGACTCAAAACATCTGGAAGATAACGCAGACATGACATCAGTGCTGCATGAAATCATAGAAATAATGTACAATGTGAACTTGTGATTTTCCGCCCTCACTCATTCCCCTCCACAACCCTCTTGACCCCAGGGATGTGAGGACCAAAAGCAATATTATGAACCAAAAGCCTGGATGCAGGTGAGAGTCCTGTCCCCCCCCCCCCTCTATACGGCATCATCACATAACCTGGAACAATTGGCGAGTTCGCCGATGTGGAACATCGCTGCAGACAGGTAACCATGTGTGTAGCTTGGGATGAGCTTGGTTTGTATAACAACCTCACCTTAACTGCTTTTGTCAAATTAAGAAAAAAGGAATTGATTTTTAAATGCTGCAATTAAATCATTAAAATCTGTAAGCAAGCAGGCTGAAGGGTGGTGAACTCAGGAAACTTACACTGTTTGTGTTAAACAAAATAACTTTGCTGGAATGTTTTCAATAAACAACAGGGTAACTTTTTCAGTAACATAGGCCACAGACATTACATATTTGTCAGTGTTATCTGTTTGGCAGCTCTTGCTCACTGTGCAAATTGCGCTGCCTTAATGACACGCTGGCAGTCTCCATGGGTGGGGTGGCGGTCACCAGAAGGCCAGGCTGGATCCCTGTGGCCGTAACAGCGGATAGTGGCTGGTCACGCTGGCGCTCTCCCAGAGTACGGTCTTTCTGTGTGTACACAGGCTGTTTCACCTAGGAGCTCACCTTCCTCGCAAGGCCGGGGTTTCTCACTCCCCTCCTCAGAGACCAAGTCACCCTCATGCTCGCTGAACTTCCTGGTGCACACTCTTTTATAATCTCTGCCCGAGAGCTCCCACTAGTGTACGCCTCCCGCCCAACAGGGCCTCCATATCCCTTGGTCACCTACCCACACTCCACCCCACTTGACCTCAAGGCCCCCAGTGGCATAGGGGGCGAGAGGCCCCCAAACAAACTCCTCTTGGGCATATTATTGGGGAGAGTGTCTCAGATTAGCTCGTTGAGAGAAATCTACTTTACTTTAGTTCAACAGATCCATCTAGACCTGTCTATGGCCTGCCTGTAGAGCAGCATCTGTGGGTCACTAAGATACAAAAGGCACCCTACTATGTCCTATCACATAGGGGAAAAAAAGTGCTTAAAAAGGGTCCAAGCAGGTACCTCCACAAGAGACTACCTATAAAACACTAAGGGCATGTTAACAATATCAACACCATAGCGCAGCTAGCGTTAACGCAAGGTACACAGGTTTCCATAGCAATCAGAAACATGTTTTGGCCTTGGTTGAAAATTAAATGTTTGGTTGTAAGTTCAGACGAAAAATGTCTGTCTGTCTCAAGTTGGTCATAAGTCAAGCCAGTTGTAACTCAAGGGCCCACTGTTTATTTATCAATATGCCTTTAAAACCACATTCCCTGAACATGGGAGTGGCCCATAACCATATACCTAATAACTACTTTACCAATTTTTTTATTTTAGACTTCATGAAAAATAAAGTTTATATGATGCTATGAGAGATAACAGCCACAAATATTTTACAGTGGGTGGATATTATGTTAACAGCTTGGTTAGGCTGTAATCTGCAGTCTGTAAGCTTTGGACACATTGGGGTTATCCTTCATCAAACACATGGGTCCTTTTGTTGCCCAGATTTTATTATATATTTAGTAGTAAGGCAAGCAACAAACATGTAGTGTAGTGTAGTAATTGATGGAAATGTCATAAGAAAACCCTTTGTACGCTTTGTACCCCTCTGACAAAGATATCACCAGTCTACAATAATTATGGGAGGTTTATTGTATCTGTTAGAGACAGAATAACAACAACAGAAAACCTCACAAACTCAGTGCAAATTAACAAAATCAGCAGGGGATCAAATACTTCTTTCCCTCACTGTATGTGATCCTGTCAATTTATTGTATCTATGTAGGGACTGGAATATACAACCAAAGCACCCCTCAAGCTGTCTCTGCAAGAGAGTAATGGTACCACAAATGTGCAGTAGGACAGGTATAAATAAACAACCTTCTTTCGCAGGATGATTTTTTTAGTGCAAGGAAGAGGCACGCTTAAGGGCAATTCGAAAGATATTCTCTATTAAAAGATACAGAATTGTATGTTGTGTTGATGTCCATTCTTACATAGGTTTGTTAATGATTACAGAGCCTATATTAAGAGGAGGATACAGCCAAGCTGAATTATTTATAACTAAACCACCGTTGTAATACTACTAAGAGCCTGCAGAGGTCACTATTAAATCAGAAAAATATGGGTGCACTTCATCAGAATTTCTGGATGAACTCATACAATGAGAATTCATTGGATATAACATAACTAACTTAAGGTACCCATACACGTTGCGATTTTTCGTGCGATTTTAGCCCTTCTGACCGATCCGGTCGGTCGGGAAGGTCGATCGTTCGGGATTCCTAACATGCAAATGTAGTCCGACCGATGCTGTTTTTAGAAAAATCGGTCAAAAAGTCGGTCGTGCCGCAAATGAGGATGCCCATAATTTTCGGTCGGTCGGCCACTTTTAAAAGATTCCCAATCCAACCAGCCGATCGGTCGGTCGGGCTGCAATTAATCGGGGGCCGAAAAATCGGGCATCCGACGAACTTTTAAAACTAGCCTTAAAGCAAAAATCGGGCGTCGAAATCGAAGATTGCATCGGTCCCTGAAAAATCGCAACGTGTATGGGTACCTTTACAAACGAATGCATAGAGTATATTTCTATGCTAAAGATAAGATTGCTATTCTTCATCTCACATTTGTTGCAGATAATTACTCAGACTAAGGCATTTTGTAAGACTATTCGTAAGACTTTTCTAAACTATCATATAGGTCTCAGGAATACTTACCTGTGGTTGAGGTTATTTGGCTGTCTAATGTATTTTTGTGATACTGTGCCATAGCTGATTGTATGCGTGACACTCCAGCACCACATCACTATTTTATTATCTTTCGACTTTTCCAGACCATGACCAGTGTCAGCAGCAGTGTTCATGAAGACATATACGTAGGACAAAATAATTGCATGCACACAACACCTAACTATATATATATTATGAGCATATTGATACATAGGGATTGGGGTAAGGTGCAACAGGAATGCTGCAGCAAAATCGACTAAGCATACATCCATTCGTTTACAGATAATCATGGATGGGTTACCAAAATAGCACTCCCAGAAGGATTCCGGGAGTTTTCTGGACATTGAAGTCTTATGTGCAAATGGTTAGTAAAGAAAAGATACTTTCTTTGGAGGGTAAAGGTTTTCCCCAGAGCTGATTCTCATTTTAGTAAAAATGCAGGGACAAACGGTCAGGGGGTCACATCAGAAGTGGCAATGATAATGAGAGTGAACCTATGAGTGGTCCCTCTTCATGACAAGTGAGCAGGTAACACAATGATGGAATTGTAAGGCATTTCATAAGCTTAATAAAGGTGTAGGTAGGGCCTGGAGGTTGGTGATCGGGCATACTGGTTGTTTTGTTTGGAAAACTCTAGCAAAGGATTAAAAACATTTTACCAAAAATTGCTTCTATACATAATAGCTTAATTGTGCAACCCCATCTGTCTGTCCTACCCTCTAACAGGCTTTACTTCTGAAACGTTTTCCATTTGCTTCTATTTATTTCCAACTCCCACCTCATATTCTGTTCCCTAGACCCTATTTACCTTATTTTTCAGACTATAAAACGCACCTGACCATAAGACGCACCCAGTTTTTAAAGCAGGAAATAAGAAAAAAAATATTTCATGTGTTTAAATGAATTAGGGAAAAAATCCCCTGCAGTACTCAATTTCAGCCACACATCTGTTCTTCCTCATAGACGGAGAAGGGAGGGGGGCCCCGCGTGGGAATCTGCACTCTGGTCTCCCTGTCTCCTCTCCGCTGTGTGTGTGAGGAAACTGTCAGCGAGAGCAGCTTTCCTCACACACACTCTGCATTGGTCATATCTGCGGGGTTCTGCAAATATAGCCAATACAATTCAGATGGGAGATCGGCGCTGTGCAGATCTCCCATCTGCCGGAAAAGCAGGCACTTTTTTGGTGGTGCGTCGTATAGTCCGGAAAATACAGTCGTCGATTTTGTAGACAATTTACTTTTATTTAATACCAGCAACCGTAAAAGAAACTGGGTATGTAGGGAGATTTATGACACAATCCACACTCAGTGTAAACTGTCCATTGGTCATACTCAAGTAGCCTCAGAAGAGTTAGTTGAACAGTTTAGGTGGCCTGCTAAATAGTAGAGCATTTTAATAGGTTCCCCAGAGAAAAAAAGACAAGAATAAGACGCCCGTTTTATAGTTTTATTATTTATTTGTTGACATGTAATACTACATGATCACTGTGTTTATGGCACTCTGGTCACATTTTCAGGATATACAGTTCAGATAGTCTTATGGTCTTTCCTTTTGGGATTTGAGGTGTTGAGGTGCCTTGTTCTGCAATAAGGTTGGCTGATTTCAATAGAAAGTGATAAGTATCAGTTAGAGAAGCAACTCTCTATCTCTTGCCTCAACACTGCAAATATTACTTTACTACATCCTTGCTCAGACCCCTTTGGTCTGGTTTCTGCCCTCTCTATCTTAAAATCCAATACCAAGCAACTTTCCTTGACCTCAGTTGATAATTTTCCACACTGTCAAGAGCATATATCCTCTTACCTGTCAGAGTTTTCTTTTCACTGACAAATTAACTTTTGGAATAATTCCTTCTAATTACCGTATATATACTTATATATATAAGTATAAGCCGAGGATAATTTTCCGTTTTTATTGAAAATGTCATCGATGTGCTTTCCAATAGGAAGTGATGTAGGGGGGTATAAAAAGGAGCTGATATGTACAATGTATACTTTATAATATGCAGTTTCATTCTGAATGCCTGCAGCTATACACTTTGTTAAATTTTTTACAAATTAATGATCAAAAATAACACAATACGATCTAATATAGTTATTTTTAATATAGTTCTAACCCCCCCCCCCCCCGAAATGCATCATGTCCAGCTTAGTTAATAACAACAGTATTTTAGAAGCTAATAAAATGTAAACCATTACTAAATTATTATGATACAATGATAACAGCAATTAAAGAAAATTGCCAATGGAAATTTCATATATCATGTTCACTCCATTCAAAGAAGAACTTTGGTGGTTATGATGAATCCAGCCAGTCACTAACTGCAACATGCCAACACCGGAAGTTGAAATATGCTTATAAGCATCATCTGCACTAATTCGGTCAGGAAACCATAAAACACTTGCCCGATGTTCCCAGACCAATAAAGAATTTTCTACTTGTCCGATGACTTTCGATCGAAAATTTCACCAATTTCGATCGAAATTTATCAGTCGTACCATGTGGACCTGCACAGATTTCATGACGATAATCTACAAACATTGGTCTGGTTTTAACAAACATAAATTTTATTGGTACGTGTATGGCAGGCTTTAGACTTCTCATGGGCCAACACTCTGCCAACACTGCTATCCAATTGAGGTGGTTCATACATGCCATGGATGCAGAAAACAAAAGAAACCCCAGATTGATATGAACCAAATAAACTGTTGATGCTGGACCAGTGTACTGGAATACATTAGTAGCTTGCAGATTGATCTCAGATGTTGCCTCGAATTTCTCTTTAAACTGATATTAAACAAATCTGTCACATTATTCAAAATGTATTTAATAGAACAGATATAAATAGTTTAGTCCATTTTTTCACAGGGAGGTTAACAAATGTCCAGCGCATTCTATCCAAATGGACTAGTTCATCTGTGTATGGTGCCTCTCCATTCTTTTAATCCCTGGGCTAATGTTTTAGTGATAACACTGGGAATGCACATAAACAGTCCTCAATAAAACAGATAGGTGTAAACAGGACTTAAAGCACATGCAAGAGATAGATGAGAATGTAGTGTTAAGCTAGCCACACACACGGGTAGATTCCCGTGCAATCGACCACCAATCAATCACAACATGTGGTGACGTCACCACTCTGTGATTGATCGGGGATCATTGATGGAACTCAATGTGCACCACATGCGCACAATCGATTACCGTTCAATGAAGACGGCTAGCTAAGTTCTTCTACGGCAATCCAGCATGTAAGCCGAACACGCTGGAAACTGAAGATAAATCCAGCCAGCTTCTCTCCTCCCTAGAGCCCGGCTCAGTTATAGAGTGCTGACTTCTCCGCCCCCTTCACACGACTCTGCTCTATCAGTCTGCGGGCTTCAGTTCTGTATGAGATTTCGGCTTTCCCTGCAACTGCTACATGAAATTCTTTCATGTAGATGTTGGTGATTGATGTGATTGAAGTGTGTTTTCAACTGTTGGAAACCATTCAATCGAGGGTACTTCAGGGGCTCTATTGAACCCCCTCGAAGGACCGCACACAACAGGAAGGATTGTAAGCAGATTCGAGTACAATCAATCACCGTGACCGCGCACGTTTTACAAATCTACCGTGTGTGCCTAGCTTTAAAGTAAGCAAAAATAAGTAGAAGTAGTAAGTCATATCCACTCCACTGTCTGGTAAGTTCTTGTACTGCAGACTACCCCATGGTAAAAGAAGCCTACAGAATATGGCATACTTACAAATGTATGTATTAAAAGCCATCTGCGGTATTTCCATATTGCTGGTTTACTAACTAGAGTTTTTATTCTTTTGCTGTGGCAGATATTTTTAGCTTCACATAACTGAAAAGGTCGAAATGCAATTTATATAGCATATGTGTTGACAATTTTAGTTTTGTTATGCTTTACCTTTCTTAGCTAATTGAACTAATACACAGACCAATGAAGCTAATATATCAGTTTTCAGTTTCCCTCCCTTCTTAGCCAATTGGCTGTGAAGTTGTTTCCAAGAGTTTGTCCAGACAGTGAATTCCCTACAGCTTTCTCATTACCAAGATTGTGGAAGAATGTCTAGACAGGGTACATTTCACTTTCCATTGTTTTATGTTCCACTTTCCAGGCAGTGACAGAGTTTCCTCTGCCATTTTAGTTTACACCTTTAAACTCAGCAATGGTTTAAAATGCTCAGAAAATTCCTCCTGAACAATTTACCGTTCATACTGCTCATTTTGGTTTCGTGTTGAAAATATTTACCTATGCAGGGCTCACCTTGAATCTAGAACATTTATAGTGAACATAATGACGGAGTCTGTACCTCCTAAGTGAAAAGCAAACAGCATGAAGTACTGTGGGGCCATTGGTCATTTGAAAAGGAATACTATATGCATTCATCTTTGGTACTGTAACTTAATCACTTCATTAACTTCATTTAAATCATTACTAAATATTATTTTTTTTGATTTTGCTTTAGATAAGGTGGGGAGGGGTAAGAGCTTTAACAACAAAACAGAAAGGCTAAAACTCCACTACATTTTTTGCCAAAAAGCGCCAAAACTGTAGTGGTTACAGCTTTGGTACACTCCAATTCCCTTTTTTTATGGCCCCATCATCACTGTATGTGTGCATCCTGTTTCAAAACACAGTGCCTCATGTTCTAAGAACTAAGAGCGGTTTTCCGTAGTGTAGACGCAGCCTAAGTGACAGAACCATCTCTCTTGCATGTGAGAGTAGATCCTCTTTTCGACTAGGTTTAAGACTAGGTTTCCACTGTGTCTTACCAAACACAATGTGTCAAGATACAGAAACTTTCCCATTAAAAATTTATTGAGGCGCCAAAGTAGCAATCGTTATGGTTTTAGCTCATTTTCACTAAGACAAGTGGAAGTGTCCTTGCCTTAGACAGTTGTCATCGGAATAGGCATTACCATTGAGCAATACAAATCCAATAGGGTTCTTTTTTTTTTCTACATACCTCTTCCCCAGTCAATATTTCCTATACTGAGATAAAGCTGCATCACCTTATCAGAGGGTAAATAAGAGAAGACACCCATTGGCAAATAAAAGATAAGTATAATCCTGCTCTAGTGATAATATATATATTTTCCGGACTAAAAGACACACCTGACCATAAGACGCACCCAGTTTTTAGAGCAGGAAAACCAGAAACAAAAGTAATCTTTATTTTCACATCAATTGGGTTAATGCAATGAATTAAAATGCAATATCAAATTCAACCAGTAGAAGTCATTAGCAGTAGTACACTTACAGCACATTACATTGCCTCAAAACTGCACAAAAATCTAACTAGGGGTGAGATGCAGATTGCAGAACACATCAACTATAGTTCACTTTCCTCTGTGGGTACAGAGGCTGAGGGACTTTAAAGGTCAATTTGTATGGAAACATATGTAAACAGCATAAAGATAAACATTTATTTAAACAATTAGCTGTTATCAATAATGATAGTCAATACATATAGCATTAAAAGGTGATACAGGTTATACAGTCATGAAAACAGTGAGTAGTATATAAAACAAGGGTAATTGCTGCTCGTTCAGACACTCAAAGACCACACACAGAGTGCCTTCATCAATTTTCCAGACAGTGTGAATACCCTGCAACCCAGAGGGATCGACATGCCCCAACACGCGTTTCGTTGTTAATAATCTTCATCAGGGGGTAATAGTCAAGGGCGAGATTAAGTCTGCGAATCTTCACAGCAAGTTGACAGCGGAGCCGAGGTGGATAACGTTGGCCAAGTTCACAAACATGGGATGGTGGAACGGGAGGCCCCCACCTTTGGGGGACGAATATCGACCGTAAGGCGCAGCCTACTGTAGCGTTTATCTAGTATTTAGGTAGGAGGTAGGAAGTAGTAGTTTGTACATAGGTTAATAGGTTCCGGTCGGTAAAGTTCTCCCGCAGTTGGTGCGTGAAAGTGAAGTCCTGGTCGGCTGCTAGTTTACCTCAAAACTGATCGGGAGGAGGGGGGCAGACTGCTGCAAAGTCTCCTCTTTTCTGTGCATGTGTCCGTGGAAGCTGCAATGATCGCAGTTTCCACGGACATGGAGAGAGGGATAGATGGTAGTTCATCTTTCTCTGTCTTCATTGCTTATGCTGGGCTCTGAGCTCTGTTGGCATAAGCAATAATACAGTTCAAATGGGAGATCCGGACACCAGCCGGCATCTCTCATCTGACAGCTCCTCCAGTTTCCTGGCTAATCTTCATGTCGGGAGAGCTGGCGGGTAGCTCGGCGCTCGCGCATTCGGACCATAAGTTGCAGGCACTTTTCCCCACGATTTTGGGGGTGAATAAGTGCATCTTATGGCCTGAAAAATTTGCTTTATATATAGATATATATATATCTATATATATATATATATATATATATATCTATAGATAGATAGATAGATAGATAGATAGATAGATAGATAGATAGATAGATAGATAGATAGATATCATTTATGTTTATTTATGTCAGAGCTCATGTATAGTTTAGAGAATAAAGTACAGTTCAAGTACATTACACTTTATTCTTTTATCAACCTATTTGTTTATCTTTTGTTAACAGCAAAGCATGTCTAGCCCCCTGTCGCATGTAAGGATTTAGTAAGTTTTTTGTAGATGTCGTTTGGCAAACTCTAATCTGGCCTTCATGTTTTTGAGGCTTACCAATGGTTTACATCTTGTCTTAATTATTGACTTTGACACACATACACCTACCTCCTGGAGGGTGTTCTTGATCCTGCCAACTGTTGTGAAGGGTGTTTTCTTCACCAGGGAAAGAATTCATCGGTCACCCACCACAATTGTTTTCTGTGGTCTTCCGAGTCTTTTGGTGTCGCTGAGCTCACCATTGCTATCTTTGTGATGGGGTTATTTCGTTTTTTCAGCCTAATGATGGCTTGCTTCCCTGATAGTGACAGCACTTTGGATCTCATCTTGAGAGTTGACAGCTACAGATTCCAAATGCAAAAAGCACACTCACAATTAACTCTTGACCTTTTATCTGCACACTGTAATTAGAATAATGAGGGAGCATCACACACCTGGCCATGGAACAGCTGAGAAGCCTATTGTCCTATTACTTTTGGTCCCTTAACAAGTGAGAGGCATATATGCAAGCTGTTTTAATTGCTACACTGTTCACCTGATTTGAATGTAAATACCCTCAAATTAATGCTGACAGTCCCATTTATGTTTGTTTTATTCCAAAATATAAAATGTATAGAACTAAAAATATTAGAATTGTGTCGATGTCCCAATATTTAAGGACCTGACAGTATTTATATATTTTTTTAATTACATTTTCCCAGTTGAATATATACATGACTAAAATGAGTCCTAGGTTTGTACGTGCATGGGCTGTAAACAACTTCATAATTGGCGAATGTTGAGGTTCTCAGGTAGAAAGTATGTGTGAAATGCATTTTACATTACAGAGATTTATTTCTCTGTAGCCTTCTATGTTTACTCGAACTCTCACATTCCACTCTGAATGTCAAAGAATTTATCGTTCTTGTGCAAGAGTATTCCCCAAATTGCAGCCATCCTCCTGAGAGTTTCTCTCTTTCATTTGTGTCCGATCTTTGGTTGGTATTCACAAGGTACTGTGACCATGGAACATGTACATATTACGTGGGTATGTCTTGCACAGACAGTATTATCCTATACAAAAGCAATCTCCTGCTGCTTTCATAACATGCCAATGTGTATCATTTCTGCATTTTTCATTGAAGACTCACTGGGAGACATTTCTTTTTATGTTACTTACGTACCCTGGTGCACTTGGACATTAAAGATGAATTGAACAGGGTACACAGGTTTAAACCCTTCCTCACACCTCCTACGATAAAAAAAAACATAATAAAAATAATCAGTTGAACAGTTCCTGTTGCATATTATGCTGTCTGCTTAGTAATGCCTATAATCAGGGGTGCACATAAGTGGCCCGCCAGTACGCAAATGGGGTCAAAACCTAGTTATGTGGGCCTATATTGATAATACTGCATTTACGTACGCCGAGGAGTACAGAAAAATTGTCAACTTCCCCCCTCCCTCTCTCCTTCCTCCGTGTGTGAGAAGAAGCTGAGTACTCACTAGAGACACTCAGTGGCTGAAATAGGTATTGCAGCCAAACTGTATCATGTATGCATTGCTGTAAAAATATATATTTTTTTAAATTGCCAAAATTCTTTCAGTTTTCTTGTTAGATATAATTTATGCCACTTGGATAACCACAGGGGAACATTTATAACCATGAAAGGTTGCAGGGGTGTCAAATTGGAAATGAAAATTATTTAGAAAAGATTGGACTATTAAGGTTGTTGGAGATCTGGGGGTAGAAAGTAAGAGTAGACTTATGTAAGGCCATGTGTCCACTGCTGTTTCCTTGCGCTCGCCGGAACATTTACCAGAGGATTTCCCGTGACTTGCAGACAATTTGTTCATGGCTTAGGGCCCTATTAATTTTGCATACCAACGATGTTGAACAGCTCAGGAACAGCATCAGATACTGCTTTATCACGTCTTGGAGTCAGATCCATTGATCCTCAATGCATGTGTCTTTGGCGGCTCCGTGGTGCCTCAATGAAGACGTGGGATTCCGCAGCTTCATATCACCACCGTGGGCACGCTGCTTGGATAACGCAGTATGGACACTGTTCCATTCAAAGTGTCCTCTCTGCGTTTTTTTCCCATCATGGGGGAAAAAGCAGTGGACACAAGGCCAAAGGGTAAAATCTGGTAAAAGAGAAAAGCACTGTTGGACATGTTGACAGTTGAAATATGACTATGCAAGGTTGACATTTGGACTGCAGGTGGTTAGTTACTAACCCAGAAAATTTCAGGGTTGCACTACTAAGGTATGAGATCTGGGGGTTCAAACGTACTGTGTACTGTGAGAGTTACATTTGACCCAAAGACAGCTGGTGACCTGTGGACAGAAACAGCTAATCAGAGAATCATTAAGGAACAGGGAGGTCCATCTGCAGCAGAACCAACCATGCAGGAAGCTGATGCAGAGGACAGTGAAAGAGACAGTGAGGAAGACGGCACTTATAAAAACCATGCTAATTATGGGGTAAGTACCACACACTATCTTCTGAGACTCATCTGAGGAGCTCACTAACAAAGTTATGTGCCCCCCTGTCTATAATTTATATTTTATTTTTGTTCTTTTCTTTCTACAGCTGAGTCATTTCATAAAAAAAACTGGCAACTTGCCATTGGAGTCATGAAGAACTAAAAATGAGGCTGATTTTTTTTTCAGGGGTGCAACATGTAAATAGCACTTAGGAATTATGGAAACTCATTTCAACTCTGGCCCCTCTTCTTGACTAATTATTTATTTATTTAAACAACAGACTCTCAGTCTTGCAATCCACAGAGCTTATCGTTAATCTCCTGCAGATGACGGTCTGACTATATGCCATGTTAAAACCAGTGGCTAGTGGAATTAAAGCACATTTTGCTACACCCATGCGGTTAATGGCTATGGCATATATAAGCCCCCCCATACACCTTTAGATCACTCCTTACAATTTACTTTAGATCTACCAACAACTATGTAGTGCCGGGTCCTCCCTGATAGAATACATAGTAATTGGAAGGTTAGACAGGTCCTCATATTACATGGTTTTGGTAGAACAAAAGTAAATTGTACAGAAATTGTATGGTAAGATTGTAAGGTGTATGGGGGGGCTTTAGAGTTTTAACTGCAAGAGGGTATAGTACTTGTATTTGATTTGTAGACCATCAGAAAGAAGGATGTATACATTTATAAGTGCAGTTTAGTAAGGAATATTGGAGAAACTGCTCACACATTTTTTTATTGTGGATAGTGTTACCCAACAGTTTAAATATAAATAAGTTATTAAAGAGTGCTTCATAACAATGACTCAAAAAAAAGACTCAAAACTGTCTTTAGTTGATAGCTTTAGTAGTCATGCTTGAAGATGCTTTAGGGATAGCTCCCAGGAAAGAAAGTATCTTAAAGTAGGTTAATACATTTTCATTCATTAGACCTCAAGCAGCATATTGTCAACCAAACATTAGGAAACAAGGCAAATGGCAAAAGTTCGCTTGGGCCAGTAGGGGATAAAGGAATTTTAAAAAGACTTCAATTTAAAAAAAATGTAAAGGTCACTGTAGATATGACGATAAGGTAATTGGTCCCCAGATGGGAAAGAAAAATAAGCAGCCCCTATACATCCTACATATAGTATGCTTTCAAATTGATGTAGGTTATTTATTTTGTTGTAAACCAAAACCTGTCTAGCAAGATGTACTAAGTAATATTGAGAAATTCTATATGCTTTCTTATGATATATAATAATAATTTTTTGTCCAAAAAGGTAAATTATCTAAGTGAATATAATTAAGATGATTTAATGAGAAAAAAAAAACGATTCAACATGAACAAATTCAGATTTCAAAGAGTTTAATTTAATGTACATACTATTTGCATGCTAATGTAGCATTTTATGCATGTCAATAATTATATTTATCTATTTCTATATGGTTATCCCAATTGGCCTATTCCATCATGCTAGTTAATATTAGTTAAGCCCCCCATACACGTTTAGATTTTTACCAGATTTTCTTACAAATTGACCGTGCGTAAAAATTACGGACATGTCAGTAATGGATTAGAATGATTTGGTGACAAATTTTGGCCCAAATTACTCTTTTAAGCTTTAGATTTCAACCTGATTTTTTGGCTGACTGACCGCTGTGAGCACACACGACAGTCGAAAATCTAAACATGTATGGGGGGCATTAGGCTTTGTTCACATCTTCTCTTCGGCAGTGGTTTTAAGGTGGCTGACAACCTGAACCTGACCAGGATCTGCAACAGGTTTTAGAGCAGTCAAAAGGAGGTAACTGTCTCTACAGTAAATTATGCAGAGACTAATGGGTTTTTAAGGCACTGAACTTACAAAAATCTGATTAAAATAAATAATTTATTTACAAAAAAAATTGCAACAAGCATATTAACAATACAAATACAAAGATGCAAAGCAATATACATATACACCAAGAGTGGGCTGGTCACCACTCCAATGTATGCAAAGTTACCAACAACATGTTATGATAAAACATCCATACTCTCTTCCTTTCAACATGTTTCACCCCTGCGGGCTTCTTCATCGAGGAAGTATGGGAAAGGATGTTCTAAAAATAATGACAATATAATAACACATCTTCCTAATCAGAACATGTTCTATATGCATGATTTATTCTTCTTATATAACATAGTATCATTCAACTGTGCCTCAGTTTGTAAGGCCTTCGCAAGGCGCTCTCATCCAAATGTGTCAATAATAAAAAAAACTCTTTGGAAAAATATCTTTAAACCAAGATAAGTTGTTTTAATCCAAAGACCCGGATCGCATGACTTGAGATCGTGCGAAGGTAATGCTTTGGTTAAAAACCTGTCACATGCTCTGGGCTAGAAGGTCCATTTGAATATATGGGTGGTTCGCTTGGTTGACATGGGAGTCCGCAATCCAAGACGCGGAACAGGACACCGAGAGCAATCGGTGCTGACGATGATGCCACCGTGTGATCCTAACATCCCGCAGAAAGTGTAAAGTAAATGTGTCAACAAGTCAAAAAAATTATAAAAAACACAGATACTCACCACAGACCAAAAAAGGAAAGGAGAAAAAAGGGGGAAAACAAGGAAGAGAAGAGCCCCAGACAAAAAAGACAAATCATGAAAACACACAAGTAAAAAGGAGAACAGACCCATCAAGAGGAAAAAACCAAGGGGATGGGAACAGAAAACTAAAAAACCCCACATACAATTGATAAGCAGCAGACAACAAAGACATAAGGTATCAGATAGAAAGGAAGGGAGAGACAGGGGAAAGAAATAAAATAAAAAAAAGGAAACAAATGCAATCATTCATAGGGAAAAAACCATTCCCTTAATAACTGGGTGAAAAGGGGGAGGTCACCCCCGACCCCACATACCCCCACCCATACCGACCCCCACATCCCCAGATGTAGTCCCGATGGCCACAATTGGTACGTGGTTCAAGTACATCGATTGTCTCCACTGTGCACAGGCTCAGTGGGACCTGTATATTTATAATTATACTTTTGTTACATATTTTGTTACATATGTGGTTCATACCAGGTAGTCCTTCTTACCCGGTGGGTAATAGTAGCTGGGATGGGGGGAGGGGGACCAATGGCCGAACAGAGTGACCATCGGCCCTACATCTGGGGATGTGGGGGTCGGTATGGGTGGGGGTATGTGGGATCGGGGGTGACCTCCCCCTTTTCACCCAGTGATTAAGGGAATGGTTTTTTCCCTATGAATGATTGCATTTTTTCCTTTTTTTTCTTTTTTCTTTTATTTCTTTCCCCTGTCTCTCCCTTCCTTTCTATCTGATACCTCATGTCTTTGTTGTCTTTTGCTTATCAATTGTATGTGGGGGTTTATAGTTTTCTGTTCCCATTCCCTTGGTTTTTTCCTCTTGATGAGTCTGTTCTCCTTTTTTCTTGTGTGTTTTCATGATTTGTCTTTTTTGTCTGGGGCTTTTCTCTTCCTTGTTTCCCCCCTTTTTTCTCCTTTTCTTTTTTGGTCTGTGGTGAGTATCTGTGTTTTTTATAATTTTTTTGACTTTTGACATTTACTTCACATTTTGGGAGGTTCGGATCACCACAGGGATACATCGTAGCCACGCATTTTTTTTCTCTCTGTTCATCTTCTTGCTGTTGGACTTTGCAGCTCCCAGGCATGTTCATACCATTCCGAAAGACATCCACCCATATTATTTAAATGGTACTTTCAGCCCAGAGCATGAATGACACCTGGTTTTTTAACCAAAGATTACCTTCGCACGATCTCTAGAGATCATTGATCAGGGTGCTGTTGATATTAAAACCAAAACATATATTCTTGGTTTAAAATATATTTTTTCCATAAAGGATCATTTTTATTAATCGACAATTTTTGGATTAAGAGGCCATTGCACAGAGCCTTACAACATGATGGCGTACAGTCTGAATGATTACTATGTAACTATATAAAAGAATAAATCACTGCCATATAGGTAACATGTCTCTTGAGTTAAGACATTGCTTAATGTATTTATTCATTTGTCATTTATTTTAGAACATCTTTCCACTACTTCATTCAGACTTTCCTGAAAGAAAGGGGCGAAAAATGTTGAAAGGAAGAGAGTATGGATGTTTCATGTTGTTGGTAACTTTGCATACATTGGAGTGGTGACCAGTCCACTCTTGGTGTATATGTATATTGCTTTGCATCTTTTTGCGATTTTGTAAATAAATTATTTATTTTAATCAGATTTTTGTAAGTTCAGTGCCTTAAAAACCCATTAGTCTCCTTGTTACTGCATAATGTTCCAAAATTTAAGGGTGTGGCACTTGATATTAGGGATGACTCCTAACCAGGGCAATTTATTATTATATAACTTATTAGCCTATTTATTCATTATGGGCAGCCTTGACTCTTTATGATTTTGTTCTATGGCCAGAGAGACCATGTGTTTCTCCAGTAGTGACACATACAACAATACAGTAAAGAAAATAAGAATTTGATCTTATGTTAATTTTGTGTATTTGCCCTCTGATAAAGAAATGACCAGTCTATAATTGATATGGGAGCTGTGAGAGACAAAATAACAGAAAACCTTGCAAACCCAGTGCACAAAAGTCAGAGATTGATGTTCATTGCAATTGCAAAGGCTCTCAGAAGTCTTTAATGCTTAGTGGTTATGAGCTGAAATCAGGAGCAAGCTCTTTCATACTAGGCATACCTGGCTCGATGCCTGTAAGAACAAGGGGCCGTTCGAGCGCTCGAGCTTATGCTCCAGCTTCCTCGATATCGAGCCGCAGCACTTCTGCATCATCAATCCTGTCCTATACAGGACTTTCCCATCCAAATGGAAACCAAACACGATTTACCAACATGTTGTTTCCCTGTTCGACCAAGCTTTCTTCAAGCTGGATCAATTGAAAGGCTGGACAGCTCTATTTTTTAATAGATTCGAGCACAATCGGTGCTTGATTGTCCTTGAATCTATAAAAAAATCGAGCCGTTTATGCCTAGCTTAAGGGACAGGAGTGCTATTACTCCCTCCTTGTTACAGTACCTGTATAAAAGTTACCAGTCCACAGGGATCAAATACCCTTACTTGCTTTATCCATTCTTTAACAGCCCATTTAAGCTTACTCCCATATTTAACTCAACTCTCAAGAACAATCTCTTGTACCATATAAATGCTACAAGTTAACTCAGCCAAAATAGTTGCAAACAAAATTGCAGACATGAAAGTTGCGCATGAATCATTTTTCCTTTTGATCAGCAGGATATAGTTTGGAGCTTTTATGATGTTCAGCGGTTTCTTGTGTTGCGTGTTATATGGAGAGAATGCCTAAACACTGACTTTGGCATATTGTTGGGAAATGACACATCCCAGTCTATGTGATCATTTCTTAGCTTTTTGTCATTTATTCCCAGCAGCATAAGTCTTTCCAAACATTCCCAAAAAATCATGGGCTGAGGTGGTGTATTGGATTTGGTGTCTGTTTATATGTGAATGAAAATGTGTCTACAAATGTGACAATGGACAGAGTATGTTCATATTCTTGTAGGCCTTCTGAAACTTCTGGACTGAAATCCACTGCCTAAAGCACTCCATACATGTTTATATTTTCACCCGATTTTTGGGACGATCGACCGCAGTTGGTTGACAAAGAGCTGCCATTTGAACCGCACCTCATTGATCCTGTTGAATTTTCCAGCTCCTGTAAGCAGGAAGTGATCTCATCCGTAATCAGGAAGTGACGTCACCCTGGTTAGCAGGTTGACAAAGAGCTGCCGCTTAAAACGTGTCCCATTAATCCTGTTGAGCCTTCCACACCTGTAAGCAGGAAGTGATCTCATCCGTAACCAGGAAGTGACGTCATAGTAGTATAGTTTAGTTTAAACTTATTTATTAAACTTAACATTCAACTGGCCATAGACACTTATACCTGCGATTTCACAGCGCTCCAAAGACCAATCGGCAAAAGAATGGACTTGTCCATTTTTCTTTGGTCGATCGCATTACTTTGGATGGTCCTCTTTGCACACAAAGGGTACATTATCATGTGCAGTCGATTGGCCACACAACGAACTTATATGGCCAGCGTTAGCTTTAGAAACAATGTGTAAAAATTATTCATAATGTTTATATTCATACTATTTTTGTTGGGTATATATTCGATCCTATTGCACAAAACAATATTCCATTTAGGAGATCGCATCATATTTTAGTACTTAGACAAGACACTTATTTTAAATGGTTTTGTAAACACAGATTTTTCGATGACATTACAAAAGGTATAATTTCATGTACACACCAAAGCAGGAAACAGACGGCTCAATATTTAATCAACATGTCCCATATCCCAGTTTTCGAGCTGGATTGACAGCTCAAAAACAGGGATGGTCGCATATTGTATGGGCCAGATCGATGGCCGCTTCAAGCACCGTGCATGCTCACTTCCATCTACATGTCTGTACCCTGCTTTAGTGGTAACATGCTATGTTTTATCTGATCATGAACTGCTGAGAATAGATTAAAGCCTGCCATACACCCACCGACTGGGTGCCCACAGACCAGTTCCGATGAGCTCTGGAATGCAGCGTGATGATGTCATCATGCTGCATTCCCGAGCTGCCTGCATCGGCGGGCACCCTTTGTGTGCCGGCCATTAGCTTCAATGAAGACGCCGGTCTGCAGGCATCGGCCAGAGATTATCGGACATGTCCGCTCTCTGGCCGGCCGAGCTGTGGGGGGATCTGTCCCCTTATGTGTGCACCCCCGATTGGCGGCCGATTTTGCCGCCGACCGATGGCCACGAGCACGCACGCCAGTCAGTCAGCGGCAAAATCGGCCGCTAATTGCTGTGTGTGTATGGCAGGCATAACACAATAGGAATTAGTAAATGTCATATATCTTCAATCAGTAAATCTGGGTCCATGCAGATTGGTTCATTGATTTACAGTAGTGGGCAACTTCTAATTGAGTAACCACTTTTATTAAAAGACCAAAACTAATGCCACCCTGTTCAATTCTGTGATTAGTGATGAGCAGCACAGTAAATATTAGTATTCGCAACATATTTCAAATTTTTGCCTAATATTTGCAATAAATTCATAAACTCTTTTGTGATCTCCAGTCATTATTACCTTTATTGCACAAATCGGCACTTGTACATATTGTAACAGACTCAACAAAAGGAGACTGAAGCCACTCAGTCAGGGCTCCCAGATGAGGTTGGAGACAGTGCTGCTGGGTGCAGCAAACACAGTGCACACATGAAGTGTGTGGCCCCATGCTGGTGGCCTCTAGGAGGCAGGCCACTAAAGGTTTCCCAAAGGAAGGAACAGTTGTTTGATCGATTTTCAGGACTTTTGTTAAGCTGATATTAACCCCTGTGAGGGTAACTTTGTGTTCTGGACTGTTTTTGTGCAAATAAACGTGGACAGGAGCCCTTAAATGATAAATAATCGTGTGGATTAATGCTGTGAGAGCACCGTTTGAGTATGAAGATAAAGCACTATATTCGAGATATTCGCTAATTAAGTGCTGACATTTGCATAAAAATTCATGATTAAATGTTCACGATCAACACTATCTGTGAGATGGATCATATATGTGCAGACATATAGATGTGTAGTATGTTATTTAGACTACCATTAATACAATTCAGTTCATTTATAACTTATTCTTAATCAGTGATGAGCGGCATAGGCAATATTCGATATATTGAGAATAATTCTACTATTATTCGCAAATATTTGAATGTATGGTCACACATTGCGATTACCTTCAAAATGAATGGTGAATGGTGATGTGGTATATATAGAATATCTAAAATATAAATGATATAAAATATTAAATCACATAAGCTTCCCAATGCATAAGATTGTGAATATTCGAAATGACAAATATTTGCGAATTCTTGAATAGCCGATATTCATCAAAATATATTTGCAATTCGAATATTCAAGCTCAACACTATTCTTAATTTAAGGTATAAAGTTGGACTATAATATTTAAAGTACTAAGCAATAGAATAATAATCTTTTTGAATTGCAAACATGGAAATGTATGCAACAATGTGTGTTGCTGCTGCCTAAAGCAGTTACTAAGAAGGATAGGGTAATTTTATGAAGGATTGATTGTAGTAGGATACGTGGAAGAAATTTGTTCAAAAGCCAACATATTTCTTGCTGTGTGAAAGCTGACAGCTCTTGATGAAAGAGGATTGGATCACAAGTGGATCACCTGAGGATGCCTTCTAATGTTTGCCATCTGTGATTCCTCGGATTAAAGCATCAGAGAGCTTGGGTTGCTGTTTATTGTGCCAACTTGTTAGAGCTTGTGAAATTAGACTTGTTTATATGTACATCCCCAAGACACGGGATTAATGTCTTAATTATGGCCTTGTACAAACTGAAGGAAGCTGGAACAAGCCTCACAAGATCTGTTTGTTGTAATTTCAAAATATGCAGTATATATGGTTTTGAAAACATACTTCTAGCTATTGGTATCCATTTTATGGCGTAACTTTAACCGATTACAGATTTACCCACTCAAATGTGAAGCCAACCAGATGTGATTTTGTTTGCGTGTTACATAAATAGATGCATTTTCCTGTTATAAATTCTACTGTTTCTGCTTGCTGTGTGATATTTTGTGCCATTGGTTTGTTCATAGGTTTTGGAATCCTTTGGGACACCCATGGTACATTGCTGCCCATGTGCATCTTGTCACAATGTTAAAGATTACCTGGGATGAAGGTTTATCAAAGACTAGCTTCAAACAGTCATTTGGTGACTGCTGGGTTTATTGCCCTTTAGATGTTTACTGCCCAGCGGTACTTAGATGCATTTTTCGAGTACTTTGGAGCAGATTGATGCAAATGTCCCTTTTCTTCTTAAAAGAAAAACATTTAAGGAAGTATTTCCCCTAAAAAAGAACCAGACATTTGTAGCCTGGCAAGACTGAAAATGACTTAATAACGGAGGCAATGAACTTGGTGGTCCATATTATACTCCTGCTTGTCAAAGAGCTTGGCAAAGTCTGTGGGGGTCTGTGAATGATTAAGCAGATCATTCCCTGTGAATGGTTAAGAAGTCCTTTGGACCTCTGTATTTAATAAGGTGGGGAACAAGAGGACCCCTAGATACTAAAGAGGCCCGCACCCCCACAATGTCTGGCCCATGTTGTGTCTCCCCTTCGTTGAGATATGGCCAGGTGGTGGTACCCCCTTACTGTCCTTCTATTCTTGCCAAATAGGGTCTGGTTTGCTCTGTGGGGGAAGCCCATGGCCCCCCTTTTCCAAAGCATACCAGACTCTATACCAACAGAGGCTTGGTATGCTGGGGGGGGGGGGGGCACGCTGTTCAGGGTAGCCTTTTTTCAGAGCATGCCAGACCCCTGGTAAAAGGGGGTCTGGTATTCTCTGGGTGGGTGAGACCCATCCCCCTCTGACAGTCCAGTTGACCATGTGAATGCACCCTTTTGATACTTTTTTGTTGGTATTGTGGCTACAATTATGACCTAAAAGGTTTGAGAATTTCGCCCTCCATTGAAGTCAATGGTGGTTCTCCATGTGCATGTGAACAACGGGTATTTGGGGAAGTTTATCCCCTTTGTGAACAGCCTGTACAGAGATACATAAATCTGTCTCCTTTACATCTAACTGGAGTTGAACTTTAAGAAGAGGACATTTCTACTAGCGGAGGTTGGCACAATATTACCATAAAGCTTTAAACTCTTATGATACTGGGAATGTCGCCAAACTCTAAAGAAATACAACAAAAATCTGCATATTGCAATGTTAAATGCCACGTACTCAGCCTGACTGTCTGATCCAGGCTGGGAAGAAAGGCTGGAAGTGTATGTGCTGTTCTTGCAGACCACACATTTGATGCCCACTATACTGCTGAAAAGAATGTCAAGCTTTTAAGGAAAAAAAAAATCACAATGATTTTCTTTGATTTGAATATAATTCATATGTTGCAAATTAGAAGCTGCCTAGTAAGCTGATGAATAAAGGAATGTGTTTCCGTAAGTGCATATTAAATACATTTAGGGGAAAAAAAAGAGTTCACAGTATAGACTTCTGAGGCTGGAAAACTGGCTACAAGTGTTCAGATGGGGTAAGGCTCACCACAGTCCTGCTGCTGTACGGATTCATAAATGCTTTACAAATGCATTGTGAAGGATAATGCATTATAATGAAGAATTGCCGAATCGTCATATTCTCTGAGAGGCACCAATGAATCCCTATTCTCCTGGAGGACCTTCACAGTCATCTTACCTGCAAATTACTTGTGTTCATGAATGGAAACAGATAATGCAGGATGTTTTGTAAGCATGTTGATTTAATCTTGTCATCTGAAGGAAAGCTGCTTTCCCAACAGTTTGTCCCACTAATGTTTTTAATAAGCTTTAGATTTTTTGGTTAGCTATTGTGTGCGCAGAGAAGTGAAAAAAATGAGAAAGGACTGAGGATGCAGCTGTTACACATCTGTTGCTTGACCCACTGTTCTGAGACGTCTAACAGAATGGGAAGAGCTCTACGTGGCTGTACACTCCCTTATGCAGGCTCTAATGCCACAATGAACAATTTCCTGAGTTTGAAGAAACAGTCGAATGGAATCAATCTAAATAGGAGGAGGGGGTGGTTGGAGTCAATGAGCTGTTCATTCAAACAATTAGAAAACATTTTGATTGCAAAATCCAGGAATGTTTATTATATGATATACATGGCAGTCTACATTTTCTTCACTGGCCTGCAGTTTCAGGGAAGGCATTGGGAAAGGTGATGACTACAGGATTGTGTAGATAAAACCAAATTATTTATTATATGTTTTTTTTAATGTGTGCAGTGACTAGGCATTTTAACCTGTTAGGTGTCCACATTGGCAAGATACATAATCACTATAGTTGTAGTGGAAAAAATCCAAAACATTGAATTGTAACCCGAATAGGAATAGAAAGAAATCTTCCAATGGTGACACCTATTCTGGTGCCAATGGGAGATTTATGGAACTCTGGAGTGATTTCTTCTAATTCCTATTGTGTCTATAGGACTAAAAGTGAAGGGAACCCTCTTCAATGGCACATGTGGCACTACAAACATAAGGAGCATTTTGACCATTTACTACACTATACACTACACATTTACAATATGTCTGTTAAGTTGTTACTATTCACATCATTGTAGTATGTTTTAGGTTGGCCATACACCTTATGATCTCTCAGTCAGATATCCTTTAAGCTGGCCATACACCTTTAGATCTCTCTGTCAGATATCCTTAGAAAGTCCCTCATATTACATGGTTTTGGTAAAACAAAAAAAATCTAAAGGAAATCTGACAGAGAAATCTAAAGGTGTATGGTGACCCTAAGATCTCCCAACAACTATGTAGTGCCGGGTCCTCTGCGATTGAACACAGGTAGACTTGATGGTTTAGAAAGTCCCTCATATTACATGGTTTGGGTAAAACAAAAGGAGATCTAAAGGAAATCTGACAGAGAAATCTAAAGGTGTATGGGGACCCTTAGCCTTTTCTAAAACACTCTGCAGTAAGTATTTTGGATGGGATCGTGATCGTGCTTCCAAATGCTTTCATTCCAAATGCAAACACAAGCCATTCACCATGTTTCTGCTGTCTGCAAACACTTTGTCAGGGCCATTTCACACTATATGTATTGCGTTTTTAAAAACTCACTTCTGTATGCATTTTTGAATCATTTTACCTGCATTTTTCATTGTTTTGTTCAAAAACGCAAACACAAAACGCAAACACATATGTAATGCCAAAAACGCATGCGTTGTTGCATATATGTGGAAATGCATGCCTATAAAAAAGGCGTGTGAATGGGCCAATTATTCTCATTATCTGGAACATCCTCAATTATGGTAGAAGCCATGCCAGTCCTCACGTCCTTTTGTCATTAATCCTGTTCTTGTTCATATCCTATGCTATACCAGAATAGTTGGTAGTTGCTGTTAGTGTGCTTAGTGATGTTCATGATCGGATGTTTGCCTATGTGGGGACAAGCCCATGCAAATCAATGAATGGACATGACCACCTGCGATTGTCGCACGCGACAAATTGTGCTAGTGGGACCAAGACATAACTGATGTCATTAAAGAAGCAAGCTTTCGAGATTTAGCATTAAGCTGAACAAGGGATATCATAAATACTAAAATATTGTTTCTTTAATAACTTAATTTAGCCAATAAAACTATGCCTTAAAGAAGGGCTGTTTCTAGCTTTAAGGAGTTTAAACCCAAGTTCTGCATTTGAAAATAAATCCACCCATACACGGCTTAATTCCCCTGTTATCAATGGCATGCTTACTCAAGAATCATCAAAACTATCTTACATCGATCGTTTAGGGAATCGATACGCATCTCCTTGAAGAATTGGTTCCTGTCCAATACTTTGGATGGGGATCAACAGGGAAATTCAGGGAAATACTGACATGTCAGATCGATGCAATCGATTTTTCCTTGGAGTGGGATCCATCTTTTTAGTTGGGCTGCGAACATGCGTGGCAATAGATCAGGAATCGAGCCGTGTATGGCCAGCTTAGGGGAAGTTTTCCCAGATGAGATGTCACAAAGTGTAACAATGGTCCATGCCTGTGTAAAATGTACATTACTTTTATCAGAATCCTTTGTGGCCTGGTGACAAAGGGGGAGAATAACTAGGAAATAGGGACAGAGTGTTGTCACCCTATGAACCGTGTTATTCCATTGTTTCTTCATGGTTGTTATAAAATGTGAGGGTTATTGGTCATGTGTTCAGCTGTTGTTCATGGAGGATCATGGTAGTTACAGACTTGCTGTAACTGCTGATGGACTACAGATTCCAGCATGCATATAATTTTCTGTTCGTTTCACATGCCATTCTGATCACAAAAATGGCAAAGTCCCAACTTGCTGTGCTGAGAAGCTGCAACTGCAAGCATTCCCTTCTGCCAGTTGCTTCTGCCTTACATGCACACACATTACATACACGCATTCAGCTGTAATGGGTACAGGTGGGTACAGGCTTAGCAGGTATTTCTCTCACTACTATCTCCAGGATAATCACCCTGGTCCAAGATTGCCTTGACAGGTGCCTGTCTTTCTCCAGCCCTGTGCACAGCCTCCAATTACCTTCAGCAGGTTCTTTGGTCACAATTGCTCCACCAAGAAACAAATGTCAACAAACAGGAGTGCCTTTTTAAAGTAACTGGGGAACTTTATTTGTGGGTACCAAGCTGCAGTCTTAGGGGTTCAGTTCCAAACTAGGTCACTAACTGTGCTAGCCATTGTGGAAGTTGCACTGATATTCTTGGATACAGCCCATTAGCCTCCAAATTTTTCCTGAGCTAGGAGACACCCAGTCCCTGCTTGAAAAGGGGAAAGAAAGTAGTTTACATCCAGAAACAGCCTTCTGCCTCCAGGTTTAGTCAGCCGGTCCCATGAGGCGACAGCAGAACAGGCAGCTATGAAACAGCTACATTCACAGCTCGCAGAATACCCCGCCTCCAGCTGAATGGAACACTTATATACACTTTTAGGGCTGGCAACTCCCATTTGGGCTGGCACATTACATATAGAGAAAATATACCAGCAGGTGCTAGAAGCTTCCTGACCTTGTAAAAAGACAAAAAACTTTCTGCGTCAACAACATTCTTAACCGCTTTATGGGTATGAGCACTGTGTACATTCTGCAGAATTAGAAAGAGAATTGACAGGCCGGAGAGCCAATTAGCTGCAGTTCTCTCCCCTCTGAACGGGAAGGTTGACAGCTATGGGAGGAAGGAGCGGAGCTTGGGGCTCCCTAGTGGTTGAAGGGGCCTTATACGCATTCATAGTCTGCATAGCACAGAAACGACCCGGCCATAAAGTACCATATTTTCCGGACTACAAGATGCACCTTCTAACCCCCAAAAACGCGAGGGGGGGGGGGTGGTGGGGTAGGAAGTGCCTGGGTCTTATGGTCCACATGTGCGACCACCCGGTGTGCTTTCCCGGCAGATGGTAGGTCTGCACACAGCCGTATCTTCCATCTAAGCTGTATTGGCTATATTTACAGAGCCCCGCAGATATAACCAATGCAGAGTGTGTGTGTGGGAAAGCTGCACGCTGGCAGTTTCCTAACACACAGCTAGTGATGGCCGAAAAGTTTGCCCGGCGGACAGTTCGCAGCGAACATAGCATGTTCGCAGTTCGCTATGCCGGTGAACATTATGGGTGTTCTACCCACCCCCTACACCTTAACATGGAGACAAAGTGCGACCCCTCACCCTATCGTCAGGTCATACAGTACAGCCAATAACATTTCCTTTCGCTCCTGGAGGACACCCCCCCCCCTTATAAAAGAAGCAGCCCAGCAGCCATTTTACATTTCTCCTGTGTCTTTAGTACTAGATAGATAGGGAGAGCTGCTGCTGACTGAGGGATGGCTGAGCTACTCTCCTACTATACTCCATCCAGTGATCTGTAGCTATAGCTAAGGTGTTCTGTTACATGTAGTTCATCATTACTGAATCACAAAAGCCCTCCTCTGGGGGTGGGGTATGCTGTATTATGCATTGCAAAGAGATCTTACTAAATGTGATGCTCTGCAGAAGGTACTGTCCGGTAACTTTTGGCACAATCTGTAATCTAGATGGGATGACCTGAAGAAAACAGCATTTAAAAAAATCCATATGGGGGGGGGGGGAGTTTAGCCATTGATCCTCCTCTGGCGTGACACTGTGCAGGTGGCTGCACCCTTTTGACTATTTTTATTGGTATTTTGGCTGCAAATATCACCTGAAGGTTTAAGAAGTTCCCTCTCCAATAAAGTCAATGGAGGTTCGCTGTTCGCATGTTCGCAGCGGGTATTTGCAGAAGTTCAATTCGCCTGTTCGCGAACAGCCAAAGCTGATGTTCAGCCATCACTACACACAGCGAAGAGATGACAGGGAGACCAGAGTGCAGATTCAGCCGCCAGCCCTCCCTTCCGCCTGTATGAGGAAGATGAGATTCCGAAGTGTTCTCTCCATTTTTGTGGCTGATATTGGGTACTGCAGAGGATTTTTCCCTAATTCATTTAAACGAATAAAAATATATTTTTTTCTGATTTCCTTCTCTTAAACCTGGGTGCATCTTATAGTCCGAAAAATACGGTATTCCTTTCTGGGAATGCAATCCTTGTGTCATTCTAGTGCTCTATGGTGGGTTAGATAAGTACCAGCCACATGGCTTATAAAAACTGTCCTCAGTCATAAATAATGAGTCTGGTCAGACAGCACTGGGACTAATTCTGATGCCTGTGGGACTGCACATATCTAGACTGTCATATTTAGACTCACTATCTAACATTAACATAATCAGTAGTAGAAGTAGTAAATTAAACTATAAAATTAGAGGCTGTTTCTTCACTAAGTATCTATTTTAGTGGCCACAGAAAAGGTTTATATGTAAAGAGAATTTGTACTGTCTTGTGTTCACTACTGCTACATATTTAGTGATAAAACAGATATTGGAATGGATAACACACTAAGCCACATATCATTTCACTGACAGGATTCATATATAGAATGACATAAATCATAGCATAATTCTTCTTGTTGAAGGCGGTTCCCAGAACTTGTTTTACAATTAACATTCATGTGGAGATTCATAAATTACTCTTCACCGGTATTACCAAGTTATTTTCCCTAAACTAGTTACATTGTATGTTATATAATTATATAGATTGTGACAGTTTTACAGTCATGTCTGTAGATTTTCCATTATGTAATAAAGCCAATCATCATATTTTCAAAATAAAGAAACATAATCATTTGGCACAACATGGTGCTCCACATTGTTGATGATTCTTCCCTAGATGCATTTGGCTTTTTCAAAGTTTTATGATTTTATATTTTATTGTACAGGTATAAACTTTAATGGTAATAAATGTAACACTAATATCAGTAATATTTATATCATATATCATATTATAAAAGAACAGCTGATGCTGAGGAAGGAGGACACCTAGTCCCTGGATCTAAAGGAACTACCAATTTCACTAATGGGCAAATTTTCACTTTGAGTCCCCCGTCTTTGGCAGTGAGCGTGCAAGGCCTGAACTCACCTAACATAGAAGTTGGCTGAGATAATCTATCATGGTCATCTTGGACAAATATCTTCGGTGTGTACAACTGTCAGACAAGAATGTTTTTTGACCTATCAAGATGGAGATCGTCCTGCCCTAGCTATGGGGAAGGACACATCATGGCTCCCCTCCCTTGCAATCAATAGTTTTCATTCCTAAGTATCACAATTGAATGCTTCTATATAGCTTCAGAATAAAGCTAGCCATAGACACGTCACCACGCTGTGAGCAGTCTGCTAAATGTCGGACAGGAATCCTGTGTGTTCCACTAACACACGGGACTCCTGTCAGACTGAAGCCAAGTAACTCGGAGAGGGAGGAGACTCCCCCTCCGAGTTAACAGCCTGCAGCTCAGTTGGGCAGAAAAATAACCGGCAGGTCGGATCCGTGTGCGATCCGACCTGCCGGCTTTTTTTCTACAAAAGTCAAGGTGGGCTCCCACATAGTTGCGGCAGACCAACCTTTATGTGCTCGGCGGGAGCGAGCATGCAGGTTGGTCTGCTACAACTATGGCCGGGAATCTGCCCGTCTATGGGGGGCTAAAGATGCTATTTTTGATTTAATATTTCTTGCTATTAAGCCCCCCATAGACAGGCAGACTCCTCCATACAACTTTCATGAGACTTACCAACAACTATGTAGTATAGTGACCTCCCTGATAGAATACATAGTGATTAGAAGGTGTAGAAAGGTCCTCCTATTACATGGTTTTGGTAGAAGAAAAGTTGGTTGTACAGAAGTTGCATGGAGGAGTCTGCCTGTCTATGGGGGGCTTTAGGCTAGTTCTACACTGACAACAGGGTGGGCATTATGGACACGTCAGTGTGTTGTGTCCATTGTGTCCACTATTTATGTTCTGTTTTTTGTGTGCAGTAATTGAAATGTTTGCAGTATCATACCCTATTAATTTAAACTAACATTCTATGCCTGAAAACACATCAGGCATGTTTTGCTCACAGCGCACCCATTGTTTATTATTGATCATTGTCCTGTTGAAGGTAATGACGCACCCACATTTACTTGAAAGGTGATGGAGATTTTAATTGAATCCATTTCCAACCACTTAAACTAATGTAAAGCCCCCCATACACCTTTAGATTCCTCCATACAATTTCCATCAGATCTACCAACAACTACGTAGTCCGGGTCCTCCCTGATAGAATAAATAGTGATTGAAAGGTGTAGAAAGGTCCTCATATTACATGGTTTTGGTAGAAGAAAAGTTGATTGTACATAAATTGCATGGTAATTGTATGTGGTGTATGGGGGGCTTAAGTTTACATTTAATTGACATTTATTGCCTATCATCATATGACTTCCTATTTGACCACCAATTTAATGTGAAACTCTCATGTGGAGTCTTTTGTAATCAATTCCTACTCCAGAAGCAAACTTTTGGCTTTTGCTGGGATAAACATCACCAGCCCACAGTTGAATGACATCCAGTATGTTATAAAACAACACAGCCATTGAGCCCTTCTTGGACTAAACACACCAAAAAAATCATACCATGTTATATGAGGGACTTTCTAAACAATAAAGTCTACCTGTGTTCATTCGCAGTGGACCCTATACTACATAGTTGTTGCACACTTGTGTCACTGCACATTCATATTATTAGAATTTTTGACTAATTAATGTTAAAATTGTATAAGTTTGTTTAAAATATATGGGGTGTCTGTGTGGTAATGCCTATTGTTCAGATCAAATACTATGCATAAAGGGACGATTTACAAGATTTAAATACACAGGTTGATTTTGCATTTAATTCCCAAGCAGTTGATCGCCATGTGCGACTATCAATGGTTCAGGAATTGAACGCTGCCCGTCTTGAGCGATTGATCCTGCTCCAACAAAATATCAAGGGTCCTTATACAAGTATCGTCCAGGGATCAATGCTCCAAGGTGGTGTGCTTCAATTCCCTAAGATGTTGCGCATCGATTCCCCGTACGATCATTGTTCCATCATTTGCCAGTTTTTGCACCACCACGTTGTGACCGATCGGACAGCGATCGCTGGGGAGCCATGTATGGCCTCCTTAACAGAACTATCTCTATTTGTGTTTTGCACACACATTCCTCCATGTAAACACCTAAAACATGAATTTTTTGCAGTAATTAGTGATGGCCGAACATCAGCCAGGTCTGTCCGCGAACTGGCAGATCGGACTAAAGAAGTCCGCCGTCCGCCTGTTCGCGAAAGTGACGTCAGTGACGTCACATCCGGTCCATGGAACGCATAGTTCCTGGTTAAGGGAGCCGGATGTCACTTTCTGTTCTCGAGCCGGATTTTCACTAGAAGATTGGCTTCATTCGCGGTCTTCTAGTGAAAAGATTCTTCCTTCGGCATGATCTCACTGCTTCTGATCCTGCCGGAAGAAAAGAGATCTTCTTCTCACCGGCGAACGGGGCGTGTCGAACACATACATGTTCGTCGCCAAACTGTCCGCCTTGCTAGCAAGATGATTTATAATTTTGGTTAGCCATTTTCACAGCACATGATCTCTACTAACCAGGATGATCATTTCTACTACTTCGTGGTTTTTTCTTTGGTCAATTGATGAGTTAGTGGGCACAAGAGATATTGATACTTGTAAGGAGTCTAAAAAGCCTTTCAAAAGTGATGAGAATGACTTGTTTACAAGGCATCTATAACCAAAATAACGTAGAGGTTTATTAACAAATATGTTTTAGGGAAAAATCTATTACATAGTGTCAGTGTTACAATTTCTCAACTATGATTTCATTGGGTCAAATCATATTTTTCGTTATTTGTTACCTTTGTTGTATATGTGGTATAGCACAGGCTATCCTGTTGCAAGTGAATAGCGTAATTTATGCTGTTGCTTCTGTATAATTACTGTTACTTACACTGAAAATCCCTTTTAAATTTAAAATCAACTCAGCCAGGATGTTGCAATTATGTTGCAAACTGGGTGTCAGTAAACCCCAAATCTATTTTTGCCATTACAAATTACCAAACAATGCTGACTATTACTGTATGTACCGTATATACTTGAGTATAAGTCGAGTTTTTCCTCCCAAAAAAATGGGCAGAAAGTGCTCCCCTCTGCTTATACTCGAGTCAGCTGAGAGGGGTCCACTCACCTCACCTAAATTGCCATGCTGAATGCTTCAGACAAGCAGCTTCCCTCTTCCGTCGATCTTCTGCGATCTCTCTCTCTCTTGTCAGCTTCCGTGCTTCTGTGTGCTTCAAGATCAGCTGATGAACAATAATAAACTCCACACTGCCACCTAGTGGCCAGTTACTAGTTCAGATACAACACTCCATAGCCTAAAAAATAAGAATTGCCCTGCACAACCCATCCTGTAATAATAATAATCCTGTGTTCTCTTAAATTTATTGATGGTGTGGCACTAAGATTAATCCTGTTTGATTAATTTCTAGGGGCAATGGTGCTTTCTCTATATTTTCTCATTTAGAAAATTCCACTATCTGACTGCATTTCCCACCCTCACCCCGGTTCAATAAGTTTTTCCAGTTTTTGTAGATAAAATTAGGTACCTCGGCTTATACTCGGGTAGGCTGATACTCGAGTATATACTGTAGTTTTTTTGTGTAAAGCTCTTACCTAGTAATCCCAACAGTTCCTTGGTTTCTCTCGTGGCCTGGGTAGGGCTGAAGGTTAGAGGTACATAACATGAACATTTAACATGTAACATGCAACATGTTACAACAAAATATGCCCCTGGCAGTGCCCACCCATTCTAAATTAATCTGTAATACCCCCAAAAACCAGTACTAGCCCCCAGTCTCAAAACCTTTACCAGCTTGGGTACTACCAAATAACTATGACTAGAAGAAATCATTCAAACCAACTGGGTCAGTAAGCTCACAGTTCTCCGATTTGGTGACTGCTCCTTTACCAGCATATCACTAAGGCTATGTCTCTACTGCATTGAAGCAAATAAACCTTAACTACCCAGTGGATCCTCTGTTCACACATCTGCCGATGCAGGGGTTAACATACTGTATTATGTTAATCCCTGCATCGGCAGATCGGCTCAGCACCGTAAGAACAGAGGATCTGCCTGGAAGGTGATGTGTATGTGCTCCATATGTGCACTTAACGCAGGGGGTCCCGACGGATCACACAACGCAGTGGAGACATACCCTAAAGCTAGCCACACACGGTTCGATTTTGGTTCAATCGATGCTCGATTAGATGAATTTTTTCATCGATTGAACGAAAATCGAGGAATGCCCACATGGTACGATCGACGATAATTGTTCGATGAAGGCAGAAAATCGAATCGAATTTTGATCGGACATGTTGGAAAATCATCGTCGATTATGCCAAAATCGTTTTATAATCGATAATGTTTGTGGTGTTTCTCCTGGATCGATTAGATTAGATATACATAACATAGACCACTTCAATCGGGAATTCAAACGTTTCAATACCAAAATCGACGATTTTAGTAATCTTTTGGAATCGAAATCTCACCACAATCGCAAACTCAATGTGGGGTGTATGTTGATGCGATTAAGATCGATTTTCGATTAGACGATTGAATTCCTCGATCTAATCGAGCATCGATTGAACCAAAATTGAACCATGTGTGGCTAGCTTAAGTCCCCATGATCCAGACATTTTCCTTTATGAGCACTGTCAGGTTCCAGCTGTTGAGACAATAAAGACCAATTACAATAGAAAAAATAGTTAAGAAAACAAGAGAATGACAAAATTCGAACATTATACGATAATTAACATTGACATTAACATTGAGTATAGAGGCAGTATGGGTCAAAATCGTTCCAAATAGGAAGAGACTGCCCCATCCATCTGTAGTTCAACACTTAAAAGCCCACCCACTCCCACCTGATGCCAATTCCCTTGACACATTAACTATCTCCTTATCACAGCCTGCCCCATCAGGGTGCCCCTGGGCTGAGGTTGTTCATTGCTGGTGTCCACTCCAAGCAGCCTGATGATGTTCCTGTGGCAGTGTGGGGACTGAAATGCTGAATATAGCATTGACATCACAGGTCACTTAACTGGCTAATTCTTAGATTCCTCCTTACAGTTATGGAGGAAAGATACAGTGGCTTGCAACAGAACTTTTCCACATTTTGTCACGTTACAGCCACAAGCATGAATCAGTTTTATTGGAATTCCATGTGAAAGGCCAATACAAAGTGGTGTACATGTGAGAAGTGGAACGAAAATCATACATGATTCCAAACATTTTTTACAAATAAATAACTACAAAGTGGGGTGTGCGTAATTATACAGCCCCCTTTGGTCTGAGTGCAGTCAGTTGCCCATAGACATTGCCAGATGAGTGCTAATGACTAAATAGAGTGCATCTGTGTGTAATCTAATGTCAGTACAAATACAGCTGCTTTGTGATGGCCTCAGAGGTTGTCTAAGAGAATATTGGGAGCAACAACACCATGAAGTCCAAAGAACACACCAGACAGGTTAGTAATTGAGAAATGTAAAGCAGGCTAAGGCTACAAAAAGATTTGAACATCCCATGGAGGACTGTTCAAGCGATCATTCAGAAATGGAAGGAGTATGGCACAACTGTAAACCTACCAAGACAAGGCCGTCCACCTAAACTCATAGGCCGAACAAGGAGAGCGCTGAGCTCTCCTCTCCATGGTGACTCTGGACGAGCTGCAGAGATCCACAGCTCAGGTGGGGGAATCTGTCCATAGGACAAGTATTAGTCGCGCACTGCACAAAGTTGGCCTTTATGGAAGAGTGGCAAGAAGAAAGCAGTTGTTTACAGAAAAGCATAAGAAGTCCCGTTTTTAGTTTGCCACAAGCCATGTGGGGGACACAGCAAACATGTGGAAGAAGGTGCTCTGGTCAGATGAGACCAAAATTGAACTTTTGTGCTATGTGTGGCGGAAAACTAACACTGCACATCACTCTGAACACACCATCCCCACTGTGAAATATGGTGGAGGCAGCATCATGCTCTGGTGGTGCTTCTCTTCAGCAGGGACAGGGAAGCTGGTCAGAGTTGATGGGAAGATGAATGGAGCCAAATACAGGGCAATCTTAGAAGAAAACCTCTTGGAGACTTGAGACTGGGCGGAGGTTCACCTTCCAGCAGGACAACGACCCTAAACATAAAGCCAGGGCAACAATGGAATGGTTTAAAACAAAACATATCCATGTGTTAGAGCTAGAGCTGTTTTGCAATGAAGAATGGGCGAGGATTTCAGTCTCTAGATGTGCAAAGCTGGTAGAGACCCTAAAAGACTGGCAGCTGTAAATGCAGCAAAAGGTGGTTCTACAAAGTATTGACTCAGGGGGCTGAATAATTACGCACACCCCACTTTGCAGTATGTTTGGAATCATGTATGATTTCCGTTCCACTTCTCACGTGTACACCTTTTTGTATTGGTCTTTCACATGGAATTCCAATAAAACTGATTCATGTTTGTGGCTGCAATGTGACAAAATGTGGAAAAGTTCAAGGGGGACGAATACTTTTGCAAGCCACTGCATGTGTCGAAGTATATAAAGTTATTTATACTATTCAGAATATAGTGACTAAGGCTTAGTGACTTTTTCTGTTAAAACTATAGACAACTTGTGAACAAACTAGCTCTGGCAGTAGGGTACATACTGTTCTAATTGTAAACATCTATACATCTTGTTTGTCTAACACATCTTGTCTAATAATAAAAGCATACCTTCAGTTTCCATCAAAATGCACATTCTGTAGTGATGCCTAGTAACACATATAATAAATATCTTCCATGTTGAATACTTGGGTTCCCTCTGAGTACTGAAGATCTAGGACACATTATTATTAGGATGGAACCTTAATACTTAACACAGACCAGTATTTTTACAACATTCAGCCATGGTAGATCTGGAACTGAGCAATAGTGATGCATACAATTAAACGTGTACTCTTTTACAGGGTGCATGTTAAAACATTGAGGATTGTCAGCCAGGTTAACTACAACACTTCAGGCACACATCACATAGACACAGCATCCTGTAGTTTTATTAGGGATGTAAACTGACCACTCCAGCATAACTTTCTGCTTTTTGCTTAGCTTGGTCTGATCATAAGGAAGAGCAGGGGACTAATATGATCACCAAACAATAGATGCTCTTTTTCAAATTCAAAGAACGAAATGGTATATTAGTTTATATAGATGGAGGAAGCTTTGTATTATTTATTATAAAGGTATTATATATTGCACTGTAACATCATTCTGGAGAATTATTCAACAAAAACATATATAACTTTGTCTAATGATATCCAAATGTTCTTTTCCTACTGACAGATGCTGCTCAGGAGAAAAGTATCTTGGATGATGTTTTGGGTGCAGTACCTGAAGTGGTGGTTAGGTGGCGCTTGTGTAGTCTGGCTGACTTCTCTGGTTATCTGTCTCTAAGCCAGGGGAGCCAGACGGACCCACAATCACATTTTACAGATACTGACATGCAGGAACTTGGCTCCAAAGTACAGAAAAAAGGTGGAATAGCCGTGTGCTGTACAACATGATGTGGCAGTAACAGTCCAGTAAAATGTTCACAGGATTTCTAAGATGCTTGCCGAAGAATCACATTTATAGCTTCTTCACAAGTCTCCGTACTACATATAAGTCTCCGTACTACAGACGATATACTCATTTGAAACTATTTGGAACTTTTTGGATTTTAAATGTGTCTTAACTTTTATTCATGGCTAAAATGTAACTCTTTATATGCCTGGCTTCATTTACATGCATATTTTCCAGCTGTCCTATTTTCCATGTGCAGTTCCAGACTTTTAAAGCTTTTCTCTGAAACTTTCATCCATGGAATTGTGTTTGTTGCAAAAACACTAATTATGTATCCTTATTATCTTGGCATTTAAAATACATATTAACCCACTGCCCTTACTTGTGTATGCTATGCACACAATACATATAAAATTATGGTGCGAAAACTGCAGTAGTCACATTTACAGAAATATCTCTATCTCCTCTTCACTGCATTGTCGGAATTGTGGGGAAGCTCAAGAGCATCAGAATTCAGGATGGTCTGCAATATAATACGCAGGACAGAGTGCACAGATGGGAGCAACATAAAAGGATGTTGATCATCTGGAAAAACATTGCCTCAACAAACAAGGAAGTACTGCTGACTGGCAGGATCACAGAGTGTTTTTTTCTGTTCATATACACTACAATATCAAATAAAGAGAGAGAAAGTCAGGGTTTCAGAGGTGGCAATCTATCTTACAAATGTTTGTAAGCCCATAATAATTAAACTTTTTTTTATTTTATCAAAGGATTTAAAAGTTAATATGTCACACAAAACCTTGGTTCAAAGGGGGAAAGAGGAACAACACAGGTCGGAGATCATCGTTCAACCCCTCTTACAAAAACAATATAAACTTAGTTTACAGACAACACGGCTCAATATTGCAGCTGTTCGAGGTTCCCTGCGGCAACGTGATAACATCATCCTGCTGCTGACCCATATCGGAGGATCTGGAGCAGCTCAGCCGATGCTTTGCATGAAGACCGGTGGTTCCCATGCAAATCAAGGACATCGATAGTGGTTCCCAGTCATGTCCGATATCCCACTTTTCGAGCAGGATTGATTGGTCCCACTCAAAAACTGGGATGGCCGCATATGATATGGGCCAGATAGATGGCCGTGAGTGCGCACCCATCGATTTGGCTCGTATCTACACGTGTGTTCCCAGCTTACGACACATTTTGCCCTTGGGGCTTTTTCAAGAAGACCTAAGCACTTTTGCGGATGACAATGTCTGTCCCTTCTCTCCCAAATATCATCAAGGTTGTTAGTCAGAATATCTATGTGCCACCTTGAAGGAATTATAGTGTCTTAGAAAAAATTGTTTTGCTAGCGTCAAGCCAACCGTTATTTCCAAAATAAAAGCTGGGCTGTATAGATCTCAAAGGTAGTTAATTTCTACCTACCATTCATTTCTAACATGTCTGATCACTGCTCAATCTACTTTATGTTCAAACACTTTTTGTTTTTTTGTTTTATCTTGCTATTGGATGAATCCCTGGCCAAGTGCATATCAGAGGGTACTGCATGATGCTACAGCTTCTGTACAAGTCAGCTACCCTGTATGTTTGACAGTTGGTGTCACACACTGAGGAACCATACTTTTGCCAACTTGAAAATCCCTCCTGATGCCCAAGCTTAGGGATCGTTGACATTTTTAAATAGAAAGGTAGACAAAATTTTGCATTGTCGAATTTCCCTGGGGCCATTTTAACTTTTCATTAAAAAACAGTATTGCAGTACAAAACTGTTCATTTAACCTGCCACGGGCAATTCTCTACTCACCCACCCACCCCCTTCACATTGATGATGCCGGGAAAGTGCTGGAAAAAGCCAGCGCCGCTTTCTTAGCATTGAGGTCAATGATGCTGAAGAGGTCAATGATACTTATGATAGTTATAATCGGCGCATGCTTGCCGGGGATAGGTAAGTATCCCAAAGAGGTTTGGAACCACATATGCAGAACACAAACACGTAAAAATTGCCCTTGATGCAGTGCGGACGTGGCTTTTCTGCGTTCTGCTGATGTGTCCATTCATTCTCAATGTACGCGACCCCCTGCATCGCCGTGGTGACGTTGCGGAACCCTGCTCTAAAAATTAGGTAGTACAGGTGAGTTTCTTTGACAACGCAGAAGAATTAGAATGGGAAGTGTGCTGTCTGCATTTTTCCCCTGTGTTGAACCTTTGTCCAGCTCGGGGGAAAAAGACCCAGTGGAGACAAGCCTTCAAGTTTCTGTTCACTGAAAAAGTTTGTTTATTATCTCCTAGTTTTGTGTAGCCTTGTATGTTGTAAACAAATAAATACTACAGACTGGTATAGAAAAGTAGATTTAAAAAAAAAGTACTGCAAATATATTTTACTGTTGTTGATTTGCAATGTAAGGGAAATGTGTTTTTAAAGCCAGACACAGACTTTTTTAATTAGCTGAGCACATCAGAATGTTTTTATCACGAACATTGGTCTGTATGGGAGGTGGTGGGTGGAGTGTGT
>CM070034.1:53813323-53826243 GCA_036250615.1 Ptychadena robeensis | reverse complement strand
ATCCCATTGACTATCATTGTAGAAATCCTTCGTGCGGATTTATTGCGTGAAATTTTTTTTGTCATGGATTCCCCTCTGTCATGTCATTGTCCAGGTGTTAATCCCCACTTGAAATAATTTCAAACACTATTGTGGCCAGAAAGGGTCCCTTTGTTTTTTAAAGTTCGCCTGCCCATTGAAGTCTATGGCGGTTCGCCGGTTCGCCGGGTTCACAAACTTTTGCGAATGTTCGCGTCCGCCGTTCGCGAACATCAAATTCCGGGTTCACGCCATCACTAGTGATGCAACAGGACAATGACCCAAAGCATACAAATTATTCAACAAAAGAATGTCTTCAACAGAACAAAATATGCCTTCTGGTATGACCCAGTCAGAGTCCTAACCTCAACCCGATTGAAATGCCGTGGCGTGACCTTAAGAGAGCGATTCACACCAGACATCCCAAGAATATTTCTACACTGAAACAGTTTTGTGAAGAGGAGTGGTCCAAAATTTCTCTAGATCTTTGTTCAGTTCTGATCTACTGGATTCACATACTTTTTTCACCCTGCACTGTTAATGTTTGCATGAAAACATATACTATTTGTGTAGTATTATTTTAAGCAGATTGTGTTTTTCTATTGTTGTGACTTGGATGAAGATAAGAGCACATTTTATAACCATTTCATGCAAGACACCACGTAATCCCAAAGGGTTCAAATACTTTTTCTTGCAACTGTAGTAGTCCCATCAGTCTGTTTATTCTTTTATGCATTTTTTGACAACATATTTATTTTATAAATCCATGTTGGCTATCTTTTTCTCACACCTTAGAGATATATGGCTGAGGCTTATCATTGATATGCTTTATAGAGGTTTATTTCTTTGAGGCCAGTAATTTAAAGCAGAAGTTCAGGCACTTGTACACACAAACTTTAACACACTTTGCCCGGACCATTAGTTATGATAAGGCCATAGCTTACTCCAAAACCAAATGAAGGCCCCACACAGTGATAGAAAAAGTAATGAATCTTTCATTGGCTTCAGAATATTTACCAATAAAAGTAAAATTTCTCACATCTGTTTCACACACTAGAGTATGCTATTTTCAGGTCTTTCCAGGAATTTTCACTTTGATATTTTCTATCACTTTGTTTTGTATGTGGTGTTTAAAATATCTTGCCAATAATAAATGTTTTACTTACAGGTTTAAAGATTAGTCAGTGATGAACTCAATCCTTCAATAAAGTGACCCTTTCAGAGCAGGCCCAGTTGTAAAAGGGTGTGAAAGAATAGAATATATACTCACTTCGCTGGCAGACCTTGTCCTTAGATTTGCTGTAGCTTCTGAAGGCAGTTCTGCCTCATTCTTTTTTTCATTTTACCATCCTTTATGTCCCTACTGCTGTTCCTGAAGCTCCCAGACAATCAGTGTGGTTTAAGTTTGACCATGAATGCATTTTCATCTGCTATCTAGATCTATGAACCTACTCTCTTCAAGATGTTCTTGGTCAAATGTGGGTATCTCTTGTACTTCTAGTGCCTTCTTTAGACATTTGGACAGACATCTAGGGCTAAAGTAGTTAGAACTGATAAGCATCTCGCCCTCAAAGACATTGTACTTCCATGTCTTTGTCCATGACACGAGAAGTAAGTACAAAAGTAAAGAAATTTAAGAGGAAAGCATGGTAAGAGGAAGATGGTTGGCAAAGGGCTGTAGCCTGAAACAGCTAATAACTAATTCCAAATCTGGGGTGGCTACTGAGGTGGGACTTTAATGGCACACAGATCACATAAAAATGTTCAAAAAAGGCATAATTTATTAGGAGCGACAATAATACGTCAATTTCATTAATAAGCTTCAATATGGATAGTCAAAGGCATTATTCTCGACGCGTTTCACCCTGATATTTAGGGCTTCGTCAGGAGTTGTGTCCTGGATTCCATTCTCAAAGCGTTTTGCCCTGATATTCAGGGCTTCACCAGGAGTTGTGTCCTGGATTCATTCTAAACGAGTTTCACCCTGATATTCAGGGCCTCATCGGGAGTTGTGTCCTGGATTCATTCTCAACACGTTTCGCCACATCGTTGGTGGAACGATGGTTGGATCTGTTTTTTAGGCAAGTGTATCCTACCAGCGTGGAATAACTGTGTGCCGTTAAAGTTCCAGGGGTTAGCCACCCCAGATTTGGAATTAGAGTGATTTCTGTCTAAACACAATTTTGTAATTATGTATCACTTATGTTCACTGAGATGACCCTAAGGCTTTGTTTCCATTGCGTTGGGACCCCTCCGCTAAGCGTACACGCTTAGCGGGGGGTCCCAACGTAACAGATAGACTAAGGGCTTGTTTTCATTGTACGCAGGGGTCCCGACGTATCTCACAGACTCAGCCTGCCGGCGGATGGTCGGAGCGCCATTGCGCTGAGCCGATCCACCGGTGTCAGTCTGAACGTAGTCGAGTACGTTCAGCCTGACACCGGCGGATCGGCTCAGCGCAATGAAGACAGACCTGTCTGCCGAGCAGGTAAGTCTATCTGTTACGTTGGGACCCCCCGCTAAGCGTGTACGCTTAGCGGAGGGGTCCCAACGCAATGGAAACAAAGCCTTACCTGCTTGGCGGACGTGTCTGTCTTCATTGCGCTGAGCCGATCCGCCGGTGTCAGGCTGAACGTAGTCGAGTACGTTCAGCCTTTACACTGGCGGATGTGTAAACAGACCATCCGCCGGCAGGCTGAGTCTGTGAGATACGTCGGGACCCCAGCTAAGCGTATACGCTTAGCGTAGGGGTCCCGACGTATAATGGAAACAAGCCCTAAGTTTATTATGAATTATTTTATCTTTTCTTTCACCATTAACAGAACTTAATATTGTTGCACAATGTTGTGTGTCTAGTGTCCTTTTTCCTCTCTGTCTCTTACAGGGGGGCCATACTCCCTCTACAAATTGGGAGATGGACACCTCCACAATACTTCATCACCCACCCTTCAGACAGTCCCATTTTACCCTGTAAGTTTTGTCTAGTTCCATACACCACCTGATGGCCCTTTCTGGACACTGACTTCACTGCTACTGTGTGATTGCTCCTGACAGTTGTGTGCAACTATTAGAGGAAGACCTATGCAGATAAGAAATATGAATGATCTCATTAAACACACGCTACAAGTGGCCTCTTACATTAGTGCTAAAAACAAAATTTGCCTGTCTTGACTTATGATAGAAAGGATCATTTGGGTGTATGCCATTATATGTTTAATTTAAATAGCAAAGAAATGCCAAAATGAATATTTCATTAACACAAAGCAAAAAGTAGAACAGACCACAATGTTGTGGCATGCCATGTTCCAAAGATTAACTACCACGTAAAGTCAAATGCTGTGTAAATTAGTTGTCGTAATATACATCTGGAAAAAAAATCTACACTACACTGTAATTATATTAGGCTATTTGAGATTTGAGTCTATTTATTTACAAGGCCAATAAACTCTTACACTTATAAACTAGTCATTGTCGGATGTTTTAAAATAACACACACAATGACTATACTACTGTTTCTGACTTTGTTTAGAGCCAAATTGAGACTAGAGGAAACAGCTAGCCCACGTCCTTTATATATACCAGATACATGGTTATATAAACTTACGTTACTTGGCCCCACTTTAACCAATCGCGGACACCTGCAAACTGACAGCCACAACAATGCTGGTATATATATGTCAGTATGTGGATGAGTATACGCGCTCTCCCACTGGGACTTAGTAGTAGACCCAAGTTACAATGGGAATAACTACCCCACATACTGTTTGCTTAACCATTCATTTAGATTGACATGTTATGTTTTCTTTACATGATAATTACTTTGTATTTACTGTATAAACTCTGGTGGATGCAGGGTGGTACACCGAGGCCTTCACCGGGGGAATGCTGTGAGTGTGGGCTCGTTGGTCTGGGGTCGCCATCGGTCCCCGAACCTTACTCATTTTTGGGGGGCAGAGGCCCGTCCCCCATTGCCGTCAGCCTCTGGCTCATTGCGAGTTGGCGTCCGTGCGTCGCCATGGAGACTGTGAGCCACGTCAGTGGTTAATGGGTGGGCTCCTGGTCTCCATGGCGACGGCGGGGGATATAAGGGCGCATGTGGAGGGGCTGACCATCTGCTGGATGTGACGTGAAGTGCTTCTCACTTCTGGACGGGATGTACAGCATCACTGCTCGGGGAGACGCGGCCTGCCGTGGCCACACTGGGGCCATCGGCAGAGAGTTCAGGTTAGGAACACTCAGTATGGTTTGTGTTTTAGTTTTGATTGGTTGGAGGGGACTCTCTTATGTGTAGTGATCTTGGACACACAAAGGTTAGGGAAGACAGGGGAGGTTGGGCAGCTGGAAACACTTACACAGGCTGAGGTACACAGGCTGAGGTTCACACATACACTAGTTTCACACATACACATACACATACTTACACACACACACACAGAGGCATTGGCCCTATACACCTCACCTGGTGTATAGTTTACTCACTAACACACTTTTTATGCTCCTGTTGATGGCCCCACTGTGGGGGTGTGTATCTGCTACTGTCCTGGGTATGTAGGTGCTTGACTCCCCTCTCTTTTAACATATTCATCCACAGATGGTCGGGGCCTAACACTATGTGCCCAGTTTTGGTCCCCCGTTATTGTGCAGCCCTTCGCTCTTCTTTCCCCTCCTAGGAGGGAGGAGGAGGGGGGACGAATGTCGGACCTCTATGGCCCTCGGGCCTCACCCCACCATATGGAGGCCTCGGTTGTATCCTTGTGCATCCACACCACATTTACTATATGTGAGTAAACACACAAAACTTGGACATATATTTTCAGTGGACTAGCACTGTTCTCATCTTTACTAGACTAACCCCTGATCCTTTCTGATCTTTCATTATGTGGCATTGGGTAACATAAAGATTCTCCTGAGGAAGCCTAACGGCGAAACGCGTCGAGAAGATGTTACTCCATTGTTTGTACCCATATGGTTTCTACATATATCCATTATGTGGTTAGAACTTTCATGTAATTGAAATTGTTTTTACTCTGATGATGTAATACGCTTTTTGAACACTGTATCCACTGTAATGTCTTTGTTTATGATACGATTGCTAGATTGACCATCTGGTATCTTCACAAATAAAATATGCTTAAAATCTATACCTTATGATTTTCTTTCAGTGCCCTTAAAGTCCCCATCGGAGCCCCTAGTCTCCACATTGGGAAATGTGGGCCCCCATGTTGTTTGACATGCGGACCCAACTATCCCTAAAACCTTCCAACTATTTATTTACAAGTTAGTCTATTTTTGTTTTACTTTACTTTTACTGTACTTAGTAAGATTAACCCTCTCAGGCTTTATTAAATAAAAGAGTAAGGCCATAGCTTCACTGGGCGTCAGGATGAGTTAAGTAAAAATGCATCAAAAACTGTGTGTTGAGGGGACAGCAAATTTAGGGCATGTTTCACCTACGTCTTTTTCTGCATGTTTAGCACGCGGTGACTGTGGTTCCACTACTTGTGACACATCAGTGGAAAAGCCATACCCAAAAAAGCATTAGGGGAGGTTTTTCTAATGAATAAGACATTTTACCATGGGCAAACAGCGGGGATAGGCAGTATGGACACATCTTGCCAATGCATCCATGCTGCCCAGTGGAAACATCCCCTTACACTGTTAAAGTAGCCTTACACGAGGCTATTCTCCCTCGATAGATGAGGGATCGACTGCAGCTGGCCCTTAGCTGATCGGAGGGCACCCTTTGTGTGCCAGCCCATACTTTGAATGGGATTTCAAATTCAAATAGGAATTCGAAGTAATGGGATCGGCCAGGAATTTACCAGCATCACCGTGCGATCCAACATGCAGGAGATTCCTGGTCAATCTCACCAGGTAGGCCCACCTGGTTTGTGGTCGAGCTATTAGCGGGAGTGTGAACGGTGGTGAATTGCCCGATAAATCAGGTGAAAATCGTGCCGTGTATGGCTACCTTTATATAAGCTGTACTCTGACTTTTTTACAATATTATTATTATCTTGTATTTATATAGCACCAACATATTACGCAGCACTTTACAGAGCATATATAGTCATATCACTAACTGTCTCTCAGAGGAGCTCACAATCTAATATCCCCACCATAGTCATGTATATGTAACTAACACAGTCATAGGTCACATGTAACATAGGAGAATCTTTATTTGGGAAAGCCAATCAACCTACTGCATGTCTTTGGAGTGTGGGAGGAAACCGGAGTAAACCCACACAGACACAGGAAGAACTGGCAAACTCCTTGCAGATAGTGCCCAGGTTGAGATTTGAACCTAGGACTATAGCGCTGCATGGTCAGAGTGCTAACCACCAGAGCCACCATGCCATATTTTCAGTGTTGTCCCATGAAAAGATATTATAAACTGTTTACCACAATATAAAGGGTGTACTTATTTTGTGAGATACTGTATTTATGTACTATATTTGTGTTATTTTGTAGAATTGTACACCATTTTCTTGTCTCCCTTACAGTATCTGTGTATCTTTGTCCTAACATTTCTAGTATATCCTGTAGTATTTAAAGATTATCTTAAATAAAATTGCTCTTAATTACATTAGTCACATGAGCTGGTGCAATGTCATTTAAGATGTATGCATTTATTGAAAACCTTTCAAATTGCCACCATTGATAAGTGTCCTTGCAAACCTCATTTGATATCATGCTAACAAACTTCACAACTCACAAGTTTAATAATGAAGTGTTAAAAAAAAGAAAATAGGCATTCTTAAATTGATTCTCACAAATATTCAATTTTAAGCTTTGCCATTCCATACATATAGCCATCTGGTGCCCTGTACTTATTCTGTATTTTATAGTTGGTTCCTGCATTTTGTGAGCTTTTGTGGGTTGCCACACCATTGAAGCTTATTATCAGCTTATTATCTTTTTTTTTCAAGGGAGGGAAGAACGGTGTAGTGTTCATCAGTAGTTGATACAACCCGGATATAAGCTGTCTGGATGGTCCACATCCTGGACAGAGTCAAATTCAGATAGCTAATGCCTAAGACTAAAAATCTCATTCGAGGAGGTCAAAATTTTTTTCAACTGGAGCTGTAGATGGCCTTCTATTTTTGTATAGGGCAAAGGATAGGATTTATAAAGTAAACATGCAAATATAAAGCTTAATCAAGACTGATTTAAACTTTGTAGATAAATGAACCTTTAATACATTGAATATGGGCAAATATCTGAAAACATTTTAAAGCTTGCCCTTTGACAGTGAGGTGCATATTTTGCAGTAACACATTTTAAACACATCAAAATTCCTCAATGATTCATACATTTTATAGCTGCAATATCACAGATGTGGTTTCTAGAAATATGTAGGTTTTAAATTTTAAAAGACTTTTATTCAGGAAATAATGCTAAAATAACAGTCCAGAAAATTGATTATGAATATTGTAAATAAAGGGTGGGTGATAGGTAAATAGACTAAAGGAGCCCATGCAATATTAGGAATGATTGAATTATATATGGCATGATTGCATTGCCAGCAAAGGCTTTTTAGCAGAGCTCTATTGTATGATAAGCCTCTCAGACAATTTGGGATTTATAGATACACTATATAGCGTATAGTGTTCAGAGCTCTGACAGAGGGTTCACAGGAGATAAGCATCATTTGTAGAATAGTTCCAATGCAGGAGCCCATGTATAGTCATTGTATTCTTAGCAGTATATTCTGGTCATGTGACACATATTCTTTTTCTATGACCTGACTTGTAGGTAGACCTAAGCATTATCAGGTAATGGCAAGACAAGAATTTCAAAAGCTCTGTAATACTATTAACATAGTATTCTGCATTCCGTATCTAGCCTGGTTGGAGGGTCTGGCACTTTAAAGAGAGGCAATGAGATCAATAAAATTTGCAAATTTCTGATTATGTTTAGGATTATTTCTTTTGTTTATCAAGTGTGAGATGAGCAAATAATGAACTATATCTTATTTATGCCACTGAGGATAGAGTCACGCTATATTAGACTAGCATAGTTAGACATAAACACACATGTATACTGGAGAATGTCCATATCTACTGGTCTGCCAGACTGTGACTCATTTGTTAATGTTTACATGTGTGCTTGCATGCACATACTGACTGACCAATCATATAAAACTTGTTTGTTTATTGTAATGCTTTATTTAATCAAATGGTAAGTTGTGTTTTCCCTACTTCATCACACTAGTCCATAGGCTTATATTCTCTTCTGAGTGTGACTGAAGCCCAGAGCATATAATGAAAGAAAAAAAAACCTAATTAAATAAGCTAGTGTAAGTGCCATGTCTGTATTGATATTGGCCACTTTAAATAAAGAGGAGAGAAGAAAGAGAACCCAGTCAAATGTACTGCAGCTGACTGACAAGTAACATGCTAAAAAAATAGAATAAGTTATAGATAACATAAATGATATAATCCTCTGCACCTTCCTTTTTGGCCATAGGGATGTAGGTGAATTCATTGTCAGGTCACCACAAGCCAAGATTTGCTTTGTGATAGGGCTGTTTTAAATCTGTCTTTCTTGACAAGTCACCCATCTTTTAGCAGGCAAAACAGCTGTACATATATTTCAGGTGTATTTTTCTGTTTGTTTCATTGCTAATGACTCTTACTTTTAAACCTCACCCAGTGGGGCTTCTATACTGGCTTTCATATAATGTAAAGCATACAATGCCATGTAAGATAACAGTTATAGTAAGTATAGTTATTATGATTTTGGGGGTCCATTCCAGATTTTAAAGTTTCATGCCTTTGACCTCATTCTTACCTCAATTGATGTAAGTTGAGCAGGATGGAGCTATGACTGTACCTCAGTAGACCCAAACTCCAACAAATGTGGGTTAGTATTTACTTTATTTACAGGTATCGAATGGTAGTAAAGATTATTTTTCCCATAGAAGCTTTAAGGTGATCTAAGTACTTTCCAAAACTACTACAGACTATTGAGTGTTATACCTAATACGGATAAGCCCAAGTACTTTTACAGACTGTCCTTCCAGTAAAACTTTCAGTACTACATATGAGGTGGAAAACTTCTCTAGATGATGCAGAAAAGAAATCTTTCTGTGAAACGTGGCATAGTATTCCAGGCATATAAAACGGGAAAGTGACCTTAACAAAGCAATACCACATGAATCAGCCATAATTATGGCTACATAGACCTATAAATAACATTACCATGTAAAGTCAATGAAGATATATTATGATTATGATCAGTAAGAAAATACAGTCTTTCTTTAAAGTGTATGGAAACCCAAAATCTATTCTTCAGAATGTTCAACATATTCCTCAATGTATATGGTTGCTTTAGAAAATAACTTATTCTTTTCAATAGTTTTATTCTACCTGGAGATGCCAACAGCACTTCCTCACTACCTTGTAATTAGGTATCATTGTACTCTCCGATGCATGCCTCTTTTAGATCTTATAGCAGCCCAATGACCAACTGCAGACTGGCAACTCAGCTTATGTTCGGGTGGGAGTTGATTTTTGCCCATTCATCCAGAAGAGCATTTCTGTATAAACGATGACACCCAAGCATGGCCTTCTCATCAACCATCCAGTTGTTCCTAATACAATTGCATCCACCATCAAAATACCCAGAGTTAGATCAGGTTGAAGCATTATTGTGTGTTACTTCCTCCAATGATACAGAGCTCAGGTCTCTATGGAGGCTATATTATCTAGTTCTAGAAGCACTGGGTATAAGCTCTATATTTAGAGGGAAACGCATCAGAACCTGGGGGCGTTTTGTTGTATGTTTTTTCGTTTTTTTCATTTTATACTGCTGGTTTTTAATTCCAATAAATTTAAGCACATGTTTGAAAGACGATTTTGGTCTGTAAGTGCGGCCCAACAAACAATCAACTACTGGGTATTTGGTCTAGTTGCATCACATCAAAAAGTGTAGTGGGTAGCAATGTTAAAGTGAGTATTAGTGGTCAGTGGGATATAGCTCTACACTTCAATGTAGCCTCATTAGGAAAGTTCTTCAAGCTTAAAACATATTGAAATATTGCTAAGACACTAATGTTCGATGTAAGAGTTATTTTGTGCAGTAGATACTTGCAATGAAACTATCGATGTGTATTGTTTCCTTTGTGACATTTAACACCTCTAAACTACTGGTGCCAACAGGAAGGTGTAGGCATTGGGCAGTTCTCTGTTTTTTATGGACTTTTACCTTACACTATACACTATAATTTCTGCACTCCTCAATCACCATGTACTTTGTATGATTGTGAAACAATGTTCTAGATTTGATAAAAAATCTGCCTATAATCTACATATCCAAAAGCAAGATATGTTAAATTCTTATGGTATGTCTTCACAAATTGCTTCTGATATAGTTTAGGTTGAGTTTTAAAGGATTACAATATTTCAACTGTATGTGTTGTGTTTTCACAACCATCTTTCTCTATAGGGAAGGAACTTCATCCTTTTGTTCACATTTTTGTCCATGTTTTTGTTTTCTAAGCTTGGAATGTTAAGTAGAATAGTTGCTATAACTATTCTGGAGCACAATGTTTGTTTAGGAGATAGGACTGGTTATGAAAACTTTAATCTGCAAAAATGTTATGTATTTGACCTCTATTAAGGATTTCAACTGACCATTTTGCCCTCATGTCCGATGGTAGATAAGGGCTGCTACTTACTTTTTTAGCAGAACTAATCATATTACAGTACCATTTTAACAACTGATTGCCTCTGTTTGAACATCTTTGTGCCAGGGGTGAGCAAACTAAGGACTGGGGGCCGAATCTGTCCCCTTTAGCTTTCTTTTCTGGCCCTTTGTCACCTTGTTTAAAAGATGCTCACCTCTGCGTGTTCTCTGCAAGTGCATATAATGCCTAGAGGTGTACAAATATTGCCTTGGGGATGATCTAGTTGCATGATCATTACACTGTGGGCAGTCTTTAGGAATTATCTCTGCTCGTTGCAATGAATGAGCATTTTTTTTAAGTGCAGGAAGATAAAAAGGTAACAATGTCCCTGTCACACATCGCTAATTACACATCACCGCCATCATTAGTGACGCTGATGATGCGTGGAATTGGCACACCTATGGCAGGTCAGCCATTACAAGCACAGGAGCCTTTATCAAATCTATAAAGCCAATGTAGACCACGAGTCAAAACATTTGCCCAGCCCTGGTCTAATCTCTTATATCCATATCTATATTTACCTTGACCTGTTCGTGTGTTGTTTTTCTCCATTAACACTGCCTGTCCGGATTTTTGGTTTTATTACTTCCCTGCTGTTCAATGCTTGATCAATGCCTACCTGTGGGACATACCTGAGGGACACAACATAGCAACATCACACAAAACAAAGCCTACATCTTTGGGATCGCCTGAGCACTCCTTACATTTCTTGTGTGGGAGCATTTCCTATGAGTAAATATAACTCATGAAAAAGATAACTGTAAAAAAAGCATTTGCTTTTGTGAGGTCAAAAAGGGACTTTCCTTGTTACTTCCCTTGTTATGAGCTTAAACTGTCAGTTGTTTTGTTTTTCATGGATCCAAAAAGCTAGCATTTAGAAAAAGAAATTGATGACCTTGTGTTTTATTTCAACTTTGTTGTTAACACAAGGCATGTCTTGAAACAAAAGAAGAATACGCCCCGTTCCCTGGAGTTTACAGATTGAAAAGAAAATGTGAACTAAATAAAACAAACTAACAAAGAAATATGATTTATATTGTGAGTATTAGGTTATGCACATGGTTGCAGAGAGAGGCACTTGCAGAACCATATTTCCAAATACTAAGCTCCCAGGAATCATTGCAAGTACATGATGTCATTGAGGCTATTCTGTGGCGGGGACAAGATGCACTGCAAAATACTAAATTACTAATTGCAGTTGGTTTAAAGGGTGGGACTGGATGGGACATAATGTATTCATACCCACTAAGCTATCTTGTGGATAGTGAACTCTGTAGTCTCTAAAACTGACTTGGAAAGTGAGGTGACAAAGAGTGTCAGCAATAGGAAAGAAAAAAAGACTTCTTATAAAGGTAAAGAGAATTGGAATTATCATGCTGATTAAAAAAACAATTGGCAATGTTCTCACATTCATTCCCTTCTTGTAATGTTTCCACAACCCTTTCCTTTCTCCCTTCACTTCCCTTCTTGTAATGGTTCCCCAACCCTTCCCTTCTTGTAATGTTTCCACAACCCCTTCCTTCTTCCCCTCACAACCCTTCTCTTCTTGTAATGTTTCCACAACCCTTCCCTTCTTGTTATGTTTCCACAACCCTTCCCTTCTTGTTAAGTTTCGCCAACCCTTCCCTTCTTGTAATGTTTCCACAACCATTCCCTTCTTCCCTTCACAACCCTTTTCTTCTTGTAAAGTTTCCACAACCCCTCACTTCTTGTAATGCTCACATGACTCTTCCCTTCTTGTAATGTTCTCACAACACTTCCCTTCTTGTAATGCTCTCACAACTCTTCCCTTCTTGTAATGTTCTCACAACTCTTCCCTTCTTGTAATGTTCTCACAACACTTCCCTTCTTGCAATGCTCTCACAACTCTTCCCTTCTTGTAATGTTCTCACAACACTTCCCTTCTTGTAATGCTCTCACAACTCTTCCCTTCTTGTAATGTTCTCACAACACTTCCCTTCATGAAATGTGTCCACAACCCTTGCATTCTTGTAATTAGTGATGACCGGACGATACTCAAGGCAACCTGTTCGCTTGTTTTCTTCCGGTGAACAGAATGGGTGTTCAATAAACTTCTTCACCCGCTATAACCCAGATGCCCAACCTGTGGCCCGGGGGCCGCATGTGGCCCTTTGGGCATTCTTTACCTCTCTGTCACCTATCCTACGGGGTTCTGTGGTGACAGGAAGGATCCGACCACAGGGGGAGGAGT